>CAVLJG010000010.1:36542313-36633919 GCA_963669975.1 Acanthoscelides obtectus
AACAACCTGTCAATGGCGCGCGACGCCAGCGCCTCTGGTGGCGGATTTTGGAACTTTTGAGACCGAATCCCCATAAGACATCTACTAAATAAGTTTTCTCCAGGTGTTTGTTTTACCCGGGCTTCCCCTACGAATCTTAGAAATATTAAAATATCCAAAACTAACATGTAGCACTACTTTCTATTAAAACAACGCAATTCGATCATAGTTTTCCAGGTTTTATTATTAGTAGTCGGTCAAGGCTATTGGCGATTTCAATTTTTCAAAACTCAAATGTTATAATAAGCTCATAAAAGTACCTTCAGATTGGTTTATTTGTCGGTGACATATTTTCTATTATCTCCTGATAAACTCAAACTATTTCATACGTTCTCGCAATGACAGACTCAATTGTTAAATAGATATATATCAACATGTAGGAACCATTAAAACAGCCTACTTGACTTTATTGTATGTTGTTTTGTTCTTCCTAACAATGGCAACCGTAGTTGTGTAAATTAAGACCGAGCTATCAGAGAAATATTTTCAAATTTCGTAAGCCGCTCATGTAGCTAGAAAATCCATTAAAGCGGGATTTATCTCTGGTACATAAATTACCCCGCCGGCCCTGCATTAGAATCCAGCCGTATTACTCCGGGAAATGAGATTTGATTAATAAACTAAGAAAATATGAGAATGGTCTTGGTGGGTCTAAGTTATTTTCCTCAACCCAGTTATGTCTTTCTAAGCGATGCAACATGAGTATTTCTTGAATCTAAGCCAAAAAACAGGGAAGGTTATATTTTCTCAAGGCTTCCGTGTGAGATAACAGGCAGATATTTCAAACAGTGCAGGATATCACGAAATACAGGGTGTTTCACAACTTATCCGACAAATTTTAACCACCTATGCACTGTTACGAAAAAGTTGATTTCACCAAAAAGATGTAACAAAAGTCCTACAGAAATCGAAATAATAAAATAATGCAGTTTAGAAAATCACTTACTTATAAAAGCTGTTCAAAATTGTTTCCACTGACTTCAATGCATGCTTAGGCGCGTCTAATCCAATTTCCGCGTACTAATCCAAATACACCTCCTTCCTGCTGTGCCTGAAGGCTAAAATTATTGGCAGCCTCTGTGATTCGGTCACGCAATTCTTCAATATTCAGAACTGGAGTATGGTATTCCTTGTTTTTCAAGTTTCCCCATGAAAAGAAGTCCAGAGGATTTAGATCGGGAGACCCCTTCCGATCCAGCGCATCTGGTATACCTGATTCACAAAATCACGAACTTCTAAACGAAAATGCGGAGGTGCGCCATCGTGCAGAAGCCAGATCCGTGCCCGGACCGCCAATGGCACATCTTCAAGAAGGACCGTCAAATAATTCCGAAGAAATTCTAAATTAGACGTTCATCGCCAATACCTGCCCACACTTTTAAAGGAAAACGATGCTGGAAGTGTGTCTGGACCACTGCGTGATGATTCTCAAAGGACCAAATGTGTGTATTATGGAGATTGGTTATCCCATTACGAGTAAAAATAGCTTTATGGGTGGCCAAAATATCAGCTGTAGAACGGGCATTTCGAGCACCTTCTTGCAACAACCACTCACAAAACCTTACTCTTAGGGGGTCGTCTATAGGTAGCAACGCCTGGACTCTCTGGACGTGATAAGGGTACTGATGGGCCTCATGTAATATGCGCCACGCAGTTGCATGTGACACTTATTGGACCTGTTGAGCTAACTACCTTGTGCTTATTCCCGGATTTTCATCCACAGTGTCCAAAATTTCGTCTTCGGCATTTAAACCTCCATCCAATCCACGTGGAACGAAATGTTTCGTGATGTGGTATGTGCCTATTCGGAAACCGGTGTGCCTACAAACGAGAAGCCGCTCGCGAATTTTGCCCTGCTTCTTCGTACGCTAAAACAATGTCCACTAACTCCTCATTGGTGTAACATGTGCCATTTTTATTAATACATTACTAAACAGATAAACTCGAAAAATACTATCTTACTTAACTTCACAAAAACAGACCGTTCTTCATTCAGATCATCCAGGATATAGATTAAACCTTATCTACACGTTCTTATCAGTATGAAATGACAAAAAATTCCTGGTATTTTCTTTTCGTCATTTGTTTGGTACAACATTTGCTACAATAAATTATTAATGCGTGTTCTAATATCACGACTTTGAACGCAAAATACAGATATTTATTTTTCAATTTATTATAGAAATTCAGGTTTATATCTTAATTTCTTTAGAACTTCAATTACATTTTTTTGAGAAATAAACTTCTTTCGTAACAGTGCACATGTGGTTAACATTTGTCGGATAAGTTGTGAAACACCCTGTATATGGCGACAGTCTAGGACTCACTTAGAAGAACATGACAAATTGCTGAAACGATACAAAGCTAAATGATGCCTCTGGCAATTGGTTTATCTTAAATGACTTCTGAACAATGCGCAATTCAATGAATTTTTGACAAGATACTGTCCAAAGCTCCATAACTCACTCGTCTAGATATCGAGGGATGCATGAAATATTACCAATTCTGTTGCATCCTGCATAATTATGTGTATTTGAGAAGCCTGATCCTCTAGAAGGAAAAACGATATCTTAGATGAGAACTATAGAATAAGACCTTTTGAGAGTAACAATGTTGTTTCAGTGCTGTTTATATTAAAGAATTTTATTTCCTGGAAAAGTTATATAGTTGGGTAACGGAATATTTTATTATAATATATGGTTTTTGGATGGTTTCTAATGTATGAACTATTTGCTCAACCCCCTCACCCTGTCGTAATGGCATGGCTAATATGAGTCTCTACTAATGAGCAGTATGTTACCTCTAAGTACTTAGTCTATTTGTATAGTATCGTTTTTAATTTTTGGGTATAATATATGAGTATGTATATCCCATCTCAAATTGCTCTCTATACAGGGTGACTTCGAAGTTGAGTCATTTATTTTAACAGTGAGTAGATCTGATCAAAAGAAATGTTTTTTCCTTTAACATTTTTCTGGTAAAATTAAAGTAACAAAGTTATAGCCCTTTAGAAGTTTGAGTACCGCCCTGTCTCAATAATAATATTATGTGTTTGGCAACAACGGATATCGGTTCATCGCATCGGAAACAAAAAAGCGAAACAATTTGAAACGTTTATCACTTTGTTTTTCGTCAGTCGGTAACGCGTGGGTGAATAGTGATGTTTGTTGCGTGACTCAAACGAAATGAAAAATGGCACATGTTTACGAAAATGCTGAACTTGTGGACATGATTCTTATTTACGGGGGGGCAGTCTTTACAAAATGCTGCCGGATGCATCACGGATTTATGCGAATCGGTTTCCCAATCGAGTGCAACCAACCCCTCGTGCCTTTGTTAATGTAGTACAAAGGGCTCGTGAATCAGGTGACTTAAGACCTCACAGGTGAGAGCATGCCGGTGCTCCAAGACCGCACGATCAAATACAGGTCCGCACTGAAATACTTGTCGGGAGGATACTTTATTAAACAAGGTAACATTTTTTTTATTTTCTTTTTTATTTTTACACACATATTTTGGTTTATCTTCCTTCTACAATCATTATCTGAAAATTAATGACTCAACTTCAAAGTATATTTATTTATTTATTTATTTATTTATTTATTTCCAACAGGTGAAACCCAATTACAGGAAACGCTGAAAAAAAATAGCAATTAAAGAGACATGGTTCTTGGACTTAAATCTATAGTATCACACATTCTAAATAAGATTGGATGATCTATAACAGTTAATAATCGTTGCACAACTGTCACTGTAAATATCACACGATTCAGTAACACTGTTCATGACGCAGCACATGAAATTAATTGGCGATTTTGTCATAACATTTGTACGGCCAGCTTGACAATAGAATGCCATTTGTTGTCGACTCCCTAGCCTTGGAACGCGGAAACATATTTTTCAAGTAAATTTTGACAGTCAATTTTGTTGTGAATGAGGCCATACAAAAACGACAAAGCAAATATGTTTCGTCTTGTTGATAGTGAATCCAAATTGAAAGACTCTAATAGGGCACTATGGTCACAACCTCTTTCTGGATAAGAACCTGTGCATTTAAGGTGAAAATACTTTAAAGCTTTACGTTGAATGGCCTCAAGGATCACGACAGAATTTTGGTATATAGGAGACCAGATCAGAGTCGCATACTCCAACTTGCTCCTGACAAAAGTAAAAAATAAAATCATTAATGTATCAACATTGGAGAAACCCTTCCAGTTTCTGATACAGAAACCAAGTAGTCGAGTGGCAGCCGACGAGATATTGAGTATATGCTCAGTAAACGTTAGCTTGGTATCAAATATGACTCCAAGGTCTCTATAAGAGGTGCATCTGTCTATAACCTGACCATTGATGTTATAATTATCATAAATATAAATATATACTCCTAAATATCTAATTCTGTCTGTTGCATTTACAGTTAAACTTTCATTTTCTGTTGACGTTATCGTGCGTGTGTCATATTTATCAAAATGAATTGTCAACAGTCTGTAGTCAAAGCAAGTCTTTACATGTTCAATATCAATTTCAGCTTCTATTTTAATACTCTTTTGATGTATGTGTGATAACAGTGTCATCAGCAAAGCTTACTATTATAGTTCCTTTTGTGAACTATCTGTATAGTTCTGCTAGATATACATATTGAATAATATTGGACCTAGGACCGTAGCTTGGGGAATGCCGTATCTGATTTTTGTAGTTGCTTCTGTTACCTGTTATACTGACATATTGGAATCTATCAGTTGGGTAGCTTGTCATTGAATTCATTTCCTCTAAATCCAATACTGTCCAGTATATCCAGTAGTAGTTTGTGACTGACTGTGTAAAACACTAAGTCTATGAAAGTACATAAAAAAGGAGAATTTTCATCTACATGGTGTACTAATAAATCATCTGTGGATTTTCTGCACGGGTATGGGGTTTTCGTTAACTGAATTAAGGCTTTTTATGATACTTGAGCATGCTATTCTGATTCATTTCTACAAATTTTCAGGTTTGAAAACGACAGTGATTGAACATATTCGGATATATTTCATTTAATTACAGTTACCGATTTCGATCTTTCTCGTTTTTGCCGTTACAAATATAATCATCTGCTATGGTGTATATTTCTGGATATTATATTCAGTTAAATGCTGAACATTGATCAAAACTCTTTATACAGGGTGGCCAATATACAACTGAAAGACTTGAATTACGCCCCATTCTTGATACACGCATTTCAGTAGGCGGCGCCGTAGAAGTTGTTTAAGCCACATGCGTCCGATTCATCATGAAGCACTACACGATCCCACAACGCGTCCGTATTGTTAAAACGTTTGTCTTAAAGAATGAGTCGGTTGTTGCAACGATTCGGAAGCTAGGACAAGATTTCTGTTGTAGTAATGTGCCCAGTATCAACACCATTCGTCAGTTGGTACGGAAATTGGAACCAACAGGTGAAGTTAAAGATTTGCCAAGGTCGAGCCGTGTTCGAACTGTTCGTACCCCGGTGTGTAACGGAGCGCCCTGAGGCGTCTACCAGACATCGTTCAGTTAACCCAAGAACTATAGCCTAATGACCATGAAAGTCGGCGACAATACAGTCATGTAATATTGCAGCTTAATACCCAAAATAACGATTTTTACTTTCCTTTCTGGCTACTCAAATCCAACAATTTAACCTGTAAAACATGTGGTTCCAGCAGGACGGAGTAACTTGTCACACAGCTAGGGAATCAATCAATCTTTTGCGAACAATATTTCCGGGACGTTTAATTGCTCGGTTCGGTGATGTCAACTGGCCACCAAGGTCACCAGATTTAACGGCTCCCGACTTTTATGGGTTTTCTTGAAAAAGTGATGGGAAATGTAATCATGAGGGCTCAGGTTTGCGCGGCTACTAGAGGCGGACATTTGTCTGATACTATTTTTCATACATAATTTCTAAGTTTCAATAAAAGATTAAGATGAGAAAAATGAACGTATTTTATTTCATTTCACAAATATTCAAGATACAAACCAGTGAGTTACATATCGGCCACCCTGTATTTTCAGCTAAATACCGCCTCTATACGATTATCACCATTCCTGAGTACACCGCTGCCTTTTCATAGCACGTCTTGATACCACCAACAAAATTATAGAGACTACCGGAGTTATGAGAGACGCGCAAGGATTTTTCTGTCGGTGGTCGGAAGTTTCATTATCTAATTTGGGAGTATGGCGTTTCTCAAAGAAACCGCGCTATTACCCTAGCTCAATCTAATAATCTTAACTCAAGTCGTCTACCGCTGTTTCGGGTACATATCTCGAAGGTGCTGCGAGAAGGCGGCGATCCCTTTTACACCATAATTAGAAGGGAGACGTGAAATAAAGACACTTTGCTTCACAGCATAATCATCCCTAGACGATACAAGGGTTATATAATATGTATTTGAAGGTGAAGCTAGACAGAATATAACCTTTGATCAAATTGCAGGTCTCTACGCAGATAGCTCCCATGACTTCCTTCAGAAACATTGGATATTTCTGAGGAGGCACAGCATATAAAACAGTTGTACAGTGTCAAAGCTTCAGAGGATATCAGGCTTTTTACTTATTTCAACTAAACCCAATAATTGCGGTCTTTATCCACAATTTGTATCTTTTTCCAGCAATCGTGAATTTAAAGACCCAGCGGTATTTTTCATGCAAAACTGTCATCCGTTTCCCACATCAACAATATCGTCAAGTGCTTTTGAAGGCTTAGGTTTTGTATTTCGACATTTAGAAAATTCGAATATTCCTAAAACGTTGCTATCTGTATATTTTGCCTTTTTACGATCTACAAGCTTAATTGAGAGAAAAAAATGAGAGCCATTTGTCAAATGCCTTTGACTTAGAAGCTGGATACAATGTATCCACCACACGGATTTTCTAATGGGATCCTTCTGTGCAATTTCAACTTATCTGATTTGCAAAGCGTATATAATTTGTTGATTTGGAGTTTCTTTTCAAATTACTAAAGTTGATTAATGTAATATCTGAACCATATCCTGTGGTTTTCATGTCGATAATCTCCCGTGTTTGTCTGGCCAATGAAAGCACATACATATGCTCTGAAAACCGAATTTATCTGACGAACTTCTGCGTCACCGTACACGTTTGCAAAACCAAGTTTATATCTAACATAAATTTCAACTAATCCAAGTAATTTTCTATTTAATAGATATTGATTCAGACTGTTTAGAACCCTGTACATGGAAAATGTAATTTTTGTAAAAAATGTTCTCTTCATTTAATTTTTGTCGTCGAGCTAGGAAAAAGGAGGCGCGGCTGCCCCCCCTTGCCCCCCCCCCCCGCTTGCATACACCCTTGGGCTACTTCCAAACAACTTCGGTTTGCCACTGGCAATGCGACACAAGCACATTCCTTGTAACCGCCCAGCTTTACTAGCAATCCAAGACATTGTGCAGGTACGCTGGTCTTCTACGACTAGCGTAAGGGAACCTCCGCTGTCTCACCACTTTTGGCAACAGTTTGAGGCGGATGACGATCCAGCCCTGAGCGACCGCCGAGAAGGACGTACAAGGGGCCCAATGAGGCCTAAGTGCTCGCTGTCCCATTACAAAACACAGTAATTTCTGACAAAATCGAGTTTTTATTAAATTTCAACTTGCTGTGTTTTTCTCTACCTTCTGGTATTGTTACAACTAAAATCGGTCCATAAACAAGGAAAATACAGTATGCGCGAAACACAGTAACTGACAGTTGATTGAGGCTTCTGCCACTGCAAAACACAGTAACTAACAAGACCCATATCAAAACCATGTAACTGCTAAGTAGTTACTGGGTTTTGTTATGGTTATTGTAGTTACTGTGTTTTGATTTGAGAAATCTTCTCCCAATTTATCCAGCAAGAGTGTAGTGAATCACCACCATCTACTTTTAGACATACCGCGTTGTTCAATCAGTTGGTCTCTAACCACGATAGTGAGAGGATGCTACCTCGTGAGACGATGCTGGCATGTACGAGCCCCTTCCGACTTCAGTTGACCCAACTATTGAAATCTTAGTTTTTTTCTTATCAAACACAAATAATAAAACGTAGCAGGGTGTTATAGGTTTAAAATATTAACAATGAATATTTTGATAATATATAGTAGAAAACACCAACTTTACCACTCCCTAATCAAATTTGCAGGATAAAAATAACACATGTTGCAATTACAGCATATCAACCTATTTTCACTTCAATGCAAAATAAGTCTATAATGCATAGGTGGCTGTGAAAAATAAAAGCCATGACAATTTTTTCTATTAATCACAGCTGTCAGAATATGTTTAAAATAGCTTTGGGTAGTTAAGGTTTTCAAAATGGGTAGAGGAAAGGTTATTAGTTAGAAAATTCGGTTACTGATAATTAAATTTTTTAATTCTGGGAAATTAAACTCAGAAATTGCAACTTTGTTAGACTTATCGCGGTACAGTTTGAGAAATATTGTTAGAAGATATAATGTAACTGGTTCAGTTAATATTAAGCCACGATATGTGAAAAAAAGTAATATCACAAATGCCGACCGAAGAGCATTAAGAAGCATAATCGTGAAAAACAGGCGTGCCAACCCTGAAGTTGCACAATTCGTTTATAGGCCAAAGAAAAGCCACTATTAACTCCACTGCAAAAGAAAAATCGGCTTAGATGGGCTAAAGAACATAGACAATGGACACCTCCACAATGGTGTGCAATACAATGGAGTGATGAGGCCCGATTCGAAGTTTGTGTTGGTAACAGTCGCAGTAGAGTTATTCGCAAAAAAAATGAAGCATTCCATGTTGACTGTCTGAAGAGAAAAGTGAAATTTCCAGCATCCATTATGGTCTGGGGCAGTATGTCTTCAAACGGAGTAAGAAAACTTCATTTTATTGATGGAAATGTGGATACAAACAAATATTTGGCAATTTTAGAAGAATCGCTTTTACCAGTGATGGAAGCATGTTTGACATCCGGCCAAGATTTTGTGTTTCAGCAAGATGGTACAGCGTGCCATACCTCAAAAAGACTTTAAAATGGATGGAAGAAAATAATGAACCACTTTTGAATTGGGGTTCGAGCAGTCCAGATCTGTCACATATTGAAACTTGCACGAGATGAAAAAGGTTCTACGACAACATCCTGCTCGTACGATTGTATATCACCGAACTGAGACAAAAGCTTCAAGAAATATGGGATTGCTGTACACCAAATTTTTGCCAAAACTTGGTTAACACTATGCCCCAAAGAATTTCAGCCGTAATAAAAAATAAAGGTGATGTTACCCAATGGTAATCTTTCAACTGTTGCTTTGTTAACTTTGCGCATTTATTCTCACATTGTCTATTTGTTCAGATGTTCTATAAGTTATAGGTCTAAGTGATTTCAAATATGTATTTTTTACGACTAGAGTGTATCTAAAATGTTTTTGAGTAAATAAATTGTTTTAGAAGTAAATAGTTTCGTCATGTTTAGTTTATAAAGGTATATTTTGGTACAAATCTTGAAGTGGGCCAACTGAAGTGGGAAGGGGCTCGTAGTACACGAATGAAGAATGTAGTTTTTTTGGCACGCTCGTGGTTGAAGAAGGTAACTGAAAACATTCCTAAAACATCATACTATAATTTCATCGTCAGTAATTCTTCATTTTTTTTTTCGAATATCGATGAACTCCCGCTTTTTGGAAAAGTAAATTTTGAAACATCTTTATTTTTTGTATGCAGCTATGAGAGTAAAAATCAAAAAGAAACATACCTGAAAAGGTTGAAAGGCTTTTATACTCTTTTAACGACTTGTCACGGGAAATTGAAGATTTGAAATTTAATCGCATAGAAAGCCCAGTCGATGACAGCGACCAAGATAAGGATTTGCTGCCCCACACCACAACCATATTGATGACAAAACTAAAATTACGGTAAAGAAGAGAAAAATGAATACAAAGAAAAAGCTAATTGAGGAATCAGCTCAGGCTAGGAAGGTTTTTATTATTTATACTGTGATATTAATATATACAATACATTAAACTAAATAACTTTTCAGTATGCCAACAAAGAGAACAAATCGCTCAGTGCTATTCTGAAAAGTAAAGATGCCATTTTGGTGGTAAGATTCTAACTTATTGTTTAATTAACTAAATTTACTATTTGTTTTGTATCTTTTATAAGTTAATAGTGGTGAGGCAGAAGTGATTAACGAAGTGAGCCGCACAGCAGTAAAAAAGAATAGAAAAAGGCCAAATGGAAAACAAAAAAATGAAAGTGATAAGGAAAAACATCTTATGAGACCCGTGTGTAAAGGAAAATGTAAAATGTGCCAAAAATGAACAGAAGAACATCGAGGCAATATCTGGATTGAGTACTGGAATTTAGAGTACACGAGGGGACGAAAGTGGTTGTACAAGCAAAAAAAGCTGGTTCCTGTTAAACGTAGAACCCAGTTAGCCAAACGTAACAGGTGTGAATGAAGGCATTATACTTTAGGGTTTAGCAATGATTCAGTAATAACACAATCAGTGGCAGTAATTAAAAAAGGTCCTTATGGAGATCAGGTAAAGGAACGAAGAGGTGGCTGCCGTAATCAATCCAATCGAGATATGATAAAGGAACATATTGCGTCATTCAAGCCATCAGTGAGTCACTATCGGAGAAAAAATGCCGCTAATGTTAGGTATTTACCAAGAGAGTTGACATATAAAAAAACGTATGATGATTAAGTAACAAAACATCCATCTGTTCGCAAAATCGACGAATACCGCAAACTTTTGAAGAAAATGAATATTTCACTTTGCCAACCCAAATCAGATATCTGTGTAGAGTGCAAAATGTTAAAGAACACGTCGGAAAAAGGAGAAGACGATAACATTCAATATCAGCTAAATTTCCACCGTGCTAAAGCAGAAGAGGCAAATCTAGAATATAAAAAAGACTCTACCGAAATAGCAAGTTTCAAGAAATGTACATATTCTCTATGGATTTACAAAAAGTGAATATTTTTCCTATTATGCCCGGAAGTAAAAAAGCAATTTTCACGAGCCGACTTGTATTCAACCTTACCTTTGCTACTTTAGGTAAAGAATCTAAAAATAAAAACTTCTATGTACTCCGGCACGAAGCTTTAGGTGGACGTAAAGCTGAGGCTATTGTTGACGCTCTATTAGAAGTAATAAGAAAAGAAAGAGATGTCTCTCATTTTGTATTCTGGGCAGATAACTGTACTACATCCCAGAATAAAAATCGGATTCTATATACTTCCTTGATTACTGAGGTCAATCGTTCTGCTGAACCACATGAAATCGTTATAAGATATCTTACACATGTCTGCTGATGGAATTCATGGAAATATTGAGCAGAAAATATTACGCCGAAATGTCTATGATTTCCAGCAACTGACTGAACTAGTAAAAAGTTCTAGAAGAAATATAGAGGTGCTTGAAGTGAAATAAGTACACTTGTGGCAAAATAAAAAAAGGTCTTCAAAGAAGCTAGAGGATCCATTAAAGGGTTTTCTATTACAAAGCCTGGTAGAAGTTTGTTTTACACGAGGAAGCAGTATATAAAACAGATTTTGAAGACGAGTATCAAGAATTAGATTTCTTACAGAAAAAACACTGTCCAAGTACGTTTATGCCCATAACTTTAAATGTTCGCGGAATCTTAAGCGAAAAAAGCACTTATTTTAAAAACTCTAGTGCCATAAATGTCGGAAAATCGAAAACTGTTTTATCAAACAATAGCAGACTCGGAAACGTCTTTAGATTTGATGGACCATGAGCAAATGGATGTCGTAGATTCCGATATTTGGATAGAATGTATCGGTACCACTGCTTATGCCATTTCTTTAGCTTAGCTTTCCGTTGTGTTACTAAACCTATGTATGTGATCAGTTCGTTCCTTTCGTAATTTTTGTAAAATTATTCGTTTTTGTTCAAAGTACCTATTTATTCTGTCTGTTTTGTTAGTTTCATATTATTCGACTTACGAACGAACAACGCTTGCAAATTATTGAATTTCACTATCAAAATTCATGCTCGGTTAAGAGAGTGCATCGAGCACTGCTTCCAATTTATGGGCAATTTGGTCGGCCTACTGAGGGAGCTATTCGGAAGCTTATGACTAAATTTCGAACTCAGTTTACATTATTGGACATTAAACCACCAACACGCAGACGTAGAGTGAGGATTGAAGAAAATATTGCGGCTGTATCCGCCAGTGTTAGTGATGACCGTGAAATGTCGATTCGCCGCCGTTCGCAGCAATTGGGCCTCTGTTACTCCACTACGAGGAAAATTTTGCGACAGGATTTGGGTGTAAAACCTTACAAGATACAGCTGGTGCAAGAATTGAAGCCACACGACCTCTCACAACGTTTCCAATATGGTGAATGGTCGCTGGCAAAGTTGGAGGAAGATCCACATTTTTATCGAAAAATTGTGTTCAGCGACGAAGCTCATTTCTGGTTGAATGGGTACGTTAACAAGCAAAATTGCCGCATCTGGAGTGAAGACCAGCCAGAAGCATTGCAAGAGCTACCAATGCATCCCGAAGAAATCACTGTTTGGTGTGGATTATGGGCCGGTGGCATCATCGGGCCGTATTTCTTCAAAGACGACAATGGAACGGAGCTGCGAATGGCGAGCGCTACCGTGCGATGATAAAAAACTTTTTTTTGCCCAAAATGGAAGAGCTGGACTTGGATGACATGTGGTTCCAACAAGACGGTACCACATGCCACACCGCACACGAAATAATGGCCCGATTGAGAGGCGAGTTCGGTGAACAGTTTATCTCACGTTTGGGGCCCGTCAATTGACCGCCTAGATCGTGTGATTTAACGCCGTTGGACTATTTCTTGTGGGGCCATGTTAAGGCTAATGTCTACAGGGATAAACCAGCAACGATTGACGCACTGAAAGCTAATATTGAAGCATTTATTCGTGAGATACCGGCCGATATGTTGGAGAGAGTGTGCCAAAATTGGACCTTGCGCATTGGCCATCTAAAGCGGAGCCGCGGCCAACATTTACATGAAATAATCTTTAAACATTAAATTATATCGACCGTTCTATCGACTCAAATAAAGATTTAATCGTTTTTTTCAAATGTTTTGTGTTTTTTTTGAAAATCAAATCCTATGACTCTCAAAAAATCACCCGTTATAAAGAAAAACGTGAATAGCGGTTATCTAACACATCGTGAAGTTTTTGTTCGATTTTCTTTAATAATTTCTTGCGCTTATACATTTTAGAAAAACTGATTTTTCTTCATTAACGTAAACATGCAATTACTGTGTTTTGTGATGGGACAGCCGTGCTGTTATCTTGGCTGGTTGCCTTTCACCCTATTCAGAATATAGAAGAGTTAAATATTTAGGGATATTCAAGATATGGCAAATACTTCCGAGCGACGACGACGCTTTTGGGTTAGGCATAAAAAAAATTTGTGTGTGTCCATGACGAGCGAACTAATACTCGTAAAGCCATTAATGATCATGAATACATTTCAAGTGTGCCGACAATTAAATAAGCTTTTTTCAATATTCCGTTGGTGACACACCAGTTCAAAATCAACACACGGAGGCGCCTGAGCAGACTTAGTCAGTGAAGGTGCAAAATCCGCAAAGACTTGTGCCTGGAGGTTCCTTTGCTCATAGAAGTATCAAAGCGTAGCTGATAACACAACACCGAAAGGAGAATAATGAACCATAGTTACAGATGACTCTCGGAACATACGTATTTAATTAAAATGTACACAAAGGTATCCCGAGGTGCCAGTGCTCACAGCAAAATGTCACCAGTGACAATGAGCGCGTATGTTTATATCACTGAAATGAAAGAAGGGGGCACAGTGAATCCAGTACCTAAAAGTTATGTCTACGGTATTCGAGGAATTCCAATATAGCGCTCGGTATCACGCTTTAACTCGAAAATAGAACTAAAGATGGAGAGTAAAATCGAATTAAATCCTCGCTTAATACACATTCGAAGGTACTTATAAATTTCAACCCCGAAGTATCTCCACTTTATTTCTCACCCCTTGAGACGGCGACGTCTCTATTCATCGCTCAGCCACCTTTTGTAATGAAATTACGGTAGCAAAACGTGACCCATTGTTGGGAATCTTTAAATAAAATTTACGTCTGCAGCCTGCGATAATGATAATACCAGACTTGTCACAAATCAAGTTCCTTTACTGGTCTTTGCTCACTCCCTCGTTTTCTTTGCCGTTTCCTTTATACTACATTGCTTTTTACTCCCATCGCCTATAGATGGGATTGTAATCATGAATTATCCGAAGTATGTTTTCTTGCCGTTCTTCACTCGAGAGCTTGAAACTGCTGACGATTTGGTGAAACTGCAGAAGGTGAAGCCTAAATGCCAGGGCACCGCGGCTGCTATGAGGAGCTGAAAGAAACTTGGTTAATTCGATTTCTGAACTAAGGTTAGTAGTACTGGGAAGAGTCTCTTAACGTAGATTGTTCCACAATCCTGATACCGTAGGGCTAAAGGAGCGATCGTATCGGCTAGTTCCGGATGTAAGAACTTTGTCACGGTTAGGATGGGAGGCTTTACTCAGTCGAGTCTGTCTGGAAGGCACATCGCGCAGCGGCACCATGCCGTAAGGGTAGAAGAGAGCTAGATCGCCAGGGTCTGAAACTGTCCATTAGAGCAGAGCCATCGATCTGTTGGACAGCCCTCGTCTGAACAGCGCCGAGTATGCATAGTGTAGTCGGAGTAGCAGCACCCCAAACACGTGAGCAATACTCGAGGCTAGGTCTTATTTATTTTATTTTATTTATTCTTATTTATTTTAGCAACATCCAACAGCCATAGCCAATTACAGGTTGGATAAACATAAAAATCTAAACAAATGCATGTAGTGGATGTATGTAGAGAAAGCTAAAACGCAGCGAAAAAAACCTCAAAACAGAACTGCGAGGGAAAAAAGCGTTGTAGCTTTACCTACCCAGCACTCAACAATCACACCGGCAAGCATTAACGAAAATAAGCATTAATGTCTCCCAAAGTCGCACAAAACGAAAATATATCTAAAACGCTATTAACTGAATTATAATTACCGTACTTTACATAGATAGGGGAAAACTTAAGTATGTCAGTCCTAGGCTTAGCTAAGTAAAAAGTTAAACTAGTTCGTGATGCTAATCTAGGAATTAAGAAGTTAAGTTGTTCTAAGATGACACTGGAGTCAATAATGCGATGGATGAGCTGTGAGTGAACTTAAGTGAATTCTTTTTGCGCCTGCTCTCTAAATTATAGATTTTGCGTTTCACCATCAACTCACTATGAGGAAAGCCAATAGCAGGATATATCCCGTTAGCTGTGTATGAGAGGTATTTTAAAAACTTTCTTTGACCGGAGTCTAAGCGGTCAATATATATTTGATGATGAGGATACCATACCAGGGATGCATACTAAAACTTAGATCTTACATAAGTATAGAACAGTATTTCAGTGTAAAGGAGTTGTGGAAATCACCAGTATTTCTTACAATAAAACCATATGCCTTTGATGCAGCCACAACGGCATTTTCGATGTGATAGGAGGAGGAAAGTTTTCTGTCAAATGTGACTCCCAAGTCATTAATTGTATTAAGTCTGTTAAGTTTCCTGTCACCAATACTATATTCATACATGTTTTTAAAGTAAACGACAAAACGTGACACTTAGCAGCATTCAAAACCAGTCTGTCTCATATCGTCAGCATATTCCTGTATAAAAAAATCGTTATCGATAACTTCAGAAATATCATTTAAGAACATAATAAATAACAGAGGTCCCAAATTAGATCCTTGACGAACACCTGCTATTACAGGGTATTCGCTTGACTTATGTCCATTGCACATAACATACTTATATGGGCCTTGTATAGAGTGAGGAGGTTGTGTGGAGAAAAGTAGGTACTTCATAGCCCTAAAGAAATAGACTAGCTTTTTTTCAGCACCTGCCACAATCGTACCAGATCAAGTCCTCGATGACCAGCCCAAATGAACGATTCTTAGGTAGAACTCGGCCATCCGTGGAAACATACTAGAATTCACAATAAATGAACATTTTCAAATGTCCTGATACTGACTCAACTATTTCAAATCTCGAATCAACAACCATCCTTGCATTTTTAACCCTATGAAATAACCCGAGTGTCGAAAAGTCCACTGTGTAAATCGAGCATACCAAATCTTTGAAAGAGATCGAAATAATTATGAACCGGATTTTGTCAGATTTAAGAATCGCTTGTAGAGATAGAAATGAACAAAGACACTCGGTATAAGTTGCCACGCCTTTTTTTGGTTCATTAATAAAACACAGTGATAAATACTATCTTACGGTTGGTCCAAGCAAAACAGTTGAAATTTAGGCGCCAGCTCAATAAAGCGGAGAGTAGGGGGGGTTAAGAGCGCCAGTGACTTAGGACCGATTAAGCCACAACTCCCCGAGACATTAGTTGGAACTTGTTTTGCTTGACCACCACACAAAAGGAGAATCTAACAGAGGTGACGAAATTTAAGTAACAGTACACAACAGAGAGCCAAATGAAACAAGATATTAAATGAATCACAATATATTCATTAGTAAAAAAAAACGCACGTGCTCCACTACTGGAGTGCGAGTAATAAAAAAAGAAGGGATGTTATAAATCTTAAATACAACCTGACAAAATTATTTTTCGATAAACGTCTACCCTGGTATACACCCGAAGTATTTACAGATATTTTGCGCCTAAATATTAAACTTGTCTGTAGGTCTTCTTTGTCAGGCGCGGTCGAGATGTCCTCAACTTTGGTCAAAAAGTGGCCAGTAGTGTGTACGTTACTGGGCAGGGGCTGCTTGCCTCGTTGCCAAAAATTATGGTAGTAAAAAAAACCCTAGAGAGAGAAAGACTGTTTAAAAATCTACTCTACCCTCTGTTTGAGATAAAACTACTCATTGAAAACGATCGCGCTTGAAGAAAAACCATATACTTGTTTGTATACAAGAAAAGTAAAGCAAAGGCAAAAAAAAAAGATAAAAATGTACTAAACCCTTGTTCTAAAAAGTTATGGCAGCTCAAAAATCAAAATCGTGAGGTGCCATGTAGGCACTGCCCCATATTTGAATACGTAGAATGTCCAATAAAATCAAGAAGTATCTAAGAATTTGAATAAGCAATATTAAATGTATAAAGATCTGTGAAATTGTTAATTGGAATGATATTTGACCTGTTCACATCAGGGTTTCGTTTTTCAAGGGGATGGCTTCCGCCAATTTGCAAAACTGCAACAAGATGCAACCAACTTCTGTTTCTATTGACTAAAAGAAAGCAGATATTGAACGAACGTCATCAGGATACGCATTAAGGCACATGGTCCGAAGGTATATAAAAAGGAACGTACTGCTGAGGGTCAAAATCCCATAAAAAAAATGGAAGACGTAGCACCCAAACCAAAATGACTAAACTTAAGCTACACATAAAAGGGTGGTAGTCCATGAATTGGCGCTTGGTGCCTAATATCCCAGAGTCCGGAAAATGACGAGCCGTCCCCTGCACCACGACCTCAACGGAAACAGAAAAGCGAATCATGCAGAACACGTAACGTTTCTAGAAGAAGGTATCTTGAGTGGCCTTGAAGAAGATATGTTTTATAGGAAACCAACTAACGGAGAAAAACTACAGAGTTTTTGCTGATCGTCAACACCATACAATCAATAAGCTATGAGACTTGCCAAAAGAAAATCATTGAAAAGAGTTTTTCCTAGGAATGGGCACTCTATTATCAATGAAGAGAAATACAAATTACGGATAAGTGATAAATAGTAAAAAAAGGATACGTGATTTTGGCGCGTGACAAAGTAGTTTCTTATTTTATTTCAGGTACATTTATATTGCATGCAAAATGCAAATAAGGATAACGTCATATAAAGTTTTCCAACGGCATTCTTATAGGTCTCTGTATAAACTGGTCCAAATATTTTCTTGTGTACATAAGAGGTTATCCCCATTTTACCACTATAAAGGCATATTGAGAGTTGACGTTTTGATCTTTGATTCTCCATTTCTGACCGAAAACTGAGTTTCGGACCCAGGTCCCATAGACCATGGTACAGACCCAATCAGTTTCTCCGAAAGCGTTTTTGTGCGAGGTATTTTCATGTATACTCGTGCTTCACGAAGTAAGTCTATTGTGGGGCCAATAAGCATCTATTGAAGAATTGTTCGAAAGGTAGACATTCATAAATAAGGCTTTTTAAACTTTCATTGTAGAATTGTGATTACTTGTGAATATGTAACCGTAATATCTATGTGGAAATTTGTTCAATAAGAATACTCGGATTTTGTCATAGCTTCAAGATTCTACTTAGGAATGCGTTTCACAACTTATCCGACAAATTCTAACCACATATGCACTGTTGCGAAAGAAGTTGGTCTCTCAAAAAAAATGTAATAAAAGACCTACAGAAATTAAGTTATAAACCTGAGTTTCAATAATCAATACCAAACAACTGACGAAAACAAAATACCACGATTTTTTTGTTTTTTCATACTGATAAGATCGTGTAAGTAAGGTTTAATCTGTATCGAGGGTGATCTGAATGAAGAACGGTCGATTTTTGTGAAGTTAAATAAGGAAGTATTTTGCGAGTTTATCTTTGTAGTTATTTATTAAAAAAAATGGCACATGTGTACACTAATGAGGAGTTAGTGGACATTGTTTTAGCGTACGAAGAAGCAGGGCAAAATTCGCGAGCGGCTTCTCGTTTGTATTCACATCGATTTCCGAATAGGCACGTACAACATCACGAAACATTTAATTCAATTGTTTTACGTGCTCGTGCTGGTGTAGATTTGCTCCGCAGACGTGGAGTGGATGGGGGTCGGGTTCGCCAACAACGCGTTTTAAATGCCGAAGGTGAAATTTTGGATATTGTGGAAGCTTTTATAAGTAGGTGAACTGTTAAACTGTTATTTAGATTGCTATAGGACTTTATTACATTTTCTTTTTTTTTGAGAAATCAACTTCTTTCGTAATAGTACATATGTATGTGGTTAACATTTGGCGGATAAGTTGTGAAACACCCTGTATTTATACAGTATCTTTCAGATATGAATTTAGCTAATGGCCTCAGCTTCTCGTTCATTTCTCCCTCTCCCTCCCCAAGCCCGCTTTCACTCGACGCCCCTTATGAGAGAATTACTTTGACGGAACGTGACCTATTGTGTTGGGGTCTTTATTCAGGAGTGGAGGAGTGAGAGAGAGCTCCATCTCCCATAACAATAATATCGTGTTATTAGGATAAGTCGAGCATCTTTATACTGATCTTATCTACGTTCTTTGTAGAGTCTTTGACTGGAACCGGATGTAAGAGCACTTCAGCCCTTGAAACGTCAAAGGAAATTGCAGGAACACTTCAGTCTGCCATCGACACGAGTTGGTTCAGCTCATGATACTCTCTTAACGTATTTAGTAGCTATAAGTATTTTGCAATTACAACTGAAAGCCAAAACAAGTTATAATATTATAAGTAAAAGTACCTTTCGGAGCCGCGGCCCCGCTCGGAGACACCCAACCGAGAACATAATTAATGGCAATCCCCAAAGCTATCATCTACCAAACTTACTGGAGCTGGTTTTCTTGGACTAGTGATGGAATAAATTTTTTTGTTCCCATATATACAGGGTTTGCCCGGAAAGTAATAGGACTGAGTCGCTTTAAAAAATTTATTGAGCCAATCGTTACAATTCTTTAAAAACTTTCAAAATAGGCTCCTTCTGCGTCGATGCAGCGCTACCAGTGCAATTTAGAGGCATTGAAGACGTCACGGAAGGCATTCTCCGGAATAGCCTTGAGAGCCGCGGTGCATGCTGCTTGGATCCCCTCTGTCGTCTCAAAATGCCTGCCTTTCATCGGAATTTTCAGGCGGGGGGCCACATCTGGGCTGTAGGGCGGCTGCGGAAGCATTGGGATGCCGGCCTTGGTCAGGTAACTGTTCACAAGAAAGGCGGTGTGAGGCGGGGCGTTGTCGTGGTGCAACTTCCAGTCGGCTGCGATGTCTTGTAGGACCTGACTGACGCTACGTTTGAGTCTCGTGAGCACTTCCACGTAAAACTTGGCGTTGACGGTTTGTCCAGGAGGAACAAATTCATGGTGGTCGATGCCTTTGATGTCAAAAAAGACAATGAGCATCGTTTTCACTTTGGATTTGCTCATTCTTCCCTTTTTTGGGCGAGGAGACGCCGTCGTTTGCCACTCGGAAGATTGCCTCTTTGTCTCGGGATCATACTCAAAGATCCAAGACGCGTCACCTGTGATTACGTTGTTCAAAAACCTTCACACATGTTCAAATTTTCTTGCCACACTTCCACTCGCCGCAATTTCTGGTCATCAGTGAGCACTTTTGGGACCATCTTCGCGCACACCTTGCGCATGTTCAAATGCTGTGTCACAAGTCATGAACCACACACTTTGGTAAATTTAACAGCTGGGCAATTACACGAATAATTAGTCGACGGACTTTGCGCACACGAGTCACACTATCAATGTTTGTCGAAGTCGAAGGTCTTCCAGCACAGTCTTGATCAGCGACCTCTTCCTGGCCCTCCAAAAAGGCCTGGTGCCACCGAAACACGCCACTTCTTGCTAAAGCAACACCTGGGTAAGCCTGCTTGATCATATCAAACGTCTCAGTCGCAGATTTACCGAGTTTCACACCTAATTTAATGGCGTACCTCTGCTCTAACGAACGCTGCATTTTCGGCTTGCACCACTCACAGAAACACGTCGCGCGAAAATGCCTGTCCTGAATCTCCAAGTGCTCGGAGACAACTGACCAGCCGCTTAGTCGTTAGCTAGGAACGCCCTCTACCGAATCTGCGCACGCTCCGAAGTACAGTCATGGCGGAAGGAAATGAGTCCTCTTACTTTCCGGACAAACGCTGTATGTTCAACAACAGTGTCAACTGACAACTTAAACTTTCTTGAAGGTTGATAGGGTGAACACTAGACATACTTTTGTTTTGGTCGCGCGACTGTCAAGACACGGAAGGGTCCCTAAGTAACAAATATGGAAAGAGTATTCACAATCCATTTAAAGCTCGTCGACTCTGTATGTCACAGCCGGTGAAATTAGCTTGTGGGACATTTAAATTACGTATTCTGCAACTTTAAATTCAATTGTGCTAAATTTTGGAAACAAGTGTATTATAAATCATCATTAAATGTTAAGGGCTCAAACTTGTAGAAGGTTTAGAGATTTTTATTGTATTCAAAAGTTTCGCTGAAACTGACACCTTTACGTGAAAAGTGCAGAATGAGCCTATGTTTCGCCATTTTCATAACATGAATCATTTGCTAGAAGGGAAATCTTATGAAACATGCTTACCAGATGATGGATTACGCTGGAATCTCACCTGAAAAGAACAAAATACAATGTGAGTGTAAGTGTCGTGACAAAGGTATTATGTTTAATTTTAAGAAACTGAAGAACTACCTGTCACTGCTCGCAGTCGGGTACACAAAGTTCGGTAATGGCAGCTGGCGACAAAGTGGCGAAAACGTTTGCTTCTGGTTATGACCAGAGATGTGAAAAAATAGTTTTGAAGGAAGGGTTTCATTGAAAGGTTATCTTTGGAAACAGGGAATAACCTTTGTTCACTTTGTGGACTGTGGTAATGCACGCTTGCGACCTTCCTCGACGGTGTAGTCCACTTAAACCCAACAAAATGTTGCAATGCGATAATGCTTGGTCCTACCATAGCCGCACCCGATTTGTGATGTAAACCCTTAAATATGGGTTTCTTATCATATCACGGGACGTTCATTATACAGAGAAGATCGATCCAAACTTATCAATGGCTTATAGTATATACTCCATTTTGAACCTTAGTATAAACACAGCTTAAATAATAATGAACTATGAAACTCTCCTGTCAGAGTTTTTAGTGCCCAGCAGCAGCCGGTACACTATATCATATCGAAATATTGCCATTTTAAGATTGCAACGAATATCTGTGGCCGCTGGCATGACGCGAGGCAACACCGGTTCCTGCTGAGCACTAAAACCCCTTTCAACGGTGTACTGGGGGAATTTACATTCGACATTCACCGCCGAAATGGAGATCGTTTTTAGCACTGAGAGTATAATAGAAGATTATTATCTAAGCTGCGGTATAAATTCGAGTTGTTTTACTTTCCATACCAAATGTCGAGCAAAAAAATTCAAAGCTGTTTTCGGATAACATGTACATCACGGAAAACCATGTCACCCATTTCCGTTGGTCTGTCTGTATATCGGTCTGTTTGTCACTCTGTTTATGTGCTAAGCCCTGTTATAACTTGGAAGGTAGCAATAGGATTTTGATGAAGGTTTCATACAACGTTGCTGCTATAACAAGGGTGAAAAAGCTTTGTGATTTAGGTAAATCGATCCACTGGCAGCGGAGCGATAGGTAAAAAATTTCCGTAACGGTTATAAGTTGGCGGTTGGAGACTGGAGGGACGAGGTTAATATTTGATTAGACATATCTCATGCACCATTGACTTCCCTGTACATTTTCCCCCTTAAAACTTAAAATGGTAGAGTAATATTTTCAAAACCCACGTTGCGTATCAGTCATCAGCAACATAATGGAAGTATACCTGCCTACACACCTGCGTGACGATCCGACGTCTGGTTGGCCAGGCTTAGCAACATTGCCAGATGGTTGATACTGTTGGCAGAGTGGGAGAGAAATTTTCAGTTTAAAACGTTGTCAAATTTATTTATTTATTTATTTATTTTATTTATTTATTTAACAATAATATCTAACAATTATATCCAACAAAGACCATATACAAAGATTATAAATACACATAATAATATAACACAACAATATAATCAAGGACATCCTGATGACAGAAAGATGCACCTAGATGGTTCAAACCACCTGTATGTGCTTTCATCATCTGGACTTAAAAAAGAAAAGAAAATGATATTTATTGCATTATAAAATACAATAAAAAAAAAAACAATAATCAACCCCAATATCCCCAACAATAGTTCAATCATATTATGATACAAAAAATCTTTAGAAAAACCTTTCAAATTGAGGTGCTAAATGTTTCAATATTTTTCAACTTTTTCAAGCGTTCTGGCGGAATGTTATATATCTTTGGTCCTATACAGGGTGACTTTGAAGTTGAGTCATTAATTTTCAGATAATGATTGTAGAAGGAAGATAAACCAAAATATGTGTGTAAAAATAAAAAAAAAATGTTACCTTGTTTTATAAAGTATCCTCCCGACAAGTATTTTAATGCGGACCTGTATTTGATCGTGCGGTCTTGGAGCACCGGCATGCCCTCCCCTGTAAGGTCTTAAGTCACCTGATTCACGAGCCCTTTGTAATACATTCACAAAGGCACGAGGGGTTGGTTACACTCGATTGGGAAACCGATCCGCATAAATCCGTGATGCCGCGTAAATAAGAATCATGTCCACAAGTTCAGCATTTTCGTAAACATGTACCATTTTTGATTTCGTTTGAGCCACGCAACAGACACCACTATCCACTCACGCGTTACCGACTGACACTGACTGTATACAACTGAATAAAATAATTGTAAAAACATCGTTCCAAATTCTTTCGCTTTTTTGTTTCCGATGCGATGAACCGATAAGGCGGATTATATCCGTTGTTGCCAAACACGAGCACATAATATTATCATTGAGACAGGGCGGTACTCAAACTTCCAAAGGGCTATAACTTTGTTACTTTAATTTTACCAGAAAAATGGTAAAGGAAAAAAACATTTCTTTTGATCAGATCTACTCACTGTTAAAATAAATGACTCAACTTCGAAGTCGATACGTAATGTATCTTAAGTTTAGGTTATTGTTATTCTTGGGAATTTCTATTTGCCTGCCCACATTTGCACGAGTACAGTAGTTATGACTTACTTGTTTCTGTAGTTTTTCATTTCTATAAATAAAAGTAGATGCTGTCATCACGTACAAGGATCTAACATTACACACATCCTTTGTAAAAAGTTTATTAGTGGGGAATCTTATATTTCTTAAAAATAATTTTAATAATATATTTCTGAATAATAATGAGTTTATGTAGAGCATTATTATACAATCCCCCCCATACTAATATCCCATATCTAATTATAGATTCAACAAATGCTTTATAAACTGTTATTAAATTTTTTTTATCGAGAAAGTCAAGCAGTAGATAAAATTTATGGATTAATTTTCTAACTCTACTCGATACATAATCAACATGCGGCTGCCACTTTAAATGTTGGTCAATAATGATTCCAAGGTATTTAGTTTAAGACACTTCCTGAACAGAATAATTATCATCCAACATAAAAGTGCTGTAATTTGGTCTGTTTTTATTGGTCAACGAAAACGCAATATAGTTTGTCTTAGATAAATTCAATGTTAGTTTACTCTCTTGTAACCAGTCTTTTACCATACCTAGACCATACACTGTTTTACACTTTACATCCTCCCAACTAGAACCTGCAAAGAGAACTACAGTATCATCAGCATAAGAAATAGTTAAACCCCTCGTGTCCAACTTTAGCATCTTATTGATATAAATTATAAAAAGGAGCGGTCCCAAAACAGTACCCTGCGGGACACCAATCTTTATTATTTTTTCATTGCTTGTTATTTTATTTAGTTTAGCAGTTGTGGTCTGTTTGAAAGATAATCCCTCAGTAAATCATGAGCCACTCCCCTTATACCATTGCTGTGAAGAATTTCGATTAGCTTATGAGGAACCGTGTCGAAAGCCTTGGCAAGGTCCAAAAAAAACAGCAATACTCTTGTTGCCATTATTCAGATTATTGAAAATCTCCGAAAAACCCGAATTGATTATCTGATGATACATTATTAGCTTTGAAAAAATCCATTAATCGAGTTTTAAGACATTTTTCAAATAACTTTGCAAAATTTGTTATTAAACTTATAGGCCTGTAATTTCCAATGGATGTAGTATCCCCTGATTTATGTATCGGGATAACTATTGACGTTTTAAACTATTTTGGGACAATTCCAGTTACCAAAATTAAATTGTAAATATGTAACAAAGGTGTTAAAATTTCAAAATGAGTTTGCTTTATAGTTTCAACGTGTATGCCATCATAGCCAGGAGCACTATTACTTTTCAAAGATGCGATATGTTTTATTAGTTCATTCCCTGTAATGGGACTTAAGAAAATAGAATTCTTGACGGGGTGCGCTAATTTACACTTAGATTGAGGAGTGGGAATTGTCCGCGCCATGTTAACACCCACATCAATGAAATATTCATTACAAAAATTTACCATTTCAATAGAATCAGTAAACTGGTTGCCATCATTATCATAATCAGAAATATTTCAATATTAGCAGAACTATTATGCTCCAAATAAGTGTGCAAATCATGAGTGAAGTCTTACTTTGATATTGGAGGTGGTCTGTAAACACCCGTTATACCATACAAAACCCCATCCCTTTCAAACGTGAGTCTACCTAAACTAGCCATTGATATACTTAATTGGCACTTGGAGAAATTCGCCCTAATACCATCCCTAACAAAAACACTAACCCCATCATTTTTATTGTAATTACCTTCATTATAAAAAGTTTGGTAGCTAGGTAAATTACAGTGCGGGGACTATCGACTAATTGTAGTGCTGAGTTGTGCCGAACATAATCCTTTATGAACTGATGACAGAGTTGCGTGGGAAGTACAGAGTCAACCTACTTGACGCCATTTTGAGAGACTTGAAATTCTGAAAGCTCCTAAAAAAAATCAAGAATCATTACTTGTTCAATTTTGACTAGCAAGTCGGATAAGGAATAGTAGTTTATATTCTGTGATTGCATGGATGAACAATCTTGTCATAGTCAAGTGATTTATGTTACAAAAATGTATTTTGTGGTTTTCTGTAGATCCAATAAGATTCTGTGTCCTCTAGTATTTTGTTACATTGTTACAATTGTAATTGTATCCCTTCGTATGACATATGAGAAAGCGAGTGGGAGCAGTTTTTTCAAGCTTCTGCCAAATATTTGCATAAATTACTCCGAAAAGCCACGACGCACTAAGTGAAACCATTCAGTACATTAATATTATTTATAATAACGTGAACGTGGCTCAATGAAAGCTTAGAAACTGTTTGTATAGGATAATCAAGATTAATGAGAGAAATAACAAAAACAGAAGCTCTTTATTGTGAAACAAGCTGTGGTTTCTCGCATCATTTCAGCTTTTTCTCTAAGATTCCACCGAAACTACCTCGTGGTGGTGAGTATTAAGAAGTCGAAAATTGCAACTAGCTATTCTGTGGTGCAAAAGTATTGATCTATCGATAAACCCTGTTCGGAGCAGGGTTTAATTGCTGAAACGCCATCCGAGTCTGGCTGGCAAGCTGGCAACGTAGACGATAAATCACGTGCCAGGCTGACACTTTGATACTTGCTGAAGGCAACGGCCGCACTTTAATTGCATCCAGGGAGCTAAGGATTGATGCAATCACTTTAGGATTAAAGTTTAAATAAAATCTATATATATATATACCTGATGCTTCAAAATTGGAATGCAATGTCTCCGAGGTATATATGCAAAAGTAATATCAGAACTTCCTATCAAGGACGTCCTACGACGCTGCTCTTGAGAGATGCAGGCCCATGAAAACAGCACAGTAACCATTTGCAGAATGGTGTCCATGGAAAACAATTAGATTGACATGAACGAACAAACCCTAACGCAATATTGACGCTTATTTATTATATTTTATTAGGGGCCTGTGTCTTCATAGGGGAGCCCCACAGGCCACCTTTTTCTTGAGGCATGAGAAATATCACGAGAAATGTTTACAGGTTTTATGTAAGGAGCTAGATGAGACTATAGTTGTAGTCGCCGTTCTTCGCGGTTACGTCATCAACGCCATATGAAATAAGTAAACAGATCAAGTCTCTGTACCATGGGCGGATCTTAATTTCCCTAACTGAGGGAAGCCGATTCAAAATTATTCACTAATCGTAATTCTCAAAAATCTTCTAATCTAGTACATAAACATGGGTAGAGTATGATACGCCATTTGATGTTTCTCAAAGTTGAAATAAAAAATACATAAGAAATTTACAATATAATACAAAATGACACATCTATTTGCTACCGGAAGGATCACTTTACATTGGATGTGGATATTTTACAGGCTTATGAGACCTTTAGAAGAACCATCGTCAATAGTACAAATGTTCAGTTCTTCCTGAAGTGAAATGAGACTAAATAAATTACTGCTAGACCAAAACATACATTTTGATGATGATGCTCTTAAACTCGAGCTATGTCGCCTTAATAAACACATCAAGCTTGTAACTTCCATACCTATCAAAATATTTAACAATCTACATTAAGGTGCACATAGAAAATTACGAAATATTTTCAAAACTGTTTCTATAAAAGTACGAATTATTGAATTTTTTCATCAGAGTCATCTGAACTTTCTCCCAAGTGAATAATTATATTAGTCTCCTTACCATTAAACACTTGATGCTTGTCCCAGTCATTTTTAATCGAGTCCTCGGGATGTCTCACACACTTGGCCCAAACTATAGGAGTCACCTTCGCTAGAGCATCGTCCCAAACTTTCAAAACTTCATTACTATCATACCCATTTTCCCCAATATGATGATCATAGTACTGTTTGGCTATTTCCCAGACTAACTAAATGGGGTTGTATTGACAATGCTGAGGGGGGAGCCGCAAAGCTTGGTGTCCATGTTCATGTAATATTTTGTCTATGATGTATCTTGGAGCCGACGGTTTATTAAGGCAGCATAAATCTAAAAGTTCGAGTTTAAAAGCGTGATCATCAAAATGTATCTTTTGTCTTGCAGCCATTACTTCAATTGCATTTTACTCCAACTGGAATTGGGCATTTTTTCTGTTAAGGCACTATAATAAGAGGCATTATACATGATTACTAACTCTTATAACGCTGGTACCAGCTTCCCACATACCCATTTTTAGAAAGAATAACAATGCAATATCTCTCAAAAAACTGTTTTTGGTCCCAACATACTGCTTGCCGGGTACCTTTATGGCCGCTTTTCAAACTCCTTACGTTTTTATGTTGCCTAACTCATTTGAACGGCCCTTTGGCAAATATCTATGTTTCATCTAAAAAAACGCATTGGAGAAGGCTTGTACTATTTAGGTTATTCATATAATGTCTCGTACGTTGGGAAACAATGTCTGATTTTTCAGACATCAGCCGGCGGTTATCTTATGTCTTGTAGGAAAAACAGCAAGCTTTCAATAGACGCCTTAAACTTGAATCTGAGGCCTTGCATATGCACCTTTTTTTAAGCTCCTGATTGAGTGCAAAGGTCGTGATATGTTGTCCTTTACTTCTCATATCGTAGAAAGTTTTCCTAATTTTTTTTTTGACAGCATCACTTACTCCATCCGTCTTGCATTTCTTGATTTTGCGAGTTTCCCCAGGTGATACTACGGGCAAACCTTTTTTATTTTCTGATTTTATTCGCTGCACACTGCGCAGACTAGTCTTCAGCGCATCTGCTACTCTGTCCAGTACATAAAAAATGGGTGACAGCGGTTTTCATTCTCTAATAAATTTATGACGAACTGTCGGCCTTCTCCATTGGTCGTATTTCCAGGCATTGTACAATTTTTTTATTGCAGATTGATAACATGACTCAAATTGCAAGACGATGCCAAGGAAGTTGTTACTCTAACAAATATGACTGAAGAGCACTCATAAGTAACGACAAGGTTTTCGAGAGGGAGAGAAACAACTAAAAAACGTGCCTGTTTGAGCTTGCCGAACATTGGTTCACACACAGGGGTAGATTGCATGTGTATGTATGAGGGAGTTAGATATATATGAAGGGATACTGGTAGTCTTACTTTGACCCTCCAAGAACGGTGACTACAACTAGGTATATCAACTCTATTGGCTCAAGTCGATGTAGAATTGAAAACGGTCTGCAACATGTTGCGACACAATCGCCGGGTAAAACTGCGCCAAGTGATTGCAGTGACCGCATACCCTATCCATTTCGGACACATGTGCATTTCATTCTCACACCGACAAAGTGTTGCAGGTATCGAAAGAAATGTGCCCCTGTTAGATGGAAACATGTCTTAGATTTGCAGCACCACGACAGGTTGACACACACAAAAACATGCACGTTTTAGTGTTGTGGATGTTTCTTAGTGAACCTTTTTAACTAACCCTTTCCACTTCATTACTATATTTAGAATTTTGAATATTTAAAAGTATTTTTTCTCACATTTATTGCAGCCCCGAGACAGGCATAAAGTAAGCCTGGCAATTTAAATAAAATCACTGCTGATTTATCCCAATTCCGAAGAAATTGAAAACACGATTCAGCGTTCCCGTTCTGTAAACAGTAAGCTGCTCAAGGGTCAGCTCAACAGACTGTACAGTATTAGTTATATTTGTCAAGAAATGAATATTGTACAATGTCTTTGGGGAATTGCTTCTATTGCCAACAATATTTTATCTAAGCAAAAACAATTTTGTTGAAAATATGCAAAAGCGTTGCCAAGAATTCAAGAAAACGAATTGAAAAATTATAATAACATCTTTACATAGCTTTTAACATAAAAAAACGTCATTTACCTTATTATGTTATTTCAAACTACGTTTTCTAGCTTATTACTCTGCGGGTTTTCATCATTGCCTTTTACAAAAATTTGTTGAAAATATGGAAAAGGGTTGTCAGGAATTAAAAACGTATTGAAAAAATATGATAACATCTTTACATAGCCTTTAGCATAAAAAACGTTCTTTACGTTATTATTTCAACCTACGATTTTCAGCTTATCACACCGGGTTTTCATCATTGCTCTTTACAAAAACATCGATTCTTTATGTTTTCAATAAAAATGTCTATTTCTTCCGAGTCTCCGGAAACAAATTTTAGCCTCTATGCTCTAAGGTGGAGTCTTATCCAATACACTTCTCTGAATTCCTATAAGGCATTCCTGATTCTACGGTTCTTACGCCTTGCCTTTTTTGAGTACTTATTCAATAATACGCTTTCGTATTTCATGGCTTCCAAAGTGACTGAACTAAAGTCTTGTTGAACGTAGTGAGACCTCACCGCAAATTACAATCCTCGTGCCAGGCTCCTGCCCGTTTTGTCTAGCCTTGGCAATATTAGGGTGCAGATTAGTTCAATTTGGGCTGTAACCGTATACTGTTGAAAAGTGCCAACAGTGTAGGTGGGATCAAAGCAACAACTTCTAATGATGCCACTGAGGTGGCTTGTATAGATGAGCTGAAGGGTATTTTTCAAACGATTTAGAAGAAAACTTAACTTACGCGGTCTTCAACGTTATAACTGTACAGTAATTCTTCTTTGTCTAGAGTGTGAGTCCGTTCACGGCGCCCATACATACCAGGTGTGTGGTTCTAACAGTATCATACAACCATCAAAGCTAAACTACTTGCAGTCTTCAAAGTGAGTAGTATCAAAGTAAGGTAAAGACGACGAAAATTACCGTTTTTCTTATCTAGGAGTGTTTCTGAGATAACGGTGAAATATTAATTGTTAATTTGACATTGACAAGATTAATATGCTATCGAATCTGGTTCTTAAGTTATCCTGCGACTCAATGCTGACATATTTTGCTGCATAGGGCCAGTCTGAGAAAGCAAAATATGCTCAATAATTAACACTGGTAAAGGGAAGTAGCTGAAAAAAATGCATAAACCCCTATCGATGGCGCAATAAACACCCATGAGGTCTTTAACTATACGACAATACTAAACACGGCACATAAAGAGATGGTATTTTAATAGTAACCTTCGATAGGACTATTGCCCATTTTCCATTATTTAACATCAACTCTTATCATGGTCAATCATTGCGGTTAGTTCACCCAGCTTCTGTATATTGATGGTGGTCCATATTTTCCTATTGTAAAAGAAAGTACTATAACACATTTCATAAGTCATGCAAAACTATGCTTTTCTCATTCTTTAGTTTTCTGTCAAAAATAAAACCGGTTCATGGATGCAACTGTCTTATTTGTATCATTTTGGCTTAGGACATGTTGCCGCAATAAGTAAAGAACTTCAAAAAAGCATAACAAAAAAATCACCGGAAAATATCTTCCTAATAAGATATAACTAAACCTCTCCTTATCATGGAGACTTACACACAACCCAGCTACACATAATACTGTCAAGGGCATGGTATAGGCATCATAAATAAGACCAAACGCTGATAATGTAACAGCATAAGAGCATTGCTATATCGATGAAAGAGGCGGCAGTAAAATATAGATTTATGTTCAAACCTACAATACCGTCTTGCGCGAATGGATATCAAAGTGAGATAAAGTTAGAGCTCACATGCGTCTCTCTAACCGGCGTATTCAAATAGCCCGCTAACTAGCTCCTATTGGCGAAAATTCCCCCATTGGGACTAGTTTCTGCAATTAATTGCTGCTATTAATCCCCCTATAGGAAGTCCGGTTTGACATGTCAAGTCCTCTGCCCATTATATCGTACCACACTAGGACCACACTAGGATCCTTTCCTGAACGACAAACTGCAACGGCCATCTGGTATTTTGAATTTGAACTATGCGATTTTGTACAGATTAGAAGCTGAAATCCCTTTCGTCACAACGTAGTGCTACTGTAGCCATCCCTTTGATCGCTTTTTGAAAGCAGTCTAGTTATGATCTGCTCATTAAAAGCTAGCTAGATAGTAAATTGATAATAATAAATTTTGAAAAAACTCACTTTCGCCTCATATATAAAATATGCCATTTAAAAACAATTGGAAATAAAAAAGTAAAAACGATATATATATATATATATATATATATATATATATATATATATACAGGGTGACTTCAAAGTTGAGTCATTTATTTTAACAGTGAGTAGATCTGATCAAAATAAATGTTTTTTCCTTTAACATTTTTGTGGTAAAATTAAAGTAACAAAGTTATAGCCCTTTAGAAGTTTGAGTACTGCCCTGTCTCAATAATAATATTATGTGCTCGTGTTTGGCGACAACGGATATACTCCGTCTTATCGGTTCATCGCATCGGAAACAAAAAGCGAAAGAATTTGAAACGCTGATCACGATGTTTTTATTCAGTCTGTGTCAGCCGGTAACGCGTGAGTGAATAGTGGTGTTTGCTGCGTAGCTCAAACGAAATAAAAAATGGCACATATTTATGCGGATCGGTTTCCCAATCGAGTGCAACCAACCCCTCGTGCCTTTGTTAATGTAGTACAACGGGCTCGTGAATCAGGTGACTTAAGACCTCACAGGGGACTGCATGCCGGTGCTCCAAGACCTCACGATCAAATACAGGTCCGCACTGAAATACTTGTCGGGAGGATACTTTATAAAACAAGGTAAAAAATTTTTTTTAATTTTTTATATTTTTACACATATATTTTGGTTTATCTTCCTTCTACAATCATTATCTGAAAATTAATGACTCAACTTCAAAGTCACCCTGTATATATTATAGTATATATATATATATACCATAAATAAAACAAATAAAAAATCTCGGGATTTATTCAATTCTGCAAAAATAAAAATCATCAAAAATGTACTGGAATATTGTTAATTGAAAACATTGGCAGAGTGCCACCTGAACTATGGCATAATAGTGTGGGGGCAGCAAACACATCTCATATATTTAAACTAAAGTAGTTTGAGGCCCAATTTCACCAACATTAATATTATGGACCAATGCGAAAATACCTTATCGAAATGCAATTTGACAGAAGCTGTCAAAGGTCTCTGAATATCAGTGATTTCTATAAGAATATTGAATAAAATCGTGAAACTTCGACTGTATTATCAACAAGACCCCTTTTTGATTCCAACATGATGCTTTTGTACAGAAAAAATAGGACAACATTCATGTATTTTGATATATGTTATAGGTTTAAATTTGATAATCCGTTATCCCCTCAGCGAATGGGAATGCGGCAAATAATATAACGTAGCTGTTAAATTTGGCAGCAGATTTGGACGTTTGTTAATGCATGGCAATCTCGAATTTGCTAACTTCAATATACTGAGTATTCTCATTACATACCTGTTGAATAGTGTAGATTTGTCTGTATTTTGCAAGAAAATAGAATATAAAATACAATCCATCCAATTCCTCATCTTCCTTTACATCATAATAGTAATCATTTACTAATTTATGGGTTAATGAATTTCTCCAAAGCATTGAAAACATTATGTCCTCTCCATCCTAAAACACAGATAATATGTGTAAGACGTGTTAATCCCTACATCTCCCTGATGCATAATGCAATTACTATGGACATAGACAAAAAATTATGAAAAATGTTTCACAAATAATGTCTTTTAAGTACAAAAATCATAAAAACTAGTAATGTTTATTGTTTGATTGTCTTTTTGACTGGCGGAGATATCTATCTGTCACTCGCAGGGTTGCCAAGTCTAACGACGATCACGTCCCGTGGTGGAGGGTGCGAAATGAATCTTTTACATTTGCTAGTTTTGAATTTTTTTCGTGAAAATTTACTAGGTATCATCTTCGGTAGATTGTTTGATCCGGAATGGGAAAGATCTCCTATTTATGAAAATATTTTTGGAATCATCTAACCGTTGCAATCAGTGCACAAGAACTGTGACATATGATTTATAGCATAACCCGCTGCTCTATCAATACAAATTTAACATACAGGTCGCCTAGCCGTGTGGATGCAGTGGTCGGGATGAATATCACGGCAGCAACTGATGATTTCTGCATGTCTGGTAACAACGTATGAAGTGAAACTCGCTAGCTCCACAAATTTGTAGATTTTGTACAATTTCTTTGCAAATGATGAAAGATATGTCTGATTTGGCAGGGTAGTGTCGCAGCCAAATGGCAGTCACCCTTTCTGACACAGTCCGGATCGAAAGATGACGATACTCGTGAAATCTATTGATACTAAATATATGATCGTATCGAACATCCCTACTGTCAAGATGTATAACCCGAGGTACCGACGGAGCTATTTTGTGGCGTCATGGAAATAATTTTAAATTTTCATTTGCATTTTTTCAAGTGTTGTGCAACGATTTTGGGAAAAACTCCACGAATAGTCTTATAAAGCATGGTAGAGTATATTTTAACAGTTGGCGGAGCTTACTCCACTGGGACCAGGGGGGTTAAACGGGATATTAATGCACAATCTGGCAACTATGTCGCACCCTCACAAAATGGCAGCCGACAACCACACAAGTCACCGTGTTGTCATTGAAGAGAATGGAATTAAACCTTCTTCAGAGTATGTGTTTTGTGACTGGGACCAAGGGTTGAAATGCAATAATCAGTTGTATTTAAATAATGTCTAATATAAATATAACCTAGAATGTGTACTCGTGAAAAAGAAAAATATGGCAAATTTGCAGTTTTCTTGCAGGTTCTAGGTTTGCTGTTAGCTTTAAGGCATATATTTGGGAATTTCTTAATCGCTGTGAATATAGTGTGGATGTTTGTTCAGTTCCTGAACAACGAAAATTATTCAACTTTATGGATGTATGGATATCAAAAAACCTGAATGGTTTTGTGGGAATATCAATCTAAGGGGCCATAATGGTTCTGATGAACGCCAAGTAAATGAATGAATGTTTGGAAACGAGAAATACCTCGTGGTAGAGCCTGTCATTAAGTTGGTGCTTAATGGATATCTGCAAGAGGTTTATAGGAAAAAAACACTCAGCTGAATCAGTAAAATCGCATATGAATTGAACAAAATAATATAAACATGCATAAAAAATCAACAATAGTAATTAAAACATGAATTTAATTCAAAAATCATACATTTCTTTAAATTTTGACTGTATTATATGTAATTTCTTAATATTCAATAAGCTGGTGATGTTTCAATAACAAGCTGTCGTCTCATACTTTGACAGTATTTTGTTTTCAACATTTCATAGCTATTGGTTTCTAAAGTTTGTTGATTGGTACTTTAAGCTCATTCGTTGTATTTGATGGACTGTTACCCTATACGTGGTGAATAACGGACTGTTGATTTGACAACATTGATGAAATTGGCCCTGAAGGCTATATTGCATAAACTTAGATTGTGTTCAGGTGGCCGGCTGTATGAGAAAACTGGCATTTTAGATATAACACGAAGCTCGTCCCGCAATCCACACCCAAGAAAGAGTGCTATTCAATGAAGAAGGGCATGAGTTTTTATGAAACTATGATATTGGTACTAGATCACAGATACTTAAAATGAGGTAATTTTGATATTTTCAAGAAACGTAGCACTTGCAATTAAGGTAATAGGCCTTAATTCAGAGATGTCCTAGAAACATACCGAAGTCACGGTCCTCAACTGATAGTCGTTCTTGAACCAAGATTACTCTTTTTGTGTGCAAGATGAAAATGTCATGCTCAGATTGTATCTTTACTTAGGCCCCATCGATGTTAAAATCTCTTTCCACAAGATCTGAAACTCGTTTTCCTCAAATACTCATTTTGAAAATGACTGGATAACATCTATGCCCAGAAAGAGAGCGCATAAAATTATTGATATAAAAAAGTCAATATTAATATCAAAAGCCAACATACAAAAAAGAATCTACCGATTTGACGATACACTTATGCTATGCTAATAATTCCGATTTCGACAACATATTCGATAATGCATTATCAAACGGAGAAGACAAATAATCCAGAATGTAGACTCAGTATGTAACAATGATTAAAAAAAGCAATTCACGATCAACTGAAATCATTCCTACTCTTGGTGTGTAAGGTAATACGTTCTGTACTGTAATATCTTAAGTTTTATGTGTAAGCCTTATACCATTTTTGTTTTCTATACAGAGGTAGTATTATAATAATTTATTTGTATTTTCGATAATAGACATTATTATGATTATCCAACCGCTGAAAGGACTCTGGGCTTGTCAGTTGTCAGCTTACGGTTATAAGACAGTACCTTGTGGGATACCCTATGTTACATGGTGCAGGTCGCTGATGGAATTATTAACTTTCACACACTGATTCATATCTGTAAGCTAGCTTTTGAGTAAAGTATGTGTTTTGCTACGAAATCCTAGATGCTCCAAAGTAGTTGGTAATTATTTGTGTTCAACTGTATCAAATGCCTTCTTTAAATCACTTAAGGCACAGGTCGATGGGTTTCCCAAGTCTAGACTGAAATACACGTTTTTCATCAAAACTTCAATTGCATCCTGCGTGGATTTTCCTTCTTGATAAACATATTGCTGCTTAGATCCTATGTAATTCTGCTTCTTGAATGCCACAATAATCAACACAATGGTTGAAAACGACTTTTGAAAATAACTAAATGAATATGTTTGCACGTTACTCCAAACCAAGTATGCTGACTGTTGCATTTATTGATTTGAGTTTGTCAGTGTGACACCAGGTAACTAGGCATTTGAAAGTGATTATTGCAACAAGGGACATACGCCACATTCGAACACAAATCTATATTTTTATTCAATCACATCAGTACTGAGGTTATCTATGTCCGCAATTGCTTTGGCTGAAATTTCGTTGATAGATGTTACTATAATTCCTAGAGGGCGTCTTTGATAGATCCATATATTCTACACATTTTTGCACTGAAAAGGACAAAAGCCACGTAGATTTCAAGATGGTCGCCAAAAGAAAATTGTTCGCTGGTGGAAACAGTAGATGTTTAAGTGATTCAGAGAACCTAAATACTTCTGGATTTACTCGATGATATTGTGAAGGACATAGACTATCGTCCGAGTGGTAGCAGTTGTGATAGTGACTCTGAATGAAAAACTCGGGTGAATGAATAAGCTTGTGGCTTATGACCTTATTGCCGTTACAGATGTGGATTATACTTTTTTCACGTAGTAAAAAGATTTCTTATATTAGTTTCACGATGCGGCTAGATAATCGTAATCCTAATTTATGAATGATAACGTAGACCGCGAGTTATTTCAAGACGAGCTAAAAATGTGTAATTGTTGTCCGATTCTCAGGCAGCAGCGGTGGCCGCAGTAATAGACTCTTCGGTCTCCTGATCAGTCGCCGTGTACTGTGCGGGTTCGAATCCCGTCCCGAGAGAAATTTTTCTCTCGGTTATGGATGTTGTGATTGTCCGTAGGTGGTAGACGGTCTCTGACTATCGAACGCAGAGGTACTACCCGGCGGATCTCGTAGGCGGGGCCAGAATGTGTGCATGTTGCATGCACACGTGTTCCCTCGCCAGAGTCCGTGTGGCGTTCCCCCTTTCCCCTGTATCCCCCTATAGCCCCACGGTACCCAATGCTTAGGCCTTAGGTCTTCGTGGTAGTTAGAGTATAAAAAAAAAAAAGTAAAGCGGGACGTTAAAACTTTTTCAAAAATCTTTGAGAAAATGCTTAGGAGTGAGATTGGTTTATAATTAGAAATTTGTGTCTTTTCTCCAGATTTGTGTAGTGGCTTTATTAGTGCTGTTTTTTGTGCATCAGGGAATATAGCTTTGTCCATGCAAGTATTGATGAGGTACGTTTGAGCGTGTATGATGTGATACCCTCAAGGCCTGGTGATTTGTTTAGCTTTAGTTGGCAAATAATATTATTTACCTCAAGCGGATCAGTTGGTGCCAGGTAAATTGAATTTTGTATTCGCGTTCTTTCACATTATTCATGATGTGTCTTATTTTTTGCTAGTCTTTCTCCTAATTCGGAGAAATACTTACAAAATTCATTCGTTGTATCTATGTCATTTTTTGTGATTTTATGTGTTGTCTGACTTTCCACAAAATGTATATCAGATACTGGTTTGTTTTTATTAGATTTGTTTACGAACTGCCACATTTTTGTTAGGCTGTTTTTGTTCTTGTACATATTGTTTTTGAGAAAGACTGTTTTTGCCAGGTTGATGACGTTGGTTAGCTTATTGCGATACGTTTTGAAGTCGCTTAGTAACTGAGCATTTTCAGGATGATTTTTTGTAGCCTTATATAGTTGGGTGGCAGCTTTTCTCAGGGGGTCAAATCCTGAGATTTCCCAAAATTGTAAATAGCAACCTGCCGAATATGCAAATCTCGATTCTATGGGCCGCTTTGACTAACTTGATCCTTCCAATTTTATATTATACATGTTCTTAACTCATGAAACAATGAATCAAGTTCTAGGGGCTGGTAAAGGAATGGGTAAAACTTCTCAAGCTAAGTGAAACGGCTATCATAGAGACATCGCTACTGTTTCGTATCAAGATTGCTTGTAATCCCTTTGAAATGCTTACTGCCACCAATACGTTCGACCTCAATAAAGTGCAACTTAAACTATGCGAGCCCTAAAAGGCGCGTTGGCATTTGAGCTGTACACTACTGCGATTTAAAACTTTCCTTGTAAGGACTCGCAACTCCCTCCAACGTGTTTAGGATTTAGTTGGAACCGTTCGACTTTTATTTAAGGACAAACTTTTAATACTTCAAATTCGATACTATTAAAGAAGGATTTCCCCGGATAGAACTTGTTTGAAGTGAGAGTCACGATAACGTTAGAGAAGATACAAACGTTGCAAAGCTCTAAATTTACTGACGTCTCTGTTTTTGTCCAGTGCCGTACCAATCATGTGAATAGATGCAACGTGTTCTAAGTTAATACGTTCGCTGCCGGTAAAATGTTGTTACATGTAGTCAGGGGCCAAGCGAGTTTTTATTTTTTTTTTTGCCTGAAAAGATACTAAAAGAGGGATATGTTGTAATTATCGAATACAATTTTTTTTGGTCGCCAGATGGCGATACCGGCACTACAGGTAGAATTTAGGTCAAACCGCGTACGTAAGAGTTCTCAAAAATGTCTAGCCTCTATGCCTATTCACCCGTCCGAACTATACTAGCGAGCCACCTGAACCGAAGCATCATAATTATAATAATAGTTAATAGATCACAAGCGTCGCCCTATGGCGACGGAGGCACAGCACTCTAGACATCAGTGTCACCAATAGGCCGTAGTGGCATTGAACGTGTTAGCCTCTTTTGGGTCCCAGTGATTAGACAAAATGACTAGTGTTAAATACGAGACTAATAGTGGAAAGATCAAAAATCGTAATGTCGCATTCAGACATGGGGCCAACGCATTAAAAGCAACGTTGGCGCGAACTTTGTATGATGCTATGTTGGACCGAGAAAAAACGGAGCATTCAGGCATGGGACGCCACATGTGGAATTAGGTCTCAGTGATTGAACTGATATCTTTCATCACTGCAAGATGCAGGGCAACATCATAGTAAGTGAATTTTTAGCCGTTATACAGACTCCCATCCAATCCAGTTTATTCTAAGAATGGTGTTATTGCGCAGCAAATAGATTTCACAAATCTGTCTTGAACGAAAGTAAGATGACTTGGGCCACACATTTCAGTTAACAAGGATTGTTTGCAAGATGAGCCTTGCAAAACAAAACGTTGCAAATATCAAACGTGTCGGACTCATGCTGCAGAATATGTCCTGCGTATGCTGTGATACAACAGATGTCCGCTACATGGCCTTCAACTTATTTAGATTGGAAACGCACTACACGTAAAAATACCAATACACGGAGAACACCAAGACAGTGCTGCTATTTACAATAATCAACACCTATGTTGTCAAATGGTGTTATTGCACAACAAATAGATTTCACAAATCTGTCTTGTACGAAAGTAAGATGACTTGGGCCACACATTTCAGTTAACAAGGATTGTTTGCAAGATGAGCCTTGCAAAACAAAACGTTGCAAATATCAAACGTGTCGGACTCATGCTGCAGAATATGTCCTGCGTATGCTGCGGTACAACAGATGTCCGCTACATGGCCTTCAACTTATTTAGATTGGAAACGCACTACACGTAAATATACCAATGCACGGACAACACCAAGACAGTGTTGCCATTTACAATAATCAACACCTATGTTGTCAAATGCGGTATCAGCAGTATCGAGCTGTATTCGAAATACCACTCGTAATTCTAGAACTCATATAAGTTTCACTTATTTTATTGAGAAGGGCGTCATTGCTTCCCATCCCAACAAGCAATACGCAATCACTACCCTCTTGTCACATAGGCGATAACAATCTAACTTTCTTATCGCTTGCAATACATATTACAGGATTACGACGCACGTTAAGATAGACCCGCATTGATCCTAAGATATGTAAAAAGAGGGGAATCAAATCAATAGTCACATAAAAAGGAAAAAGCACTTACTATTATGCCATAACTCCATTGTGCGAGTTCTGTTATGTTACTTGATGAAGTCAATCCCTAGATTTTTTAAAAGCATATATTAACAATGATTACTTGAAATTATCACCCTCTTTATGTATCCACTTACTATTATGAGGGTTAACATCTAGGACTACTAACAAAACAAACATAAACCTAAACTCTAAGCTTTAAGAGTTTTAAATTATCAAAAGGGTATTCACCGATAAACACAGAAACATGTTTTTATCATCAGTTAAAGAAATGGCGTCAAGTAGCTTGACTGAGGGTATGTTTATAGTGAAGATGCTTACTGCGATGCTTTTTTCGCTACCCTCGATGATCGCTTCCTCGATCTGACCGCGATGTAAAACAAACACATGTTTTAAGTTGGGAGCGTTCATGGCGACGATGCACTGTGCGCCGCTACCTTCGCTTCCTCGCGGTGGACCGGGCAAAAAAACAAAATGGATCTTTCGTTGTCTCTCTTCAATTCGAGGAAAAGGTGGTGGTACTCTCAAAGTTCCTATCTCGCTTTGTTTACTGGTTGTGTACTGTATTTTCGATTTTGTAAGGAACTAAACATCCACCACTTGGTTACTAGAGACAAATCCGTCTCACTCTCACTGTCGCACTACAACATCCTGCCTTATTATTCGCTCGTGGACAAATGAAATATTAAGAACCGCGTTTGAGGAGAGAAGAGAAAACATCGAGGGTGAATTCAGTATGAACACCCTCCATCCATGTAGAAAGTCGCGTTCGAGGTAGCGAAGAAAGCATCACAGTAAGCATCTTTCATTATGTACGAACCCTGACGCTATCATCAATTCATTCCACACAAGTTAGTCCCTATTAGAAGAAAGTTCGCATCGTACATATATAACAATACAATTAAATGGATCACGTCAGTCAAATAATAATAAATCGTCTTTATTTATAAAGTTAGATAGTATCGGGCGAACTTTAGCTAAATAGCTACTCTTCCACTTAACCCTATTATTTTCATGGTTGTGAACCAATGTAAATACATGAAATTAACATGTATATATACAGTGGCTAACCAAAGGAAAACAAAAATATTGCAAGACATAATATAGAAAATATAAACAGATTCAGCAACACGTCAATTAATTTTTTTTGTGGCGGTTACTAATCTAAACTACAACTACTACTTATTACTACTAAGAGTCATTTTTGATAGCAAATGCTGCTTGACACAAACTTTAAATTTAGTTTGATATGAATTTTTGAATGCATCAGGTAGCACGTTATACAATTTGACACAATTATACCTAAAAGAGCGAGTAAATAAAGCCGTACAGTTCCGTGGAATATCTAATAATTTGCCATACCTCAGCATGCGATCTCTAACAGATTGCCTGAAAACAATTTTTTTGAAGAGGTATTCGGAAGTTCCCGTGATAATCAAATTATGAATGAACTTCAAGATAAAATACTCATAAGAGCTATTAATATCTAAAAATTTTAAACTACGAATACAGTGTGAAACATGGTCATATTTTCTTAAACCGTAGATGAGGCGACAGCACGAATTTTGAATCAGTTGAAGTCTGCGACTTGAGACTTGATCTAAGTAAGGATAGAAAACTATAAGGCAGTAGTTGATTTTTGAAAGAACTAGGCTTTCACAAAGATGTTTTTTCTATTTATAATTGATGAAATGCCTATTAACAGATAATGTTTTTAGTACAACAAAGTAGTTTCTTACTAATTTAGATATATGCTCACGAAAACGTAAATCCTTGTCAAGTAAGACACCCAAATTTTTTGCAAGATCCTCATAAACTAAAGAAGTGTCATTAATGCGTCCTGTCGTGTTATTTCTGATATTAATGATTTTGTTTTTTGGTGCAAAGAGAACAGCTTTAGATTTAGAGGCATTTAGCGTTAAGGAGCTATGCTTGGAAAAAGTAACAATAGTGGCTAAGTCACAATTCAACTCGTCAACAGCTGCTACACAGTCATCTGGATCAAAAGTTTTACATATTTGTGTATCATCCGCAAAAATCATCACTTCCGAGGAGCGTATCAGTTTACACATGTCTGATATGTAAATGGAGAACAATAGCGGTCCTAAAACAGAGCCTTGAGGGACCCCTGATATCACATTCTTATATGTCGAATATGAGTTGTCCAAATGTACCCTTTGCATACGATTGATGAGATAACCAGTAATGAACTTGATAGATGCTTGAGAAAATCCAATATATTTGCATTTTGAGATCAAAAGTGAATGATTGATAGTGTCAAAAGCCTTGGAGAAGTCAAGCAGTACAAGAGCCGCTGCTTGACCCCGATCCAAAGCCTCAACAATATCATCAGTCACCCAGTGGTGGTGCTATTCCCTACTTTGAAGCCAGACTGGTTTTTTGGCATTATGTTATTCTCAGAGCAGTACTCTTTCAATTGATCATACTATCCTTTCCAATATTTTTGATAGAATCGGAAGTAAACTTATTGGGCGCATGTCGGAAAAAGCTGAAGGGTTATTAGTTTTTGCCAAGGGAACAATTACTGCTTGCTTCCATGCAGAGGGAAAATAGTGACGTTCCAAACAAGAATTAATCAAATGCGTTAAGTATTTGCCAATCACAGGAAGACACAGTTTTATCATATTAGGCGTAATACCATCATGCCCACAGGCATTAGATTTTATTTTAAGTAAATGCGAACGTATATCTTCCTCAGTAGTCATGACCAGATCACATTTGAGCGATTCATCAAGTATGTTATTATCATAAAATTCTATTTCACTAGCACAGAGTCACTGAGCATTATCTTCAAAAACAGATAAAAAATAATCATTTATCTGCGTTGCCTTACGTAAACTAACAGGTATGTGGTTACGCTTCTTAGTCTGCATGTTCAAATTCCTTATACCCTTGTATAAAGAAGATGAATTATTAGTTTCTTGTAAGTGCTGAAGATAACCAGCCTTTTCTCTACGCTGTGATGCAAGAGCATAATTTCTCAGTTCTGTGTATTCTGTCCAATTCTGATTTGTCTTATTGTGTTTGTATTTTATTAATGCTGCATTCCTCTGCTTGAAAATAGCTCTTAAGTTTTGTGTTAACCACGGAGCAAAGGGCTTGCTTACCCTCGCGATAGGCCTATACAATTAGTCCATAGTCCGGACAGATTTGGGATTGGGTCTACCGTTATGTAGGATCCAAAATTGACATATGCTCTTACAGTCCATCAACAACCAGTTTCTGACTTCTGTACATTTTTCTGAAAACGATCAGGATCCTCTGGAACCTCAAAAACACAGTTTTAGCGATTCCTTTATATATTTTATTCGTCTTTTGCCTAGAACTCAGCCGCCACCGGACCGATTTTAAAAAACTACACAGCTTGTCCGTGTTTTTGGCATATTAATAACCTTGTGCGGAAATTTCATCAACAACCGAGTAGTTTCCAATTATAGACGGGACAAGGATTAGCAGACAGACCTACAGACAGTACGACAAACCGACAGATAGACCGGCGAGAATGAGTGATATGTTTTTGTGCTGCCATATAACACCTAAAAAACATAATGTCATTTTCGAGATTGTTCGTGATTGCATGTCATCGCCAGTGGCGTAGGAGTTAAAAAATTATTACGGCCACAAGATATTATCGGAGAACAGGAATTGCTGACGTAGAATAAGTTAATTTAGAAAAGGGACAAATTTGGAAAATAGGTCACGAACCACCGTCAGACTAAGGCCCGTATCGTCAGTCGTCCCTACAATTGTAGGGCGCGTTTATGGCCTCATTGATTGTCATACTCCTTTCTCTCCTTCAAAAATTTCTAGATTACACTTGTCCCGTGTCAGCGTCAGCGCTCTCCTATTGTGAAGATATGTTTTCTTTTTAAATTGTAGGAAATTTCAGGCTCATAAAACATGATATAACTCAAAAGCAAGCACAATTTGATGCAAATAGATGTTTGTGACATAACCTCAAAATAGAGTTCTGACACGGAGAAGTAGAAAACTATGACAATCAAGGAGGCCATAGAAGCGCCCTACAGTTGTAGGGACGACTGACGATACGGGCCTAAGAGTGAAATTACGGAAGTATAAATACCTGGAATGTAGAGTTGATCTTTTCTTACACCAATGCACTTGTAAATCTCAAAATAAGTCACGCGAACCTTTAGGATTGTCTTTATATAGTATGCGAAATCCCATGTTGCGCATTTTCTGCGACTATAATTAAAACTCTCGAGTACTTAGTGGACATAAATCTTTGTATCAATTAAAGATTCTGAAAGCATTTTGCTGTGTTGTGTATATTTTCCGCGTTAACTGCAAATCGAGAGATGATACTTCCTGCATTCGAAGGCTAGCAAGTTAAACATTGGATACAACACAATAATTGTTTATACTATTCAAGAATCGAAGACACAAGTATATAAAGGTGTCACGGAAGAAATCATTATATGGAGAAAATTTAAATTAAAAATTTTTTATTGGTTCTTTTTACTTTATCGACATTTTAAATATTTAATTTAATTAGTTTGTTATTATCTTGTTTTTGGAACGAAGTAATCATAGAATGAAAGAGTCACTTAAGGTTAGTTTAATGCAAAAAAGAAGTTTAAAAAAAGTTACAATACATCTTTATCCACTTATGTCTTCAAATGTGTCAACTGTGATCAAATGAGCTTTGATTTACAACCTTGGTATAACACACGTGTGTGACCATGGTTCAATTCTGAAATGCCTATTTAGATCAAGCAACTCTGTCTTAAATTGGAACTTGTAGCATTGGCATTTTATAGCACCTCTTCTGTTGGGATTCATTAGTGGATCTACCTGACGTTAAGCATCACCACTAGAGAAGGAATTTAGCAGTCAGCACACAAGCGACCGCACGTACTTCATACATCGCGTCTCTTAGAAGTACAAAAGGGAACATCAATGAAATTAGGACGTCGGCATCGCCTGCACCTGCAGACATGCTTAGAGGAGCCTACTGATGGAACCGTCCCTCTTTTGAGTTGTATATCAATGCAGTTTCTATACTAAACAAGCTCCAGTGCGATATTTTGAAATCACTGAAGTTGTTTGCAACCAAGGCAAAGGAATAGAATACAGGTATGATACCTATTCTAAGGAACTGGATTTCGCTGGCATTGAAAAAGTAGCTTTCTCCAAAGCTACTAGTGGTAGGTTGGTTCTCGAAATGGAACATAGACGGTTGCCAGGCCTTTTTTATAAACAAGGGGAAATGGTGGTGTGATTCCTCTTTCCTTATTTTTAAATTAATTAATGTATTAACAAATTAATAAAACACTATAAATGGAACCTAAGGGTCATCCAATGCAAAAAAGCTGTCTAGTGGCGTGCAAATTTAGGACCTAGCTCAATAAAGCGGAGAGTAGGGAGGTTAAGAGCGCCAGTGACTTAAGACGAATTAAGCCACAAATCCCTGAGATGTTAGTCGGAACTTGTTCTGCTTGACCACCACACGAAAGAAAAGAATCTCACAGTAATGACTAAGCCTAATTAATTGTATACGAGAGCCAAATAAAACAAGACATTTAAAAAAAGAGTCACAATATATTCACCACTGGAGTGCAATTTAAAAGAAAGGATATTATTCAAAACTACCTGACAATAAAATTATTAGACCGTGATAATCCACCCTGCAGAAAAAACCCTAAAGAGAGAGGGAGAGAGAGAAAAACTGTTTAAAATCTACCCTTTATTCTCTGTCTCCGACAAAACTACACATCCAAAACTTGAAGGAAAACCATGTACATTTTTTTACAAGAAGTATAAGGCAAGGACAAGAAAAGATAAATATGTACTAAAGTGATGTACTCTTGTTCTAAAATAAAGTTATGGCAGCTCAGAAATCAAAAGCATAATCAATGTATGGAGTAAGCCCAAAAGAAGGTGACATGTGGGCACTGCCTTATATTTGGAAACGAAAATGCCAAACAAGATCAAGAAATTCAGTCAGCAACAATCAATATATTAACATCTATAAAATACTCAATTAGAATTATAATTTACCTATTCACATCAGGGTTTTTTGTTAAGGGAAAGGGGTGACTTCCAGCAAAATCAGCTGCGAAACAGCTACAAAGCAGCCACAAAACAAAGCGTGTTAATGGTGGTTCTCCGCAATGGATTTCCACTAAAAGGAAGCAGATATTGAACAAGCTCCTTCAGGACATGCATTAATCGACGTGGTCCGCTGGTATAGAAAAAAGAACTTACCGCTGAAGGTTAAAATGGACGGGGAGGCACTCAAACCAAAACAGCTAAACGTAAGGCAGAGAAGGGTACTTCCATAATTTGGTGTTTGGGTTGTTAATATCCCAGAATCTGGAGATTGTTACCAACGAAACGACCCACGTACAACGCACAACCACAACGGAAAGCAAAAGAAAAATGGCAATTAAAAGAAGGTATCTTGATAGCAAATCGAATTTTAAAAGAAGGTATTTTGATAGCAAAGTAAATACTCCTCTACGGCTATTACGTGTTGAAATACCAAGGTGGGGCTGGATAGCCAATATGCAGAACCAACTCTACGAGGGACCAACGATATTTTATGAGCAAACTTCTGAGATAGTCGTTAGTAATATATAATATATAATAGCATTAGTGACCAAAAGATTTCAATAAAATAGTGAGTCGCTGAGAAAGAAAGATATAATACTTGTGAAATTATACAATCAATGAATAAAAATTTACCAAAAGAAAATCATTAAAAGGGGTTTGTCATAGGTATCGCCACTCCACCATTAATAAAGAGAAATTCAAATTACTGATAAGGGATCAAAGTAGCAAAAAAGGGTTACGTGATTTTGGCGCGTGACACGGTATGGTGGAATTGATTGCCTAATTAAATAGCGCTACTATAGTTAAAAATATTATAACAGTGTTTTAAGGTATTTTTCCTAGAAGCACATCCTCATTCGTGTTAATATTTAGTATATAGTCATTTATATGCCTGCTTTTACAAACACAATTGTCAAGATAACCACATAAAACTGATTTCCCGACAAAGGGCAGGATTGAGTTCTTACTAGTGTACAAGCAAGATTCTATATATATATATATACATAACAACAAGTAGGAAAATAATGGGCAAAATCCGCAAAAAGGAGGGAAGTGGATTCGAGCAGAAAATAGGATAGGTAACCCGAGCGATACGTATTTCTGCTGGTTGGCTTCATCAGGCCCGAAATGAATGCACATATGAAACTACAAAAGTAGATACACATGCCCACACATCCGGATACGGGTGTAACCTGAGGAAACGAAGTTGGAGGGGAAAAAAACGACACACGAAGTCCACAACAAGAGCCAACCTACACATTGTGGTATAAAATGGCTATACGACCTCGAATTTTCAAGACGTCTAACCACCACCACACGGCCGGTTATAGCCACTTGCTGTGGTACTTCAAGCCCAAAGGATCTACAAAGAGAGATATGATCATGCGGAGAAAAGTATATAACAACAAGTAGGAAAATAATGGGCAGAATCCGCAAAAAGGAGGAAAGTGGATTCGAGCAGAAAATAGGATAGGTAACCCGAGCGATACGTATTTCTGCTGGTTAGCTTCATCAGGCCCGAAATGAATGCACATATGAAACTACAAAAGTAGATACACATGCCCACACATCCGGATACGGGTGTAACCTGAGGAAACGAAGTTGGAGGGAAAAGAAAACGACACACGAAGTCCACAACAAGAGCCAACCTACACATTGTGGTATAAAATGGCTATACGACCTCGAATATTCAAGGAGACGTCTAACCACCACCACGCGGTTGGTTATACGGACTTCGTGTGTCATTTTTTTTTCCCTCCAACTTCGTTTCCTCAGGTTACACCCGTATCCGGATGTGTGGGCATGTGTATCAACTTTTGTAGTTTCATATGTGCATTCATTTCGGGCCCGATGAAGCCAACCAGCAGAAATACGTATCGCTCGGGTTACCTATCCTATTTTCTGCTCGAATCCACTTTCCTCCTTTTTGCGGATTTTGCCCATTATTTTCCTACTTGTTGTTATATACTTTTCTCCGCATGATCATATTCTCTTTATATATATATATATATATATATATATATATATGATAATTATAACATCTGGGCGAGGTTATAGAGAGATGCTCCTCGTACCTAGAAGTCACCTTTGACAGTACGTTAATCTTTGACGAGCACATTTGAGGTCTGTAAATTAAGTAATGAGAATGATATTCTATTAATATTTTCTTCAAATATTATTACAATTTAATATTGTCATTGTCACCCTCAAAATAACTATCTTCTGAAGCCATACCGCGCTCATAACAGTGCTGGGACACTCATACTGGAATAGCCTTCAACTGGCCGGTTCCTTTGTGGTGATTTTTCAACTTGGGGAAGAGAAGACTGTCACAAGAACCCACAGGAATGTTTTTACTGACCAAAAATTCGTTGATTGAGTTGTCTTGAGACAATGAGCATTATCCTGGTGCAACACTCAGTCGTGGATCAGTCATACATTGCTAAAGGTCATCGGTTGTTCTTCAAGCTTAGGCTCTCTGGTACTTTAAGTTCAAGTCTAAATAGCACGTCCCTCTACTTACTGTACTTTTGTTAATTTTAAGCATTTCCGTAGTTGGGGTTCACCTGTAGGAAATATAGATTATAAAATACGTCAGTCTCTCGACAACGCTCAGTAAAAATGTGTGCATCAATAGTTCATTGTAATGCTACATGCGCATTTTTGTAGGGCGACAATTTGAGATTGTATGTCCCTCCTTTACAACAACCTGTTTCGAGGAGTATTCTTAATAGTTTTCGTGTGCCTGTTTCATGGTCTATACGTATATAGAGAAGACTGGAAAATAATGTTATCGGTTCCTTTTTTGTCAAAAAATGCATTTTTTTCATGCATTTCATAGTACAGCCCTAAAATTGTATGTGGAAGGTCCGCTTTTATGTAATGATTGAGCGGGTGACTACTGTATTTCTTATCACTTTCTCTCTTCAAAAAATATCTGCTTTCAGTCGAATGTAGAAAAGATTCACAATAAAATGAACAAAAAAAACATTTTCAAAAAAAAAAACAAATGGAGAGCATTGTTTCCTAGTCACCCTGAAATAATTGGATGAAAACGATTTAGAAAATACTGCTCCAAAAAGAGCAGTTGAAAGAAATAGAAATGTGCCCCTAACGACCTCGTATACCGGCAGTAATTTTGCGGTGTGCATTTAGATGGCGCTGTCTATCCGGATATGTCCAATAACTGGTGACCCCGCATACCACTAATAGATCCGATACGCTGTGGCATTTCGTCCCGGACCCATGAATCTAGCGAACGTTGGCACGATGGCGCGGCGTTGGCGGCCCAAGGAATATTCCGTAGCCCGGGACCGCCTATCCCGTGTCTCGATTTCCTACAGGACATTACTGGGTATTTTCTCCGGGAACTCCGTCTTATTGCTGTGTTATTTATGCTAGAGCGACTATGGTGCCGCCGCCACGCTTGCTTGTTTTGTTTGTTTTCTGTTCGTTGCTTTCCGATGCACTCGCCAAGATTTTGCATCTCGATGGCACGGGCGCGCATGCAGACATTCGCAGGAGGGTTCAAACATTATGACGGATTACAGAGATAACACGACAGCCTCCAGCCCTTACTTACTAACTCAACTGTTTTTATATGTATCTACGCATATATTTGTCTGAACTTTATGACCCTTTACCTGTACCACCCATTTCGCCTAACCTTTAATTTGTGTTACTCCATCTATGACGGGTCTCTGAATATTTAGTCAAGTAAATTAATTCAGGAATTTTGACGCATTGATATGCAACAGACACGAACTGAATCGAACATTATCGCGAGTTTATTTATATACAGGGTGACTTCGAAGTTGAGTCATTTATTTTAACAGTGAGTAGATCTGATCAAAAGAAATGTTTTTTTCCTTTACCATTTTTCTGGTAAAATTAAAGTAACAAAGTTATAGCCCTTTGGAAGTTTGAGTACCGCCCTGTCTCAATGTGCTCGTGTTTGGCGACAACGGATATAATCCGTCGTATCGGTTCATCGCATCGGAAACAAAAAAGCGAAAGAATTTGGAACGAATTATTTCATTCATTTGTATACAGTCAGTGTCAGTGAATAGTTGTATCTGTTGCGTGGCTCAAACGAAATAAAAAATGGCACATGTTTATGCGGATCGGTTTCCCAATCGAGTGCAACCAACCCCTCGTGCCTTTGTTAATGTAGTACAACGGGCTCGTGAATCAGGTGACTTAAGACCTCACAGGGGACCTCACGATCAAATACAGGTCCGCACTGAAATACTTGTCGGGAGGATAGTTTATAAAACAAGGTAAAAAATTTTTTTAATTTTTTTTTAATTTTTACACACATATTTTGGTTTATATTCCTTCTACAATCATTATCTGAAAATTAATGACTCAACTTCAAAGTCACCCTGTATATGTTGATTGTTTAGGTAGTAGTAAATTCTAAAGATGGATAATTCTCAGACACTGGGATTAGGGGATGAAAGTTGTAGGTTGAAAGATATATGAGGTAAATCGTTGTAAATTGTTGAATATTTGGTGTCAGTAGAAAGTCCTTCTATGTTTCTGATTACTCGCAAACCCATAGTCTAGGAACACTTTTGCAGGCTTCTCTCACAAAATCAAGTTTTGGTGAAAGTATTTGTATTTGTAGAAGGTACAAATATTTTTAAAAGACAATTCCGAGTGATGTGGAGCTAGGAGTGGCTAGGATAAAAATATAATAAAGCAACATTTAATTTATGTAATTTGTAATACATTTTCATCAAATATTTGCATATAATGATAAATGCATGTACAGTGTGTCTTAATAGAGGGTTGTAATTTTAACATTTCTTTAAAAACTATCAGTGGTACAGAAGTGGACAGTTATGTGTACACACCTGACTCTTCACCGCCTATAATCAACTTAAAATATGGATATTTGTATATTTGATTGGTTTTTGTTTCGAAGCAACGAATACTCTCATTCATTTTAATGCATAATATACATGCTATCTTTTCTGAATAAGCTGGAAAAAACTTTTGGCAGACATATTCGTTTTATACTACAATGCATCGTTCCTTCAACTGGGTTAGGTAGGGGAGACTAGGGAAGCTTGAGGCAAAAAATGAATTTTATTTTTTATACATTATACAATTTATAATTTAAAGAGTACATATACGGCAAGTGAATTGTGTGCGATTTACCTAAACTTGCCATACTTTTTCATGTTTCCAGAATATTATTCAAATTGTTTACATGTATTTCAACCAAATGATGTAAATTGTCTTAAGGCCTCCTAGTCAAGGGAGCGTTGAGACAAGTGGTAGGGAGCACTGAGACATTGTAAGCTTTTGGGAAACGCTTATTAATTGCTAAAGAAATAAAAGATAAAGAAAAATGATTTGACTAAAGTTATTAACCAGTAACCAACGGATGGTTCTGCATACCCGTTTTTAGGAAATAAATGTGACGCATTCCTTTCTTGTCTCAAGCCTCCTTAGTCTCCCCTACTACTATTAATCCTTTCTCATAACGGATGATGTAACATGAAAAATAATATGAACATATCTTCCATGTCTTACATCTTTATATCTAATATAAACTCACGGAGCAAAATCAAGCAAAATGAGTCCTCATGCGGATGTAACATAGCTCAAAATTTTTAAGTCATCTACACTTTCTTCTAACCCACAATAATATAGAGCATCGAATACTGACAAAAAATAGATCTTCTACGGCATTTTCGAGTATATGATTTTCTGTTCAGCAGGGTTTTTTGCCGTTGATTTTGGATCTGAAATATTTTCAACACACTTCAAGCTTAATAGTCAGCACAAAGTTCTGACCCTTTGTCCAATTTATTGTTTAACGCATTAACTTAAAAATGAGAAGTAATTTCCATTTATATCTCATACTTTGCTTTTCCGATTTTTGCCACGTTTTAGAATAAATAGACCACTGTGCAGCCCTCTACAATTATCAAGAACTCGACAAGCATTTCAAATTAAAGAATATTTGTAATCCTCATTTTTGTGGGGTTCTAAGGGCTACAATAAATCTTTTCCTCTCACCTCTTAAGACGTGTTGCTCAGATTTTTTGGAGCATTTTGTTCCACAACGTCAAAGTCGTACGACTTATAGTTTATTATCTAATCATGTCATACTACTTGCCAGCCCTTAAACAAATTCACACCTTCTACAGTGACGTAAACTTACATTCCATTACAGTCCTCATGCCATCTGAATAATTAATTGTAAACTTCTAGTACATGATATATCTTTTCACATCTCACCCCATGTCAATCAGTTATTTTCACACTTTGTAATAAAAATTTCCTAATAGCGCCTTACTCGTATTTTGTAGTCTCCAGCACTACGAAATGTTTAATATGTATATATTATAAGGTGATGCGTGTGATGTAGGCATTTCTTGTATATTTTTCATTCAATCATGCAGATTGTTGTGTTAACAGGACAAACGGGTCGGCATAGAAACTTTACACTAACATGTGTATTCAGGTATGCATGTATTCACCTGTTTTTTCACTCGCTAAGAGTAAATATACGAAATGACATAGAAAACCATCACCGACTAGGAGTGCAGTAATTCTGAGCATACTTTTAGAGCTTTAGATCTACTGATAAATAGGAAGTGATTACAATTTTAACTCGAAATTGGTACGTACAGGCGAAAACGTTGCTGCTGTTGCCCAGAGTGTGCGTGAAAACGAAAGAATGTCAACTCGTCACAAAGCACAACAAGTGGGCATCAATCGCACTTATGTGCGGAGAGTATTGCTTAACAGTGATGGGTGTTTCCGCGTATACATTAATAGACAATTATTGTCTACGCCTCGATGTATACAATGTACACATTGCGTATACAATGTATATGTTAAGGGTAAAGTTTGAATAATGATTAAACTTAGGTCTACCCGGGTAAACTGCACAATACCCAGAAAAGTGGTTAATGTCCAAAATAGTATTGAAATTTTACAAAACGCGTTTTATCCGCATTCGGGTGGTTAAAGTTGGATGTAGAAATTATCATTGTATTATCTTTCACCACGTGCAGTTCTAAAATGGCAACCGAAGAAAGCGGACGCGTTCATTCAGCACATCGTTTATATGAAGTTTTCAATGAGTTGGTGTCTTCAAAAAGTGCAAACAGTTTTTATTTTAATAATGAACAATACCAAGAAATGTTAGAATCAGTAAAGTTGGCAAAAAATGCTAAAACTAAGGCTACCCTACAATATCGACGGTTAAAGAGGTTTGACATATGTTGGAAAGCATATTGTTGGTGCATCATGAGGTGAATCGAGCATAAAATATTATGCTACAAACGGCGAAATGTTTGACATTTTGCACGATGCACATTTAGCTATCGGACATGGTGGAAAACATCGTATGGAAAGTGAATGTAAGAAAAAGTACAAGAATATAACTCAAGATGTTATTAAGTTATATCTGCGCTTGTGTGATGGATGCCAAAAAAACTTAAATCTGCCAAAAAAGGACTTGTGTTTAAACCGATGTTTTTTTCGGAGATGAACAGCCGTTGTCAAGTGGACCTGATTGACATGCAATCACATCCAGATGGAGAATATAAATTTATCATGGTGTATCAGGACCATTTAACTAAGTTTGTTCAAATACGTGCATTAACATCGAAAAGGGCTGAGGAAGTAGCTAAGAGCCTGATAGATATATTTTGTCTTTTCGGCGCCAGATCCGTACTACAATCGGACAACGGCCGTGAGTTCGCCAACCGTGTCGTTGAAGAGCTATGTACAATGTGGAGTGGCCTTAAAATAGTCCATGGCAAACCACGTCATAGTCAGTCATAAGGCAACGTGGAAAGAGCAAATCAAGATGTACAAAATATGCTTATGACGTGGATGGATGATGAAAACTGCAAGCGATGGTCAGAAGGTAGAAGATTTGTCCAGTTAATGAAAAATAGGGTATACCATAACGGGATAAAATAAGCTCTTTATGCTGTCATGTTTTCCAAAAGAAGCTATTGAAAATCTACGAACCGAAGAAAAACTCGAGAAAGTTGTGGAGGAATTTGGTGTATGTGAAGAAGAACAAAATGAAGACCAATCTATGGAGAGTAACCCAGAAACAGATAACATGCAATAAAATATTACTCAAGATGGAAATATGCAAAATGTCAACAATGATTATAGAGAAAACGCTGGTAATATGGAAACTTCAGATAATCAGGGGAAATGTTCAGAGTGTCAAAAACAAAGTACATCAGGGAATATATGTTGTGAACTTTGTTTGTACCAAAAAAAACATACGGTCTCACAGACTAGAGGCAAAACGAGATTTAGAAAATCAAGCAAAGAAAATGAAAGCTTTGTCTAATTCAATGTTTCCGCCATGTTCTGTTGGAGATATAGTGAGAGTGAAAATTCCAGACGTCTTTAGAGGGAGCGGTGATTTCAGAAACATTCTCATGACAGTAATCGAAAAAACTGACGACGATTTTTATAAGCTAGCACACAAGAGCGAAACTATCGAGGAAATGTTTTCCAGGAACCAATTTTCTGTGTGTAATGAGAAACTTGTAGATATGGAAAGTGTATCACTGGAGAAGAAAAGTTTACGACAACTTGCAAACGAACAATCCCTTTTAGGAGATCAAGGTTACAAACGATGCAACTGTAAAACTAAATACAAGACCAATAAGTGTAAATGTAAGGCTATTGGAAATCTTTGTAACTCAAAATGTCATAACAGCTTATCTTGTTTAAACAAATATATTATAGTATCTTGTACTTTGTTAGGATACAGTTTCAGTGTAACCTTTGATTTTCAAAATATGTTCTTTCAATAAAATGTATTTTTAAAACATTTATGGCGTTATTTTTTAACATTAACCACACGAAAGTGGATAGAACGCGGTTTACCCGAGTAAATACAGAAACATTTACAATTTCAGTAATATTTTGGACTTTACCCATGTTTTCTGGGTATTGTGCAGTGTACCCGGGTAAACCTGAGTTAAGTCGTTATTCTAACTTTACCCGTAACATATACATTGCTTATACAACGAGTAGAATGTATACAATGGTGAAGACAATGTATAGAATAGCATAAGTAAGGTTACGTTTATTCGCAAACGTCAGAAGGTTGGTGAACAGTGAACCGGAAACTTTAAAAAGATATGGTTGGACGCTCCAAGAACAAAGAAATTGGTGAGCTAGGGTTTATTTCGTTCGTTAATGGACAGACATATTCCGTAGAGTGCGGTCTCTGCAAAAAAAAGTTGTCCAATGCCGCTATATCTCGATTGAAATCACTCAAGTATTTTGTTATATTTTACTTACGATGTTCCTAATTTATTTTAAACTGTATTTTTGTATACGTATATAAATAAATATTATATATCTATACCCTTTCTCATTATTTATAAACTGCTTTCACAGTCAAACCAATAATGCAATGTTGCAGAATTTTTAGCGATCTTGAACTTTCAGATCCGGAATTGATTCCAAACAGATTCGATAGAAATCTGTATTTGGGCGTAGAAGACAAGGCATTGCAACAAGTTACAATCGTGTTCTGTGGCGTTCATCACTGCTGTGCCAGGTAACGTGGTGTCAGCACTGTATGCAAGTAGTTGAACCATGATTTGGTATTGTATACATTGTATACGTATATCGAGATGTACATATTCACCATAGTATACGCGTATACAATGGTGTATTATACATGATGTATACAATGTGCCCATCACTGTTGTTTAACGACCTGGGATTATTTCCTTACAAGATGCAGCTTGTGCAAAAGTTGAAACAAAATAACCAGCCGCTTCGATATCGTTTCTCTGTGTTGGCTCTAAATCAATTGCAAACGGCCGTCAATTTGGAAGGCTACGTTAACAAGCAGAACAACCAATGCATCCAAAAAGAGTAACAGTTTGGCGTGGCTTTTGGAGTGTTGGGATTATTGGTCTCTACTTGTTTCAAGATGAAGATGGTAACAGCGTGACGGTAAACGGGGAACGCTATAGAGACATGTTGAGGAGGTTTTTTGTGGCCACTATTAGACGACATGCACCAGCACAATCTCTGGTTCCAGCAGGATGGCGCAACATGCCACACCAGCCGTGAAACAATCGACCTTTTACACACTAAGTTCGGTCATCGCGTTATCAGCCGTTTTGCAGACGTTCATTGGCCAGCCCGTAGCTGTGATTTGACGCCCATGGATTACTTCCTATAGGGTACTGCTAAGGACCACCGTTACAATAACGATCCTTAAACAATTGATGTTCTTAAGGAAAATATCCGTCGAGCTATTGATGAAATAGACCCACAGACTATCGAAAATGTACTTCAAAATTTCGTTAACAGGATGGACAACTGCCAGGCCAGCCGCCGTCATTTAACTGAAATTGTTTTTCATAAATAATCGGAAGGTGTATTCTTTTGAATAAAGTATCGGGTGTTACATTTTATTGAAGAGTGTAGTTTAAAAAAGAAACCATCCTTTATATACCGTGATGACATAAATAATCTTATTTAGAGGACGTTCTGCCCTGATATTGCTCTTCCGAGGATAATGGATCGCAGGCATTGGCTTTCGATCTATAAGACTGTCATTCGCAACACACAAACCCAATTTTCACAGGGGAAGACCCAATTTCGCCAACTACTATATCATCGTTTGTGTGCATCGTACGTTTTGGTATGGCGACCTTGTTCCTCGTCCCCTTCGGGAGTACCTCATGCAGCAGCAAGCAGCGTTTGACGCGAGAAGATCCCCGACAATTTATGCCACCCTCTGTCATCCCTTTTCCGCTTTTCCAGACGAGCCAGAATGCCACGTTGATCACCAGCCCTACATCAACCGAACAGGGAGCGATCTTGCGGAAATTTACGAGTTCGCATCACTTTTGATACCACCCGTCACCCTGATGTACGTATGGTTCTTAATTTTGTATTACTTTCCGCGTCACGGTCGTGAAAGTTATCGCCTTATAAGCTTGAAAATATGATTTTACGGATGTAATGAATATATTTACTTGAAAACGTAGTCTTTCACTGACATGTTATACGAACATTGACCCGGCAGGGTAAAAAATCGATATAATGTGATTAAGAATCGGTATAGTGTCAACTTGTGCACTAAGAAGTCGCTAGCCTACTCGCTGTGAGCGCTACTTAGGCCCGTATCCTCAGTCGTCCCTACAATTGTAGGGCGCCTTTATGGCCTCCTTGATTGTCATAGTTTTCTACTTCTCCATGTCAGAACTCTATTTTGAGGTTATGCCACAAACATCTATTTGCATCAAATTGTGCTTGCTTTTGAGTTATATCATGTTTTATCAGCTTGAAATTTCCTACAATTTAAAAAGAAAACATATCTTCACAACAGGACAGCGCTGACGCTGACACGGGACAAGTGTAATCTAGAAATTTTTCAAGGAGAGAAAGGAGTATGACAATCAAGGAGGCCATAAACGCGCCCTACAATTGTAGGGACGACTGACGATACGGGCCTTATGGAAGATGACTCAACTGCCATGTTGACTATGTTGCTGTAACTCACATTTCTCCAGCATCCTTTGTGATATCATGAGAATCATCATCAACACAGGTTATTAATGCACTAATCATCACTGTGCACTGCAGTGTTTTGTTCCATCTATAGTATAAAGATTACATCTCAGGCCACAGTAGCTGTAAATGGCCTCCAGAGTCAAACCATCCAGCTTAAGAGTCATGACGTTTATGCAACAAGCAGAGCTACTACGACTGAACTTGAATAACATCGTGTTCCAAGGTGACACTTTTTCAGAAAAACCTATATTATATAATGTCATCAAAAATCAATATAATATCACGCTTCATAGATACAGTGCTTTTCAAAGAGGTTCCCTCCCACTCTATTTTCTGAATGGGTAAAATTAGCGACCTAAAATTAATTTGGAATGGTGGACTGGATGCATGAATACCATATGTCTCCGTAAAAGCAGTATTTCAAAAGCACAATTTCAACATTGCGGCTGGGTAGCATTTTGACAACTTTTTGAAGCTCCTCATGAGTGACTTACAGCCCTAGAGTATAAATTTAGTATCTTTCTAAATGACGTAATGGCGTTCTTATAAAGTAGAGCGTTTTTGTTGATTTAATCGCTTATAACTCGACCAATAAACATAAAAACGAGCCCCTTCCCACTTCAGTTGGCCGAACTATTGAAATCTTAGTTTTTTCTTATCAAACACAAATAATAAAAATGTAGCAGGGCTTTATACGTTTAAAATATTAACAATGAATATTTTGATAATATAGTAGAAAACACCAACTTTATCACTCCCTAATCAAATTTGCAGCATAAAAATAACACATGCTGCAATTACATCATATCAACCTATTTTCATTTCAATGCAAAATAAGTCTATAACGCATAGGTGGCTGTTAAAAATAAAAGCCATGACAATTGTTTTTATTAATCACAGCTGTCAGAATACGTTTGGAATAGTTTTGGGTAGTTAAGGTTTTCAAAATGGGCAGAGGAAAGGTTATTAGTGAGAAAATTCGGTTACCGATAATTAAATTTTTTAATTCTGGGAAACCAAACTCAGAAATTGCAACTTTGTTAGACTTATCGCGGTACAGAGCGAGAAATATTGTTAGAAGATACAACGTAACTGGTTCAGTTAATATTAAGCCACGATATGTGAAAAAAAGTAATACCACAAATGCCGACCGAAGAGCATTAAGAAGAATAATCGTGAAATTGAATTGAATTAAGTGCTCTGTGGAGCGAAGCTGTTGGAAGGAGAATTTCGAGGTTCGCAACTCGAAGAGAGGCCCACAAACTGGGATTTAGCACTTGCAAGGTAAGTTTTCTTATAAAAAAAAGTGAAGTAAAAACCCTAAAGTTGCACAACTTGTTTATAGGCCAAAGAAAAGCCACTATCAACTCCACTGCAAAAGAAAGAACATAGACAATGGACACCTCATCAATGGTGTGCAATACAATGGAGTGATGAGGCCCGATTCGAAGTTTGTGTTGGTGACAGCCGCAGTAGAGTTATTCCCAAAAAAAAAATAAGCATTCCATGTTGACCGTCTGAAGAGAAAAGTAAAATTTCCAGCATCCATTATGGTCTGGGGCAGTATGTCATCAAAAGGAGTAGGCAAACTTCAATTTGTTGATGGAAATGTGGATACAAACAAATATTTGGCAATTTTAGAAGAATCGCTTTTACCAGTGATGGAAGAACGTTTGACATCCGGCCAAGATTTTGTGTTTCAGCAAGATGGTGCAGCGTGCCATACCTCAAAAAGGGCTATAAAATCGATGGAAGAAAATAATGCACCACTATTGAAAAGGGTTTCTAGCAGTCCAGATCTGTCACCTATCGAAAGATTGTGGCACGAGATGAAAAAGGTTCTACGACAACATCCTGCTCGTACAATCACCGAACTGAGACAAAAGCTTCAAGAAATATGGGATTGTTTTACTCCAAATTTTTGCCAAAACTTTGTTAACACTATGCCCCAAAGAATTTTAGTCGTAATAAAAAATAAAGGTGATGTTACCCAATGGTAATCTTTCAATTGTTGCTTTGTTAACTTTGCGTATTTATTCGCACATTGTTTATTTGTTCAGATGTTCTATTAGTTATAGGTCTAACTGATTTCAAATATATATTTTTTACGACTAGAGTGTATCTAAAATGCTTTTGAGAAAATAAATTGTTTTAGAAGTAAACAGTTTCGTCATGTTTAGTTTATAAAGGCATATTTTGGTACAAATCTTGAAGTGGGCCAACTGAAGTGGGAAGGGGCTCGTACTACATGTCTTATCAATTGTTATATTTGGGGAAGGTTCATCTGAATGTACTATCAAATATTGTGGATACTCAGTTAAAAAAAAATTGGCATGCTCTGACATTATTTTCTAAATGGAATCTCTCATGTTCGACTACAGAATCACAACTTGTTCTAACGGATGATTACAACTGATGCCTCGCGGTATGTAAACATCCAGGAAGAAGATCTGGATGCACTCTATAAACTAACACCATGTCTATATAAGTTTATATATATTGTTATAGGTGCTGGCATTTTTATCGCCACAATTTTCTGTAACGAGGTGCTATGTTTTTATCAGGTCAGGGGATACATTTCCAGATTGCAACGCAAACTGGTGGGGACTATGAGGAAATTATACATCTAGGCCTGTTTGATCCATTAACTTTTTTGCTATACATGCTTGCAGGTAAAGTGAACGTCGATCGAGGTGAGCAAAGTAATGGACGGCTTTAATTTGTGGATTGCTATATCGGAATTTCAACGCGGCTCCCACGATCACGAGGACCTAATAATCCACGTTATAAATATCCGAATTTATTCTTCGCTACTGTCGGCAGTTGCAGATCGTTGTGGGGAAATGTCACAAAAATTCGAGCGATAATTTCCAAGTTATCGATGTGCAGAGGATTAGCAGACATACAGACAGAAATGAGTGATATAGTTTTTCGAAATGTAGATGATATAAGCCCTAAAAGCATAACACCTCATTTTCGAAATTTTTCGCTAGACTGGCGTGCGAAATCAAATATCTTTAAGATGGAGGAGTAAGCCTTTTTTATTTGCCAAGGCAGCCTAAGCGTCAGGAAATCAGTATATTCACCATCATAGGTTTCATGTATTGGCCAGTGTAAGATAGATAGATCAGAGAGACAACCGGGACATAAGTTGAGAAGTTACATTCACGTAACTAGTTACGAACACTTCGCGATTATCAACACCTATTTGCAGAATGACTTATATAGACGACATTATATGAAATAGGGTCACCAAATTATCTGAACAAGTCTTTTCTTAGTCCGTACATACTCCCGCGTCGATTGGGCTGGCAGCAAGAAGCAGTACGAACATCTGTGCAAAATCCGATTTGTAGGGGCTTGCGCGCTTCGAATTTGATTTTTTAATATTTGTGAATGAAATTTTAACACTGTGCTAAACTCTACAGAATGCTATCGAGCTATATTTTCATTGTTACATCTTGTTAAAAAAATCACAAAAAAAAGTCACCATTTCAACCCGCCATTAATCTTGAGCAAAAACAAAATTCCAAAAAGTGCTCCGATAGCACCCTGGGCAATTGTTTTCTGAACATACTCTATGAATTTCATTCAAAAATATTGAAAAATGGAGGGTCAGTTTCGGAGCAGCTGAACCCTTGTAAATGGCTTGAAACTCACTGCATCGGAGCCGCCTTAATGGAAATCGGTCAAGCCGTTTAATAGCTAAACGTTTTTCAGTATGCTTTTTAATCGTTTCCATTCTGTGTAGTGAGCAACTTGTTTTCTCATCTGAATTAGATGTTCGCCATGATACATGCAATACGCAGACATTGCTGGTATTGAAAAAGGTTGACCCGACTAAGCACAAAAGGCGAAACAAGAAATCTCGCAAAAACTGAAAGGGGAGATTGACGATGCTCAGCTGAACCAGCCGAAGCGATTAAATGTAAAAATAGTCATTGGACTCTGTGTCCAGAAATAAAGGATTAGCTGAAATAAATGGTCTTGCAGGTTGATTACAACAGATTGATGTATTTGTGTATTGCCTTTGTTCCTGTCCTAAAAGTACATTAATCTTATTCATAAAACAAATATTACTAGTATAACCCTATGGACGAGAGCTGTAGGTTTTTTTGTTTGAAGTAAAAGCATAACTCCAAGATAACTGTTAACTCCTTCACATAGTATACATAGGAAGGTTCAAAATTAAACGTAAGACACAAACAAAATAATTTCTTCGAAAACGAAAAGGGTCAATAGTATGAGATCCACTATTAGATTAAGTATGTTGGGGCGCACGAAATGTTAAATAAAGAAAATAAACAGGCCCTTTATACAGTAGCTGTCCAAACTCCAGGGAGTGTTTCTAAAAGATTTCACATGAACGGCATTACTTCGGTTTTAAGATACATGATATCAAGTGACTTCTTTGAAAATCATTGTTTACTTACCACGCCAATTGGGGATGAGGTATTGCGACTTCGCATATAGATACGTTTATCTGTCTGCTTGTCTGTCTGAAAGTTTGTATGTCTCTGGGTGTGTCGGTGTATCCGCTATTCTCTGGCCGCGCTATAGTTTGAAAGGTACCGACCTGCCGGTAAGCCAAAACAAATAAAATAGCTCAAAACGTTTCTTTCACGTTTTAGAGGCTCTTGATCAGTGTTAAAAATTGGTGGGATAGGACATTTAGGCTTTGGGAGATGGTAGATCTAGCTACAAGGGATTCAAGGTACAAAAATGCTCAACTTTACCAACCTCCCAGTCCGCCATCTTAAATGATGTATTCCAGGATCATAAAGTACCTATAAAATAAGGTATCAAATACCTCCCTCATCGATTTAGAAACCGCCTCCTTGAACTGCATCAATTCCATCATCTCGAATTTTAGCTTGCTAACTTGACCTGGACCAAAAATAAGTAGGAGGCTTTTGAAAAGTACTCTACATTAGCTTTTTCATGTATATGATCGTGGAGACCATACACACAATTCCTAACAAACCTGATTTTGCTAGGTTTTCAATTCTAATTGCCCACCCTTTTTTATTACAAATACAACAAGTTGTGGCATGATTCTCTATTTAATACGTCAACACGTATTTCAAAACATTGAAATTGCATCTCTCCTTCTCCCATCAATTATTGAAGATGTGACTGTATTCAAATTCACAACACCGGCCACATAATCAGACGCAATCGATTAAGTTATACTCCAGAGGGAAATCTGTTTAACAGAGAACGACAGCATCTTTCTTGCCCTCATCTAAACTTCCCAAACGTAGATACTCGAAATCTGTGGATTCTGGAATACCATTATTATTCCAGAGATCCGTTAAATCCCCAGAGGGTTGGTTTTCACGAGAAGCTACTCCCTGTTTCGGTTGGCTGACAGCTGATATCTCTGTTTCGAAGTTCACATTCTACTAATATATACTATCAGTACTCTCCTGATTTCGTGTTGCCATTTCTAACCAAGAATCATCATACCTTGCTACCCCTGCCCTAATATGATTAAATATTTCAAAGGTTCTGTAGGGTATATGTATATTATTTCAGACCGTTCAAGAAGCTTGGCCTATTAGAATACCGTAGAATGGAATAATGTCACCACGTACATGGGATACTTCTGAAGCGTGTGAACACTTACAAAAAATATAAAATACAGAAAATTACAAAAAAATATACAGAGAACATACAGGGTGTCCCAGAAGTCGACGTCAAGCCGAAACCGGGTGATAGGCAAAGTCATAACAGCTATCAGAAAAATATTTGAAAAAAATTTATGTATGTGTTTTGAAAATTATAGGTCTTTGAAAAAAATATAGAAATTTCACACCCTACGGCAGTCTGTCAACTCCTGTTACTACAAATATTAACTTTTTTTGGATTTTATTTTTACAATTTAATGATGAATAGTGCATCTTCAAACTGGTGTCTCAACCTTACTGCCAACTTTTCTCGTTCAGGAAAAATTGCCACTTATTTCCCAACCAAGTATTCCAAAGTAAAACTTTGCTCAACTTTAACTGGCTGTACTGGAAAAAAATGTACTACGAGAGCTTGGCAAGTAACCTTAAAAGTTGGCGCATTTAATAAGGATTCCAAAATGGTATAACACTTAGAAGATTACTCGTTAACTTATGCACAATTTTAATTTGAAGAAAAACTGATGAAAATTTTTCAAAATGTCCTAATTAAACAGCGATTATGAAAACGCACAAGGACCCTTAAGGATTACTGTTTGCACAACAGTGGGCGTCAAAATGCTGCTGATGATGATTTACCTTTACAGCAGATGCTCAAACTGTTTTCCTTCAGGCGCAATACACGCTCGACGGTTATTAACAAACTCAGCTGCTTCCAATAGTCTTTGCCGTAGCTCAGCTACATTTTGAATCGGCTTAACACATACAGCATTCAACCTCTCCTGCCCCGGGATTATGAGCCCCGAGTTGCTTTTTGTCGCACAATGTTAGAAAGACACAGAAAAGATCCATAGTTCTTTGAAAAAATTTTATGGTCGGATGAGACCACATTTAAGAAAGATGGGTACATGAACCTGCATAACTTACACGAGTGGCACGTAGCAAACCCACATTTGATGAGAGAAGATACATCTCAATATCGCTTCAAGATAAACCATTGGACAGGAATTTTAAATGGTAAAATAATCGGTCCGTTTGAGTTCCCAGAGACTTTGACTGCTGAAGTTTATTTAGATTCTTTGAAAAACCATGTACAAAATTTATTGGTGGACGTGTCTCTGAGTATTTACAGGGACATGTGGTTTCAGCATGATGGCTGCCCAGCGCACTATGCACTCTCAGTGAGAGAGTATCTCGATCAAAACTTTCCAGGCAGATGGATAAGGCGGTCTGGTACAATACCGTGGCCAGCCCGATCACCTGATTTGAATCCTTTAGATTTTTTACTGGGGAACTGTAAAAGAAAAAGTGTATTTCAAGCCGATTCAAAATGTAGCTGAGCTACGGCAAAGACTATTGGAAGCAGCTGAGTTTGTTAATAACCGTGGATTCGCTCGTTTAATAACCCGATCTTTTTTAAGAAGATGTCGAGCGTGTATTGCGGCTGAAGGAAAACAGTTTGAGCATTTGCTGTAAAGGTAAATCATCATCAGCAGCATTTTGACGTCCACTGTTGTGTAAACAGTTATCCTTAAGGGTCCTTGTGCGTTTTCATAATCGCTGTTTAATTAGGAAATTTTGAAAAATTTTCATCAGTTTTTTTTCAAATAAAATTGTGCATAAGTTAACGAGTAATCTTCTAAGTGTTATACCATTTCGGAATCGTTATTAAATGCGCCAACTTTTAAGGTTACTTGCCAAACTCTCGTAGTACATTTTTTCCAGTACAGCCAGTTAAAGTTGAGCAAAGTTCTACTTTGGAATACTTGGTTGGGAAATAAGTGGCAATTTTTCCTGAACGAGAAAAGTTGGCAGTAAGGTTGAGACACCAGTTTGAAGATGCATTATTCATCATTATATTGTAAAAATAAAATCCAAAAAAGTTAATATTTGTAGTAACAGGAGTTGACAGACTGCCGCAGGGTGTGAAATTTCTATATCTTTTTCAAAGACCTATAATTTACAAAACACATACATAAAATTTTTTTAAATATTTTTCTGATAGCTGTTATGACTTTGCCTATCACCCGGTTTCGGCTTGACGTCGACTTCTGGTACACCCTGTAGATCATATAACAATATATTGCAAACAAGAACACGTTTCATATCAACGGGAAGAGATACACAGATAAAACAAGCAGCTGAGCTATTTAAATTTACACAGTGATGTAGTCTTCGTATACTCTTGAACTGAGAAAAAGGCATTTTAGTAGTTTTTTATTACCATTTTGAAATGACATTTCCAGGTAAAATGTTATACAAATACATGTTTGTTCTTAACAGACTTTATTTTATGAACTATGATGTGTGATAATGTAGAAAGTATACAAAACATTTAGATTTACAAAAAAGGATTTGAAAGATAGATGTACTACCAGATGATAGAGCAGAAATCGTATATCGTACGAAATGAACGTTGCATATTGGGCGCTTAAAGTAGAGGTATCAACAATTTGTTTTAATCTTCTTAGAACAAGTATATATGATGATACTGTATTTCTCAATGATGAAATATGTTAATTCAAATTAGTTTAGATAATAACACCAAGAATCTTTACACTTGTATATGAACGAATTCTATTCCCTGGAAAGACTACTTCTTGTGTTTTGATGGCATTCAGTTTTATTTAATTAAGAGGAAATTATTATTTTATTTAAAATGTTTTGTCATTCAAATCATGTAGATACTCTTGACATGAGGCTGTATTTACTAAAGTAGCATCATCTGCATAGTACACCGTTATGGTGGGAAGCATATGTGTAGAGGCACTGTTGATGTAGATAATAACCAGTAAGGGTCCTAATACGGAACCCATTTTAGGATAGCAAGATATCTAGTTTTTCACATTTTCAGGTAAAATGTTATACAAATACATGTTTGATTTTAACGGAATTGATTTTTATGGACTATGATGTGTGATAACGAAGAAACTATGTAAAATATTTAGATGTACAAAAAAGGGTTTGAAAGATAGATGTGCCACCAGAGGATAGACCAGAAATCGTATATCATACAAAATGAGAGATGCATATTTGGCGCTTAAAGTAGTAGTTTGTCATTCAAATCATGTAGATACTCTTGACATCAGGCAGTATTTACTAAAGTAGCATCATCTGTATGACACACCGCACACCATTATGGTGGGAACCATATGTGTAAAAGAATCGTTAATTCTGAGTAACAGTAATGGTCTTAATACAGATCCCTGCGGACTGCTCATTCTGCTTTTTTCATTGTTCAGGGATAGATTTTGTAATATATTGCTGCTATGATATTAGAATAATCTGAAGATCGCTGACACTATATTAAGACAGGTGGTACAAGTAAGTAGACCTGGATATTGTTAAGGTAATCGTAATGTGTAAAACTAAATTAATAGATGCAAGTTTGGTAATGTAACTTTTTAAAGATTATTAAGAGGTTCCTACGGAAATACATATTAGAAATAGTGATGTTTGTTAAAAAATAGGCTAACCTGAAGAGTGACATTTGAATTTATATAAGGACGTTTTGAGCTGTCTGGGGTTCAAGTGTTTGGTAAATTGATCTATTGAAAGAAATACTTTGGAGAAGGATCGGTGACCAATTATAGCAAACGCTGAGCCTTCTCAATGATCCATCACCCTGATGAACTGACAGTGACTGATGAGAAATAATCAATACAACAGCCACTGCTAGTGAACGTAAAAATATGTTCTCAATAATACGCACACAACAACATGGTGTAGGCACATGTGCCGGTCTCACGCTGCATAATGTGTGCCTTCCTACTGTTTAGATAGAAACGCAGCTGGCCAGGCACATAAGTCGCAACATGTTGCAGACTGTCAGAACGCCTGGCACAAACATGTATGTATGTCATACATTTGTCGATTTTAGCAACATTTATTCTTATAAAAGCGCCGGGCGGCACGTTGCAAACTTAAATGTCCACAGTGCAAGTTGCAGTGTTGTTTGATGCACTTGTTCTGCAACATGTCGCAGACTATATATCTGTTTTGCCACATGTACCGGGTGGTTAACGTGACACACGTAGCTGGACAAATTTTTGTGATGGCGACTCTAAACGAGCCATATTTTTCTTGCAATATTTGGCTATAGCTGTGGCAACAATAGCCCAGCTATGATGATGTATTGGGGTATATGGTACGACTATAGATATAAGCAATATTATTTGCAATGCATATGCGGATTGTTCTGCAAATCTGATAGCAATATAGTACAAATATCATACGCATATGTTGCTAAAGGTTGGGGAATCTCTACAGACCAAAATATGTGAATTGACCTAAACATACCTTAGTCCAAAAGTTGATAGTTAGCGAAATACAGGGTGTCAAGGTTACAATTTTATTTTCTATTTTCCTTATTGCGTGAGAAGTATTATAGATTTTGGCATAAAACTCAGTATAGGGAGGTTTAATTGTATGAGAAACAAGAATCCGTTATTTTTATGGCCAAACTTCTAGAGGGCGCTACTTACAGCACTATTTCGGTAAATAACTTATGAACTTTTTTGTGCTATCCTGTTTACAACAACTGACCGAAAGGTCTTAGTTTCTCACATTTCCACAACCAAATATCAGATTATTGAGAATATCCACATTTTCTCCAGTCTCCTTACATACAGAAATACTGGCTGGTTAGAGAACTTCTTTGTTCCTCTAGTATCGGGAACGCGAAGAAAGGTAAATTTACCTAACTGTACTGATAACTGATGCACTTTAGAATTGGTAATGACAGACCTTGAGATACGTTTTGTAATAACTCTCTTAAGCTGCTGAGTTCTCAGATACGCGATGAAACTGAAAATCTGGCAGCCACCGCCAGAGTGTAAGAGGTGAAATGTAATTTGGACGATCACACTCATTACAATGCCATCGCAAACACCATTATCTCCTAAATATATAATCCCACTTTCCTCTAGAGTCGTCAAAGCCGTCTTATCTCTCCTGGATGGTGAATAGCATCGAGCACGTTATCTCAAAATAGAATCTTCCGATCCCCTACCGACTAATCAATGAATAATTTCATATCCCCCACGCTGAATTTTATATCCCAGACTATGGGAAGCATTTCGGAAGCCAAGGGACGGCAGTGGAGCAATGGAATGTTCACGCGATCGGAAGTTTTTAGCTGTCAATATGTATGGAAAATGTTAGTGCGCGGGCAGAAATATGTGGAAAATGCTGGCTTTATTATGTATTATATGCTTACCGGAAGACACAAATATATGAGAAACACGTTTATGAATTTACTACCCTCGCGTGAAGTCTTCCAAGGTATTGGCCATTCGTTTTCCATCAATGTGAATGAGATTGATTTCGGACAAAGAAATGCTACATCCAATATAATGCAATAGATACTCTGCTAACAGACATTCCTTATTCAATATTTAAAAGCAAAAATAAACTAAGACATGTAATCATAATAAATAGACCCAACTAGCAAAGTAGTGGTATAAACTTTTGGTAAAAGAACCGTTCAGCCATAAAAGCTCTCTATTGTTGTTGCCTGAACACCACAATGCTGGCTTAATGTTGTGTGGAATGCAAATTTGCATTCTGCAACATATATGTTACTAAAATGAGGTGTTTAAAATATTCTTATAGCATAGATATACAACACCTTATAGGACAAATTTTTAACTGTTGCATAACCGTTTATACAACTATTTTATACGGCATATTTGCACGTTAGTCAAAATGGTTGTGTTATAGCATCCATGGTAACGTTTATAAAACGAACCCGAGCCTTGTTGTTTTGCTGTGCACTTTACTACTTTAGCCAACAAATTGCTCCCAACGGAAGCACTTATACAACTGTTATTTAATAACTGTTAAAGGCTGTACATATGCTAAATATTTTGGTATACAACTTCACCATAACCGAACCTTCTGCTGTCATATTTTTGTTAAAATGCGATAACCCATGTTTTAAGACAAACAACGCATGCATATTGGTTCAAAATGTTTTATCAACTGTTCAAACAGAAGATATAGATCTGGTACAAATTCTGGGTAAATCATTCGACTCTGCCGGTATTTCATTTCAGACATTTTTCAAATTGTTGTATAACACCTGCAGGCAGCACCTAAATATTCTAATAATATAAAGTGATAAGTATTAGTGTAATTGTGTCTAAATATAGGATTTGTGGAAGATTTAACTCAGATAAGTTCAGTTTTCCATCTTAAAAATCTAGACATACTGTTGATCATTGTCAAAATATGAATCAAATACGAAGCCCGTAGAAATTGCGTAACTAATTTGCACGATAATCACAATAAAATTTGCTGCGCAAGTAGTTCAATAGCCCTTTATCACAGTGTAGAAGTTTATCATATACCTATTTATGAAATTCACAATGGCCGATATGTAAGTAAACAAGATGACAGTAATGTGTTAGTTATATATTCTTCTTCGTCTATACAATACATAAGAAATAGTTTGGTTGCAATAAAGTAGAATCACGTAACAGAATAGTTATATAGTTGATAAAAACTGAATCTTGCACTGACGCAAATGTCCTATAGCGGCTGCAAGAGGCTTACACTTTTGTTGTATAACTGTTACCTGCGGCCCTTATACAACCTCTTAAATGACTGAAGTGTCCTATTAGGTGTGCCCATTCCGCTTGTATAGCAGTTCTAAGAGGGTTTTGCCAATATTCTTACAGTATACAATGCTGTTTAAGGAATACTGTATAATCGTTCTTGCAACTCTAATAGGAGTGATCATTGTTAGTTGGGGACCTTGTAGTATCTCAGAGCATGTGTAGCATATCTTAACATGAATACTTGGAGTATTTTGACAACTGTACATATGTTATCATCATAATAACTTCGTCCTTACTAAGTTCAATGCAGGTACAAACAAATCTAACACTAGTGGCTAGGTTTAACTTAACCACTAGTGCGAAAATATACACAAAGTATACGACGGCACGAGAAGTACAAAAAAATACAAAATCAAAGGTAACGTATATGACCTGAATGCCAAGGTACAAATTATGAATACCTACACACCTAAAAAAAATAAATAAAAAGAAAAGCATCTCATTGGACTGGACATGCATTTATGATTGTGCGGTTTTGAAAATTCACAGTGCATTTCAATGCCTGAGCTTAAATTAGCTTGCGCATCGTGGATGTCATCTATATTAAAGTAGTGAAGTAGCTGCGTGTCATCGGCAAAGGATTGTATCGCCCAGTTGTTGACATTTCTTGGCAGGCCAGCAGTATACAAAAGAAAAGCAGTGGCCCGAGGACCGATCCTTGGGGTACACCTGACGTAATTCTCTGAAAATTTGATGTGTTGGATATGTTTAAAGAAACACATTGAAAACGACTTTCTAGTTGGCTTCTGAAAAAATTATTCGCTTTTTGAGCGAAGCCTTAATGGACACAAGAACTGATGGCCGCTTTTCAATCTCCTTACGTTTTTATATTGCCAAACTCGTTTAAACGATCCTTCGGCAAATTTCCACGATTCATCTAAAAAACGCTTTGAAGTGGCTTGTACTACTCGGGTTATTCCTATAAAGTCTCATAAAATAGGTATGTTTGGAAACAATGACTTTTCAGATAAAAGTCAGCGGTTATCTTCTGTCTTGTAAGAAAAGTCGCAAGCTTCAATAGACGCTTTAAGTTTGAATCCGAAGCGTTGCATATGTACCTTTTTTTAAGTTCCTGATTGAGCGCAGAGGTCGTGATATGTTGTCCTTTACTTCTCATATCGTAGAAAGTATTCTTGATTTCTGTTTTGATGGCATCACTTACGTTATCGGTCTTGGGCAAACTTTTCTTATTTTCAGATTTTATTTGCTGAACACCTCGCAGACTAATCTTCAGCGCATCTGCTACTCTCTTCAGTACGCATGAATTGGGTAACAGGGGACCGCTGTTTCCATTCTCGTCCTGGCAATACTCTAATAAATTTAGGACGAGCCTTCGTACTTCATTGATCGTATTTCCGGACATTCTACGATTTTATATTGAAGATTGATAACAGGATAACTCATATTGCTCGCCGAAGTAAGTTATCAGTCTGACAAATATGATTCAAGGGCACTCACACGTAACGACCAAGTTTTCGAGTTGGAGACACACAACTAAGCAACGTATGTCTGAGCTTGCCGAACAATCGTTCACACATAGAGTTAGGTTGCATGTGCATGTATGAGGGAGATGGGGATATACAATGTGTTTGGTCACGACATACCGATCTTTAAGAGGGGTACTTTTCAACTATTTTGATCGACAAATCCACCACACTACTATGTCCTATCACATCCCCCTTTAAATGGCAGCCATTTTAATTTTTACGTTACGATTGCGGTAGTGCATTTATGAATATTGTAATAACTGAGTACGTAATTGTCCCAGAATGATACACTTGGTGTCATCTGAACGATGACATGTTGTCCTAGCGATTATTGAAAAACTTGCTTTGATACTAACCGTGAAACATACTCAAAATCAGACAAAAACAGAAAAAAATATGGAAGAAAATTGATTATCTTGTGCATTTCCGCACACCATTCAAAAACTAGTCTGTGTACTTTTTTGTGCTAATTCTACAGCTTTTTTTTATCCTAAGTATTCTACGTTAAGCAATAAATGCTATCTAAAATGGGTGTAATAAAATGCAAATTGTTTTAAAACTTCCTATACACAAAAATGACAAATCAATGTTTCTTATAGAGAGTTTCGTCACGTCTAATGTTACAGAAGCTGGTCAAAATGTCCTCCATTATTGGTTATGCACATTGTTGTTCTTGAAACACTGTGTCGTGTTGAGTGGCAGACAATATCCGTGTCAGCCTTAATTTCGTTCGCAGCGGTATGGATCCATTTCAAGGGGGGTGAGGCATGACATTGTAGTGGGTGGATTTGTCGATAAAAATAGCTGAAAAATAACCCTCTCAAATATCGGTATGTCGTGACCAAACCCAGTGTATAAAGGGATACTGCTTTACTCACTCTGACCCGCCAAGAACGATGACTGCAACTATAGGTATGTTATATTCACCGTACTTGGTTACGGAAAAACGTGACCGATAACAGATCATTAACCCAAGTATAATTAGAAAACATTTAGGTTACTTGTAGATAGAGTCTTGTTCAAGATCATTCTTATATTTTTTGAAAGTAGATTCTCGTGAATACTGGACGTTCCATACGGTTCCAAAATAAGTAGTCCATTTCGTCTTAGTGTTATTGTATATTTATAAATACAAACTAAAATTGCGGTCCCTCTATAATATAAACCATGGCAGGAATATTTCTTAAGACAACCACGCCCCTATCGTGTCGCAATCTCCTGCAGGGTGTGTGAGAAGATTTCCTACAGGGCGATGATAACCAGCTTTGGACTGACTTTTTCTGCTCTCATCTCAGTAAGGGTAATTGACTTTATTGATGCCAATAATGATGCATATACTCATGCCTAATTCCATTAATCCCAATTGTTCCTTGCTATTATGTACACGTCTTGACTGGCATGTTTAATGAACTTTAACAGTAGGAATGCAGTTAATAGAATTATCGTTCTGTGACCTAATAATGTCTCGCTTGCAAGTAACCTTCAATCTATGTCGGCAGATAGATCATAAGTAATCGGTTTCAATTTTTAAACAATTACAGACATCGTATTGATGAAATTGCATCTTCAAAAACTTACAAGAGTGTCATCATCTGTTCTCTCAAGCATCAGCTAGAAAATTAGTATAATTGTGGATTAAATAGTTCATCGAATGTTTTACGATCTCTACAAAAATATTGTAGATGTCACTGCTCTGATATTGCCGTTTGCTACTATACAAACGTGCTAAAAGCTTATTGGCGTCAAGTTGATTGAATCGATACCTCCCACTCCTTCACAACAACCTATAGAACAATTTGACATGTAGTGCTATATCATCAAAAAGACGTAGGTTTTGTCAGAACCATCAGTGCAGAATTTCCTCAGGTTGCAGCAATGAGCGTTCCGTACCCGACAGCCACATTTCTTTTGAGCTCTGGTGTAAAACTTTTTGCCGCCGTTAACTCACAACTGACTATGGTAGCCTTGATACGTACTTACATGTTATATGTACTATACAACATAATATTACCTTACGAAAACAAGTAACACTGTTAAATTACAGTCCTGGCATAATGCCCGTATACTCGTATATAGATAATGCCGCGGCCACCTCGTATGTGCGTATCGCGTCACCACGCCATCTGCTACCTGATCTTCTAAGTCCCCGAGAGGCACTATCAAAAATGCAATATTTGAAATATCGTCATGGCGCACGGCTAGTGCGACCGATAGGTACGCGACCGGAAAATCTAGCATGTCTGAAAGATGTTTATCATCGAATTGTTAGGGTTGGAATTGTAGTATCGAGACATTGCGATAAACCCTCCAATTTTCCATCTATACTTTTTTAAACATGATCAGGATCCTCTGAAACGTCAAAAAACGAAGCCTGAGTGATTTTTCTTTGTTTTTGGCATTGTTACCGCGGCCACTAGACCAATTTTGGAATAGTAGTAACCTTGTGTAAAAATTCCGTCCAATTCGAACAGTTTTTTCCAAGATATTGACGGGTCAAGGACTAGCAGAATAACAGACCTGTAGACCGACAAAGAGAGAGATGCAAATGCATTACACCCGAAATACCAATCTCATTTCCAAAAGTTTTTGCCTGTGGGCAAGGGATGTAAAAGAGTATAGTATATATAGATATGTTGGATGAGCCAGAATATATGTGTCTTTATGAGAAATTGACAGAGGCGAATCAATAGTAGTGCATCCCCAAACTTCGCTATTTTAAGTTTTTGAGAATATGTCGTAGATTTTGTTCATCCTCGTGTTCTAATGGCTGCCTTTTTATAGTAAAATGAGTCAGGTAATAGTGAAATTTTAAAGAACAAGATTCTACAATAAATGCAACAGAATATTGAAAGTTGATGCACTTTAAAATGGCATTCTCGATCACAGATAATGTAAGCATGGAGTGAAAGAATGTTGTATGCTGACTCGTGGATAACTTACATAGCGTGAGCAATTATTTTTATACGATTTTGAATTTTCACTCTTTACATACTTCAAGTACTACTAATCTGTCGAAATACGTAAGGAATCCGTTATCTGGTAAATCTTGTTCGCTACACAAAATATTATAGTCCTTATACGATTGAACTTTTAGCCATTTTAAGCTTTATCCTGACGCCAATTTTAGTTTATTATTAAAAAGCAGTATTTTAAGGTTATACCCGGGAGTAATATCCGGCGTTTCTGTGAGAGAAACTGGTCAGTAAGGTATGGTAATTTTGCCTGCGATAATACCTTTTTGCATTCTTATTAAGGCATTGGCAATAAATTTTTTTACTTACGAAAAAAAAATAATTCAGTCAATACAACAGATATTTTTTGGTGTAATTTGATCGCATTTCCAACTCCAATTGTAACTTAATGGCCCGCATCCCCACATTCGCATTACAGGCACCACATGGTTTATACTAAACGGATTTCACGACTTTACTCCCCACACTAAAAATTGCGCAAACGGGATATTATTGTAAAATGTGTTTAAACTAGACTAAGTTGATGCGTCGCAGCAAGCGCTTACGCACGGTTGTGTAACTCGTTGCCTAAGCGTCGACACTGTAAAGACGCCCCATCGCCACGCAAGGTCGCAGTTATGAGGGTGCTACGTTATATTTTTTGGATGTTACCTCTGTGACGCCCAAAGACGAAACCTTTCTATATTGGTCGGTACCATGCTGCCAGTACATTATTATGTGGCGTATACTGGTCCAGCTTCAGCCTTTCTGAAAATAGCTAAGTATCTTACTATTAGCATCTAGTTATCTGTACTAGTCTCTGGGAACAGAGTGTGTAGCTCTTCATGAACAAACATGGAAGTGAAGGGCATTGACCCAAAAATCTGATTTATCCATCAAGTAATCTCTGCTAAAAATCAAAGCAAGGTGTCAAATCGATTACACGTCTCAGTGGCACTCGATCACAGACTGCTGGCCTGGCTTTATGAATTTATTTGAATCCCCCGAACTCCAATAAGTTTATAAATTACCAGATTATCCGCAGATCTCTTTTGCCGTTTTTCGCTGAGAACTCGCAGACGTTTTGTTGCGAATAGTTTCGCCAGTTTTCGTGACAAAGGATGAAGATTTTCCAGTGTGTGCCCTACATACACAACGGAACATCATATATTTGTGAGCTGCACCTGTTCCCAACTCTGATATTATCTTGCTATACGTTCCGAATTGAATTTTTGGCTTTAGAAGTGTTACACCCAGAAAAAATAATTTCTCCAAATTGTTTTTTTGGCAATGAGGTAGTCTTGCATCAATAATGAAACGATCACATCCTCACGAAATTTGATTGAGAAATAATAAGAAAAAAAAATAATAACCCGCAGTTGAATACACTCCTGTATACGTCTAAGCATCGACAAAATGAGATGATCGATGTCTAGTTGTGGCACCTCATTCCAAGCAACTCGAACTTCGTGGATTAGCTGTAGCAGAGTCTATGGCGTAACCAATTGCAAAAATCAACTCTTATAGGCAAATCTCGAGGCGAAAGCGCTTGTACACGTTGTATATGATATGGATAAAGTTGCTGATCTTTCAAAAGTCACCATACTGGTACAAGATTTAAATTTAGCATGTGCGCAATTTTTCGCGTACTTGTTGTAGGGTCCTCTTCGATTTTCTTAAGCACAACTTCTTCGATTGAGATGGTTCTTACACTTGCGGATCTTCCTGCAGCATGTGTGGATCTCTTGAAACTGCCTATTTCTCATAGCTGAGTGCTAATGTTGATGAGAGTTTGTACATTAGGCAGCGGGCGTGGTGGAAATCGATCACCATACAAACGCCGTGCTCGTCGAGAGTTACCCAGAGCCATTCCGTAAACGAAATGCATATCTGTCATTTCTTGATTACTGAACTGGACCATTATGACAATTCTTAATCACCAAAACTCAGAAATATTTGGAGACTAAGGGCCAATTTAACCAACAACAGTCCGTTATTCTCCACCTATAGGGTAACAGGCCGTCAGATACAGCGAATGAGCTTCAAGTTCCAATCTACAAATTTTAGCAACCAATAGCTATGAAATTTTGAAAACAAAATACTGTCAAAGTATGAGATGACAACTTGTCATTGAAACATCACCAGCTTATTGAATATTAAGAAATTACATATAATTCAGTCAAAATTTTAAGAAATGTTTGATTATAATTACTATTGTTGATTTTTTATTCATGATTATATTATTTTCTTCAACTGATATGTGATACTGGGCGTTTTTTCCTATAAAACTCTTGCAGATAGCCATTAAGCACCTACTTGATGACAGGCTCTACCAAAAGATATTGCTCATTTCCAAACAATCATTCATTTACTTGCCGTTCATCAGAACCATTATGGCACCTTAAATTGATATTCCCACAAAACCATTGATATCCATACATCCATAAAGTTGAATATTTTTCGTTGTTCAGGAACTGAACAAACATCCACACTATATTCACAGCGATTAAGTAATTCCCAAATATATGCCTTAAAGCTACCAGCATACCTAAGACCTGCAAAAAATAAATAAAATATTTTTCTTATTTCACGAGTACACATTCTAGGTTATATTTATATTAGATATTATTTGAATACAGCTGATTATTGCATTTGAAGGAGTGAGGGGGATCTGTCAACTGTTGGTACCAGTCACAAAACATGATACTCTGAAGGTTTAATTCCATATTATTCAATGACAGCGGCCATTTTGAGAGGGTGCGATAGGGTTGCCAGATTGTGCATTAATATCCCGTTTCACCCTCCTGGTCCCAGTAGAGTAAGTTCCGCGGTTCCGCCAAAATGCAAATGAAAATTTAAAATTATTTCCAAGACGCCGCAAAATAGCTCCGTCGGTACCTTGGTTTATACATCTTGACAGTAGGGATGTTCGATACGATCCTATATTTAGAAGTATCAATCTATTTCACGAGTATCGTCATCTTTCGATCCGGACTGTGTCAGAAAGAGTGACTAACTTCAGATTACTTTTCTTCTTTGTTTCCTTCCGCGACATTACTCTGCCAAATCAGACATATCTTTCAACATTTTCAAAGAAATTGTACAAAATCTTCAAATTTCTGAAGTTAGCAAGTTTCACTTCATACGTTGTTACCAGACATGCCCAAATCATCAATTGCTGCCGTGATATTCATCCCGACCACTGCATCCCCACGGCTAGGTGACCTGTATGTTAAATTTCTATTGATAGGGCAGCGGGTTATGCTATAAATCATAATGTCACAGTGTTTGTGCACTGATTGCAACGGTTAGATGATACCAAATATATTTTCATAAATAGGAGATCTCCCCCATTCCGGATCGAAACATCTACCAAAGATGCTTATAATCATGATACCTAGTAAATTTTCACGAAAAAATCAAAACCAGCAAATGTAAAAGATTCATTTCGCACCCTCCACCACGGGAAGTGATCGTCGTTAGAATTGGCAACTCTGCGAGTGTCAGATAGATATCCCCGCCAGTCATAAAAGAAAAATAGACAAACAATAAACATTACTAGTTTTTTTGATTTTTGGACTTACGACATTATTTGTGAAACATTTTTCATAATTTTTTGTCTATGTCCATAGTAATTGCATTCTGCATCATGGAGATATAGGGATTGACACGTCTTACACATTATCTGTGTTTTAGCTTGGAGAGGACATAATGTTTTATTGCTTTGAAGAAATTCATTAACCCATAAATTAATAAATGATTACTATTATGACGTAAAGGAAGATGAGGAAGTGGATGGAATGTATTTTACATTCTATTTTCTTGAAAAATACAGACAAATTCACACTATTCAACAGGTATGTAATGACAACTTTCAGTATATTGAAGGTGGTAAATTCGAGAGTGCCATGCATTAACAAACGTCCAAATCTGCTGCCAAATTTAACGTCTAGAAAACCGACCTGTTATTTGCCGCATTCCCATTCGCTGAGGGGGATAACGGATTGTTAAATGTAAACCTATAACATATATCAAAATACATGAAAGTTGTACTATTTTTTTCTGTACAGAAGCATCATGTTGGAATCAAAAAGTGGTCTTGTTTATAATACACTCCAATTTTCACGATTTTATTCAATATTTCAATAGAAATCGCTAATATTCAGAGTCTTTTGACAGCTTCCGTCAAATTGCATTTCTATAAGGTATTTTCCCATTGGTCCATAATATTAATGTTGGTGAAATCGGCCCTTAGAATGACCAGACAAGAAAACAAATATTTGGCAGCTGTCGAATTATTTGAGAAAATAAATTAAGTCAATTGTTTTCTGGTACGTCTTAGGTGTCTAGATAAGCGCAATGCTTAAATATTAAAAGAATTGCGATCAAAACAAATCAATGACATGCTATTTTTTCAAAAAATACTGGATAATATTATCCGTATCTGTATCTACTAGGGTGGGTCACTTTTATATGTGAAAAAAAAAATGTTCCTTTTTTTCATAAGCTCAGTGACAAAAAGGTGCTAAATCATGAGTGTGAACATGTTATGAAGTTTGATTGCAATCAGAATTAATCTTCTGCCTCCGGAATCATGTGGAAATTGTCAAAGATGGGGTTAAAGGAGGTATAACTGCGTGGCATACAAAGTCACACTAATGAATATAATTTACAAATAAATGTCTTGAATGAATAGTAAGTAAACGTTTATTGAACAGAAAATAATGTTTACAACAAAAATAATAATGAATAATCATTGAGCGAGGGGTTTATTTTGTAGAGAAATCCTTTTTGCTATCAAATTTTGGCATTGCTTTTCTCGAGTCCATCTGGGCTTTGATGAATCCCTCTCTCATTAGCTTATTGCACAAAGTGGTTGAGGCCTCGGTTACAGCTTTGACTGCTCTTTCTACTGCTTGTGTGTGACAAGGAAGGCGTAAGAAATCCAAGTCTCTTTCTCCTTTCTGTTCAATAAATAATCGGAGATATTTTTCGGTTACAGATTTCAATAATGGTGGTTCAGAGATATCTTCTTGCCAATTCAAAAGATCATAATACGTTGATGCATTGAAGTTAATCTGTGGTAACTTAAAAATGCGCAAATCTTTAGTTGTTACTGATCTAGCTTTCAAAATCCGTCGTGCAGCTAATTCACGAATGTGCGGCTGAGAGTCTGTTAACATTGCGAGCAATACGTTTTCCGGATGTGCGAAATAGCTGTTTCTTTGAATTACTGGATCGACGATAGATTTCAAATTTGCTGGTAAATATCTGGATAACTCGATGAGTTTGAAAAAGTGTCGCGATCCATCTTTACAGCTAGAATGAGATTTTATAGAAAACCATATCGGAGCATAAACCTTGATAACATACGTTGCAAGAATAGTTAGACTTTCAGGCGGAGTCTCTACAGAAACATACAGACGGAGGATCCTGTTCGCACGAGTCAGCCACCTCGCATGAGACATTTTACCTGGTGATTTATTAGCCAAATCGCTAGGAAATACACCGGTTGAGATTGCTTCAACCATTCTGTACAAGTATTTTGGTCAGTACTGATATCTTTAGCAGAAAGCTCCGGTAAGCTCGTTGGAATAGGCTTAAACTTGCTTATAGGTCTTTTTTCGCAGTTCTCGAGATCTTTGCCAATCGTTCCTGAAAATGTTCGTGGTCCAGAGGTACTACCATCAATATATTGGAACAGATGTCTAAATGGTAGTTCATTCATATGGAATAAACAAATAATCCATTGTAAGGGTCTACCTAACCGTTTCTCTAGCAGTCGTATAATACCGCCATATATGCCAACATTCACATTAGTTCCATCACATCCAATTGCAGTTAAATCATCGACGGATATATCAGCATTCAAGAAAAAGTCAAATATTTCATTTGCTATACACTTTGCAGTGCCTGAAGCAGGTGTAATATAGCCTAAAAACTCCGAATAAGGTTCTTTTATCAAAGAAATGTGCTCTTCAACTATGCGTTTTCTATAGTTTTTTCCTTCTATTTCAGACATCATTAGAGTCTGATCTTTTCTTCCGTCAAATACAATGCGTGTATTTGTGAAACAGTTTGCTGTGAAACTATATTTTCTCTGGCCTTTTTTCGTTCTCGGCGTAGTTTATTTTTATCTATTACTTGAGAACCCGACGCATGTAGAACAACTGATGCGATAGCTGCTCCTGCCCTATCCGACACTCCGAATCTATCGCATGTTTTTGATAGCAAAGTATAATCAAGTCTAGTGTCACTCTTAGATTGACCACTTGAAGTCCTCAACTTGATTTGTGTTGGTTCTTCAGCATCGGACTGAACACTTTCGGATTCAGAAGTGCTACTCAGCTTTTCCGTACATGTTTCGGTTTTTTTCAGTCGTTTGCTCTTAGAATTTTCTCGTATTGACTTCCTTTTCAGTGTTTTTGTAATTTTTGTTGTTGTGACAACATCTAAGGCACCTATCACCATTTGCCTAGCGGTTCGTTGATCAGTTATAAAGCCACGTTCTCTTGCAGGTATTTTCTTGTTTTTCGGGCAAGCACATTTGAGAAACTCTTGACACTTGCAAGCCGAAATATCAAACAAGGCTTTACTCCCAAGACGAAACCCTTCCAACGTGTTTTTAGGTATTCTTGTATTAGATTTGAGGAGATTTTTGCATTTTAAGTGATACGTTTGTAACATTACCTTCATTCGTTTGGGTTCAACTGTAGGGATAGAGGATTTTGCCCATATTTCTATCAGTCTTGCAACTACAATGGCCTCTATTTCTTTATATGTTGGCTCTTTATTTGTTTCTCTCTCGTATTCAACCTGTGTCGGGTCCACTCATAAGATCGCATTACATCCCCATAGGTTGGCAATACGTTGTCTTTCAAGTCATTTAAATCACCAAATATCGGACACTTCCAACTATTTCGAGTACGTTCCATTTTTCTGACAGCGAAACTTACACGTCCGCACTTTCTAACGCAAGATACTGATTGCGATGAACTGTGCGCGACTTGTCTTACCCGTGTGTCTTACCTAACACCCCCACTCTTACCCCTCCCTCTCCCTGGCTACTTGAACTCAACCAAACAGTAGCTAACACTAACGCTTAGGCAACCAAAGTAACAGGAACCATAATCGAAGATGCATAAAGAATTAGTAAAGTGACGCCCGAGGAGACGCTAGAAGTTTACGTACACACAATGCTTTAGTACAATCCGGAGGCAATAAAACTCAGAATTATGTAATAAAATTTTACATATGAACTAACGGCACCATTTGGCACCTTTTTATTACTGAGCCTTTTTCAAAACCGAAAAAAAATTTTTTGACCCTCCCTAGTACCTAACTACGTACAGGAAGGGTCTGAAAACAATTGTAAATCAAGTGATATTCACCACAGGGTATACTTAATTAAAATAAAATACATTCCATTCTTTTATAATTTTGTAGAACATATCATCATTTCTTTTAGTGCTAATATGAAATAATTGAAAACAAAGCCATTGCTTTGGACAGTAGATTTATAACCATGAGCTTACCTTGTTTCCGCAATTATGCTGTTGAATTTTTTAAACGTTTTTTAAACTTTTTGATTAGTATTTTGTAAGGATCTGTTTATAGTAGCCGTATTCGCACACAAACTTTTAATTTTTCACTCCTCGTATAAGCTTCAAGTGATTTGTTATATATTGTTTTCGTGTGTTATCTTTGTGTTAGCTGTTAATAACAATATACTCAGCTTTAGTGGTTATGTGTTAGAAAACCATTTTGCTAAACTTTGACACTACAGTTACGCTTTTTATATACACGTGTTGTATAATTAATTTAATAAAGACCTCTATTAGTTTTCATGTTCTTGGGAAACACAATTTGAGTAATGGGTTGTATAATAACGAAACGCGTGCAAAAAGATCGTTCCTCCAATGTGTCAAGTGCGTTATATACCGTTTTTCTTTAAAAACTTTTTTGAAAGGGCCATAATCGATCTTGTCTTTATATTAAAATTACCGGATGTGGGTCGGTATCCATATGGCTTGCGCTTAACATGAAGCTCATTTTAATGATCCTGCTCTACACAATAAAAATCCATCTCATTCTCATTTTTTATTCAGACATTGTGCTTTAAAACGTTTAACATTTGACGCTGGTGTTCCATTGAACAAGAATCGTGAGAAATCCATCTTTGATAAGGCTCCGTCACCAGCAGCGCCGCTCTGCCATGAATTATCAATGAATGCCAAAGCTCCTGCTGGCAGCTTTAGTGCGCGCCATCGAAAAGCTCTTATCCCGTTTTATGGCACAGAAAGCAATTTGTCAAAAGAAGGATATGGGCTACGTCACCCCCTGTTTAGAAGAGCTGTATACGCGCTTTCTTTACGTCTCCAAAATTATAAGCGTTAGAGAAATTTACAGTGGTTTGCATCTTGGAATACCTTTAGCTAAACGCTGTCAGTTAAAGTAAGGAGATATGACTCTGTATCTAGAAAAATGGAATAGCAGTGATAAGAATGAGCCAAAATTTTATCTGTGAGGATTTTTTTTGAAATATCTTAACATGACAAAGTTACGATACCCTGAAGATCTTATTTGAAGAATTATCTTGTTAGAGCGTGAGACTGATGGTGGGTTCATGCACGATTTAAGCTAACTTAACTTAAGAAAATGAGCATTTCATGCGCATGCGCGGCCAGGATTGCCAACGTAGCAGTTGAGGCAACATGAAAGTTAAATACCCTTAAATAATCATATGTTAACGTCAAAGTAGCAGATGAAAGAGTTGTTTTTGACTTATGAGTCACGTGGGACTGGTGGACCAGCCTTGAGTTGACAAGTGGCCCCTCCCCACACGCTTGCGCCAATGCAGGTCACAGAACTCGGATAATAGTCCAGATAATATTGGAACATCTGCTCGGAAAACTCTTCCGATTCCTATTTTTGCATAATCTGATTCAAGGACCTCTTAAAGAATCTGCATGTGACTAGGCCCAAAATTGCTCCAAAAATTGTTATTAAACCGATTCCAAAAATTGATTTGTTCGCTTTGTTTAAAGTATTTGCTGTTTTAGAACATTCTAAATAAAAAATGAGCTTTAGAACTTTTCTCTAGACTTGATATATACAGGTATAAGCAATGTAAAAACTCAAAATATGTCATTTGCTACCCTAAAAACAATATGAAAAATGAATATTTTGTTGTTGCCAAATCTCACACATGCTTCAACCAACCAATAACAAAACCCCCAGAGCATTTGAATGCACGCTCAATGTATAGTCTATGTCTATGTGACGCGAGAGAGATGAAATATCTCTCGTGCACGCTGAATATGCATTGAGCGTCCGCTTGCATATAAATTAAATACAAAGATTTATTTATAATAACAGTATCTCCTAAAAGGTATCGTTAATGGTTATTTATGAAGCATGGCGACATTAACATTTTCGTTTTTTCAGATCGTTTTTCGGTATCGCAAAATCAATTTTTTGTACTTTCCCATCTCGTACAAAATCAATTTTTGACAAACATTGTCAAACATCATTTTGTTTCGGAGTATCAAAAAAACGAATGCTACCTTTGATGAAGCGAAAACATTAATTTTTGCAATTTATTTGAAAAAGTTGTTCAAACAATTAGAGACGCAATTTGAGCCTGACAACATGTAGATTTGTTACTAGGAGGCTTTTCGAATAACATGCAAAAGCCCGAATCCGAATATTTTCCTGAGCAGGATGTGAAGATACTCTTGGACTATAACCTCGACGGCAGCGCCACTTTTCTTGGCTGGAAATCTGGTGGAACTATAAATATTGAAAGTATGCCGACAACGCATATCAGGAATGTCAGGAATGTGTCGGCGATTTCATTTGTTTACATTACGAAATCTGGCTGACGACCAATATTGAGGCAGTTCGATGATCATAGATGCATACACATCCTCAATAAAGGGAGTATTTCTTTCATCAGTTTGACTAGTAATGAATTTCAGGATAATAAAAAATGTATAATTAAAAAAATAGTTACTGAACAGTCACAGCATAATAGAACAAATTCTTCATTACAATAAATTGTACATACATAGAGGTATTCTAGTCATCTGGATTTTTCTCTATATTATGAACCTGATCAGTGCAATATCATGCAAGCACTATCTCTTGTTAATTGATCAGGTATATTTATTGCGAAAACATAAATACTAAAATAACAAAAAATACATCTGTAGGTAGAGGACTGACTGGAATACAAATATAATCACTCTGATATGTGAATCAAAAATAGTTTTTGCGCACACTGTTTAATGGGTAAAGGCAAACAAAATTGTCCTCAACAAAAAAAAAAAAACACATAAACAGTAATTGTTTCTTCAACTAGGAAACAAACTCTCATTGACAATTAATTTGGTATCCATAAAATAAATGACGATCTTCATTCCAACTATCTCCTCGAAGGATTTTGACACTGTGAAACAAAAAAAAAATTATTAGCATAATATCAACTGTCATATTTGGTCAGCAAACACTAAACAGAAACATAGTCATCTCACCACGCCCCTTCAGATGATACTGCTCTGTACATATGTATAAATTCCCAATCTAGCAGTATACATTTGATTGCCAAAATTCTGTGTTTAAAAAAAAAAATTTTCATTGGTGATACCAAATGCCAGTCCTTAATTTGGCCCTTTACCAGGTTTGTTATTACCAACAGTACAGATGTCACAAAAAAAGTTACGTGCTATTCAATCTGTTTACCTCAATAAACGTCAAAAGAGATTACATATTTGGTGGGCTGCGAATACACAGCATTCGTCAGGTGTACAACCTGGTTTGTAGTTAATGACAAAGTACCTTCACAGTGTTCTGTGAGGTTTTGGAAAAACATGTCATGGGGGGCATGGTATAGATTTAAATTCTCTTTTTTCTTCTGTAGGGGCTATAATTTGCCAACATCACCACTGGTACAGTCTCAGACATGAAAGTGTTTGCATCTATCAGCTATGAAATCAGTACTACAAGCACAAAATTTTAAGATCATTTCCATTTTTTTTTTTCGTTCTCTAGAATATAATTTCAAAATCCTCTATCTTGGTATTTTTTTCATGCTGTTTTTTGATCTAATTTATGAAGGAAACATGACCACTGACTTTAATTATTATAATTTTTAACATACATGATTTTTTTTATCAATCCGCCCCGATGTTCAGCTCTAAACTGTCATGCGTAGGCAAGCGCAAATAATTTTTCATACAAGTATCACCGAACCATCTGCCCATACAGCGATACAAAATCGATCAAACATCACGATATAAATATCGACTATCGACTTTTGTACAGTATCGATGGCTCGTAGCCATCTTCTAATTCCAGCTGTAGCGATCAGCTGACCAACGCTAGTGATCCGATTGGTTGGTTCTTAAGGAAAAGTTCAATATATTGAACTTTAATTTAAGAAGTGACCTTGAAATTAAGAAAACGACCATAACCTCAATATATTTTGTCATTTATGCAAAAATGAACTGATTTGGATACTTACTGCAACGTCATCATTAGGCGCTCCTCTGGCGATGTCCGATTGCGTTCAGGTGACTTCTGCAGGTACCTCTTCAACAAGGTCAGGAGTTGATACCACCGCGGCTTTTTCGTTAATTTTGCTCTAGGCATGGCCATCCTCAATTAATCGCACAAAAAAACAAGTCAAAGGCAGAAAAACACACCCGAAGACGAACACCAAAACAAATCTCTACCACAAATTCGTCAACAACTCAAACAAAAACAACAGATGAGTCACTGCCTGGCTTTCTGGGTAAATCGTCGTGGAACACGGGACACCACAGAATTATTATAATTACGTCAATACGAGCATAGAACAGTATGGAAAGGGCTATCCAAGGGTAAGACGAGTTCCGAAACCACCCGAATCATGTCAAAAAATGGGTGTGACGTCACCAAAACGTTTGACCACCACTGGAAGTCACTAGCTAGTTACTATCTGGAGGCGTAACATGTGGAGGACACTGGTGTAGAAACAGCTGATCCTTAAGTTCGGTTAGTTTAAGTCGTGCATGAACCCGACATGAGACTTGTCTGCCTTTTGGTCGGAATCCCATAAGAAAATTGACGAGATTGCACCCAAAGCAAAACAACTAAGTGTAAGGTACAAACTGGTGTTTGGGGCCTAATAGCGCAGAATCTGTAAATCAAACGGAGACAGACGTACAACCAAAGCCTCAACAGCAGAAAAATGGCACCTAACCCGTCTGTACACGTAACTTTTTAAAAGAAGTTTTTTTTTTTTGTTCTGTTATTGGCACTGGTCGATGACCACCAGACTAAGGTATCTTGTTAGAAAACCAAATATTCTTTATATAGGTTAGTACGTACAGAAACCAAAAAGGGGTGCTGATTGCCATTGGGGGACGCTAGAAAACCAACTACGAGGGATCAACGATATTTTATGAGAAAATTTCTGAGAATGTCATTAATAATACTATAACATTAGTGTCCAAAAGATTTCAACATAATACTGAGTCGCTGAGAAAGAAGGATATAATACGTGTGAAATTATACAATCAAGACACTATGAAATTTGTCAAAAGAAAATCATTAAAAGGGGTTTCGATTAGGTCTCGGTACTATGCCATTAATATAGTGAAATTCAAATTACTGGTAAGTAATCGAATAGTATTATTAATTACTATCTCAGAAATTTCCACAATTTCCACATAAAATAGCGTTGGTCCCTCGTAGTTGGTTTTCTAGGATCTCCCGATTGGCTATCAGCCACACCCTGTTGGTTCTGTACCACATAGACTGGGCTATCAAACGCGAACTGAGATCTTACCCTACAAACAGCAGCTATGCGGTCTCCGTAGTGGTCGATTCTGGTGATAGATGGCGCTTTGGGCCGTCTTATTTCAATAATGTAAATCTACTTCAACTCAATCACATATATGTTAGTATTATCTTTTTATGTGAAATTTTCGAACTAAGCTTAAATGGGACACGACGCCCGTCCTTTCTAAATGCTTCATTCCACATAATTGGATATAAAAACAAACAAGGCCAGCGTATCGGAGCCCGCTTCCATTTTCTCCCGTTTTATTCTCTTTTCTACGGAAAAGGGCAGTGCCCTGTATTCGGGAGCGATTTTTAGGAACGAGCTCCATTTGTACATCATTTATTGATTGACTTGGCAAACAGTCGATAAAGCACTTGCCTGATCATTCTCTTGAATAAAACGGCCATTTCGACAAATTGAGTTTACAAGTTGGATGCTGTACGTACAATACAATTCAGATCTTGCAATATTTGCAAAAATATAGTATAGCGTTTCTACATTTTGGATACTTGTAGAATGTGACTTTCATTTCAACAACAACATAATGATTGCAATGAGAATATTATTACCAAAAGTCAAGATAGAATGAAACGAAACGTATCAGCATCAGTGACGTCATTCTCGGTTATGATCAGATGTTAGTCAACTGCAATAGCAGCTGCGGTGCATATCAGGTCTTCAATAGCTTGGCATTGAATGATACATTTTTTCCTCCTTCTAGGGAACAAGTGTCTGAATCAGATTGTATTGATATATCATCGATTTCTAGCAACTTTGAGTACCAGACCAACAGACACTCCGGCCCCGAATACTCAATACAAGCTAGAGACTATGGAAGTATGCGAACGCTCTTGGTAGATCTTCGACTTAAGTGATGACCTTGGTAATGATCGATAACAGTCACGTCAGCAGCGCTTCATTTAAGCTATTCTGATTCGGTTCGATCTTGTCTCGATTCCTTGGGTATGTAGGTGTCAGAAAGTGTCTTTTTTACTTCCCACGTGTTTGCGCATGTTAGTATCTATTATGCCAAGAACGCAAAAGCTATGTAGTTTTCCAAAATCTGCCCAGTGATGGCAGAGAAAATGGCCAGGAACCAAAAGAACTGAAAGCGCTCAAACTCCGTTTTTGACGTTTCAGAGGTTCACAATTACAAAACATTTAGAGGTAAAAAAACTAGGGGGGGGGTTGTGGAGGCGTGGGAGGGTTTACCTCAATTTTTAGATGTTGGTACATTATATGCCTTGGTAATTCTATTCACCTATTAGACATGTTTCACATATCATAGATCTCTCCATAAATTACTTAGAAAATTATTCTCAGCGCAGATGGACCCTGTACCTACCGGCCGCGGCTGCTGCTCCCGGCGGCATGAAGCCGGTCTTGGTGAGTGTTCTTTTATTATACAGCATAGTGTTTGCTATGCTCTGACCTCGCAGCCACGTCTGATCGGGTTAAGTATCGATCAGAGGCGAAGTTTCCAGATGCACAACTGGTCGGGCAGGCAAAGAATCATTACGGAATAATTGTATGGGACTCGTTGACTGACATTTTTCAGACGGTTTATTTTGTGGCGAACAGAATCCTTAATGAACTGATAGAGGCGTTGCATGGGAAGAGCGGAGTCAACCTGCTTGACGCTATGTTTTCAAATCGCTGGGAATTTGAAAAGCCTAGGTTTGCGACAACTGTATTTTAATTGCTGTACTAAGATACCGTGGCAGAACCCTAGCCTTCCCACTGAAAAAGAAAAGCAGAAAAGTCATCTTTGTTGTTGAGGTGTCTTATATTTCAATAGCTTAATTTGAGTACTGATTCCGGCGACGGACATCGCCATGGCGTCTCGGTGAGGAAGTATGCTAAACCATAGGTTGAAGTATTGACATTTGACAAAATACAAAATTATGAAAACACCACTATACAGGGTGTTCCTTAGTGATATGCGAATATTTAAGGGTGTGAATCTACATGAAAAATTAACGTCAGGTTGCTTTATAAACTATTGACCAAAAATGTTTCCTTACAAAAACTCGGGGTGTTGAAGTTTTAAGAAAAAACTGGAAAATAATTAATATTTTCAGAACCGCTTCAGATATTTCACTGATATTTAGTACGTAGTGAAAGTTAATGAAGTTGCATATTTCTCAATGCAAAAATAATTTTTAGCTTTAACAGTGGCGTGCGTACGGGTATTGACTTAGATTTTTTTAAGAAAAAAATGGTACGCCAATGGTTTATTGCCAAATAAAAATTATTTTTGAATTCCACGTTCAATTTAAAATGAATGATCTCTCTTAAGCTGCTTTTCTTTCGATGCGCCATTTTTAAGTAAAAAATAAAAACAGTTCTATTGTCCGAGAAAATTAATGCAATAATAATTATTGAAGAATGCAATTTGGCAATAAATTCCTAGTTGCTCCGGAATATGTCACTGGCTTTTGACATCTGACAAGTCTCTGTTATTCAAATCTGTTCGCTGTGACATCTTTTTCATTATTCAGTCTTTACAGTCTTGTTAATATAGGTGAACTATTCAAATGCAGAAATGGCGGAATTGCATTACGTATATGGCCTTGCCGACGGTAATGGTGAGCAAGCCAGACGAATTTATCACCAGATGGATTCCGATCGTGCTTTGCCAGGTAGTCGAACCTTTTATAATATTCCTTGTCGTCTTGTTAAAACTGGCTCTGTCCAAAAAGGAACATCTGAAGGTAGACCTCTAAGTGTGAGAACACCTGAAATTGAGGAAGCAGTGCTGCACGAAGTCGAAGAACGTCCTGAAACGAGTACGAGGAAGATCGCTAGACACTTAAATATTTGCCATCAAGTTCTTTGGAGAATTTTAGTGGATTTTCTGTTATATGTCATGTGACCTTTTGTCAGTGGTATCTTCAAAAAATTACCCAAAATCCGCAATTTGAATGAACGATTCTGTTCACGGACGAAGCTGATTTTTCTCGAAATGACATTCAGAATTTCCACAATAATCATTTGTGGGCAGAAGAAAATCCCTATGCCGTAACCAAAACCCATTTCCAACACCAATTTTCGGTTAACGTATGGGCAGGAATTATTGGCAACCACTTTATTGGCCCATTTTCCTTTCCCAGACCCAGACCTAAACAGCTTTGGTTTCTTTTTGTGGGGCTATCTTAAGACACTAGTGTACACAGTCTCATTAACACTGTGGAGGAATTAAGAGAGAGAATAGTTGCAGCTTGTGATAGAATAAAAAACACTCGAGGGATATTTCAACGAGTGCGCAATTCCATGAGAAGGAGGGCGGAAGCATGCATACTAAGCGATTTTCAACAATTTTTGTAACCATTTCGTTGGTTTTAATGTTATGTTTATGTTGCCAGTTGTTGTTCATTACCCCTAATGCGTTTAATTTTTCCAATTAAATTAATAAAAATTTTGCAAGTTAGACTATAGAACGGTTTTTATTTTTTACTGAAAAACGGCGCATCGAAGGAAAACAATTCAACAACAATCATTTGTTTTAAATTGAACGGGGAATTCAAAAATATTTGGCAAAAAACCATAGTCGTACCATTTTTTTCTTAAAAATAATGAAACCAATACCCGTACACATACCACTGTTAAAGCTAAAAGTTATGTTTGCATTGAAAAATATGAAACTTTATTAACCTTCATTACGTTCTAAATATCAGTGAAATATACTAAGTGACATATAAATCCGAACACCCAGTTTAAATTGTTTTATTTTAATAAAAGTTGGTGAATGTATTTATCTTACTGTAAATAACAAGTGAAAAAATTTTCAGCCTTATCAGTTGGACATTCCGGTTTTTATACTGCTTTTTTTTTAATTCACTAACGCTCTAAAAATTAATATTTCAGCCGCAGTAAAGAATCAACGTTGGTGGATTTTGGTTCTTGACATCCTTTACGATCGGTTACGATGCCTAGAGTACGGAGACCTGTACGATTTCGTCAACTCAGTGAGTTTGATAGGGGCCGTATAGTGGGACTTCGGGAAGCTGGACTTTCTTTTCGGGCAATTGCAGTTAGAGTGCAAAGAAGTGTAGACACTGTGGTTAGGTGTTGTCAGGCATGGCTTCGAGAAGGCCGTACGCAAAGAGCAAGGGGCACTGGACGGCGCCGTAGAACAACAGACCGTGAAGATCGCCGCCTAAGATTATTGGCCTTAAGGGACCCTTTCTTTACTACTAGGTCCATTGCAA
>CAVLJG010000010.1:36634419-37101881 GCA_963669975.1 Acanthoscelides obtectus
CAGTAGATGTCTTATGGGGATTCGGTCTCAAAACTTCCAAAATCCGCCACCAGAGGCGCTGGCGTCGCGCGCCATTGACAGGTTGTTGGACGGAATCTGTAATCATGAGTTGGGGATTCCGCCGCTAGATGGCGCTGTCAAACCAAACGGAATCTGTGTGTCATTGGACACCTGTCATGCGTCATTGGGCATCTCACGCATAGATGGCGTTACACGTCATCTGTCATACGTCATTGGACACCTGTCATTGATGGGTTGGGCATCTCGCGCATAGATGGCGCCGATTTGTTTGGCGCTGTACAAACCAAACGGAATCTATGTGTCATTGGACAGCTGCCATTGATGGGTTGGGCATCTCGCGCATAGATGGCGCCGATGTCGCACCTGTCTGGTGTTGGCGTGGATTACGGGGGGCATCAGACGTGTATACAGGGGTGCATCGAAAAATAGCGGATCGATGGACCGACGGTATATCGTTAAATCGTATATAGCAAGGCGTGACCTAAATAGCGTGGTGGGCTCCTCTGGTCGGTCGGTCGGTCGGTCAGAATGTCTCATAACCTGTATACGATGTACTGTTATTATTATACAGGATGATACCGTTCAAAATGAAAATAGTATAGACATTCTGACAATTATTTCGCAAATCAGAGGTATTTTCAATAAAACTACAATAATACGTTTAATATTTTATTGAAAATAGAAAAAACTACATAGGTAATATGATATTTGAAAACCAGTGGCGTAGACGTTCAACATTTCTCTGGGTACAGGAAAATTGTCCGTTGGTGTGGCATGGATTGGAATCAGCAACAAAGTTTCCAGTAGCACACGGTGTACCATCATACTTGCAAACATCAATAATGTTGGGAAAAACACCAAAAATGTGACATTTCTTGAGTAAAAAGTTTGCTTTCTGTTCTCCACGAACGTAGACATAGTCAGCCGCATATATCACCTTATTTTTAATTATTTCATTTAACTTGGAATATTTAACGTCGCCGGAAGAATATTTAAGCCCATGGAAATTCTTCTCCAAGTAAGCGACAGTTTTCTTGTCTTTAGTATTTAATGTAGAAAAAGGTTGCGGAGGTGTAAAGATGTAATGACTTTTCTTGAAACCAATTTCGATACATAGTTCTTTAGGTACGAATAATCCGTCAACTGTAAAGCCTTGAATGTCAACAAACGCGATCCTCATGATGTCTGATGCGGAACTGAGAGTCCTTCGTTGCTTACGAGATGGTTTTAATAACTTCGGTGAGGGGGAAGTACTCGATTAAGCAGTCATGTATAATGATGCAGTAGGCCTTGGTGTTGGTTGGAAAGCCAGTATCGGCTTCGATATCCAATCTAACATCAACAGTTGATGATTTCATGGTTTCCTCTTGTTTGGAACAGTCAATAACAAACAAAGCGCGATTTTTAAAAGCGGTATAATCTAAAAGACATCTCTTCAGAGGAGAAGAAGAAGTTGTATAGCTGGTTTGAAAGTCGCTATAGTTGAAATGAGCTTCAGTAAAGTGATTGTTTGCAAAGTCCAATTGCATACGTTCGTTGGGATAGTATTCACCATTTAAAGATACTCGAATACTAGCAGCATTCACGTGATCAAACAGGGTAGGGTCTGAGGTTGCGACGTCACGTTTACCGGTTTGGAAACATACTATAATGAAACGTGGTCTTTCGATTGCGGTGCTAGTTTTAACTGACCATATTTCTCTTCTCGCATCTGCGGTAATTGCAGGCAGTTCATTCAGATCCCATTTTCTAAACGGTATAAGTATCGGCTTATCAGTTTGAATAGCTTTCAAAAGTTGTTCTTTCACATCATCACTCGGGTAAATATGTTTGATTTTCAGTTCCATGCTTTCAATAGTTATTTTCGCTGTCGTCGTCGTTCCAGTTTTTTCCTTGATAATGATACAATCGTTATCGTTTCTAGCTCTCACAAATCTGAGAGTTTGTCTGCCACACGTAATCATAGGATAATCATTGAAAATGTTGAAAATATGTTTAAGCGGCATTAGCAAGCTAAAAGACTTGTTATGTGTTGACGCCATTATAGGTGTTGAAGGATAGTTCCATCCAGCTATAGCCATATGATTTGAGTCTTCCTCACTGTAACATACGTAAGCTCGGACAGTACTTACAATACCAGGATCACGTACTGTTTCAACTTCTCTAGCGGATTCACTGTAAGTGCAAGAGTCAAATAGGAAGGCACCAAAGTTTGGAGCTAAAGATACATCTCCTGCTCCTCCTCCTCCAGTTATTTCAACTTTCCCTTTGATAGATAGAAGGGAAGCGTTCATTGCAAAGAACGAATCTACTTGATTGATGCTAAATTCCACAACATCATTACAATTAAATGACTTGATGAACGGTGTATAAGATCTATACTCAGCCTTGCGAATAGATTCATCGAATGCTGGAGATCGATATAGATCAAACATCGGAGAAGTATGTGATGCTGCTGCTGCTGCCTCCTCAGTTTTTCTCTTTTTGTACATGATTCTTGTTGTTGTTGACATGATATCCAAGTGAGCGTAGAAACAGGATATTTGATGTAGTTAGTAGTAGATGTCGTCGCTTAGGTGCTTGGGGTAATACTGAAGTTGCCTTGGAAGCACCACTATGTCTTATAATCACTAATCCCATCTGCGCTTCGCTCTCAACTCCAACACAAGAGTACTAGTTTCACCTTGAAAGTTTACAGGACGACCGTCTTGATCTAAAGCCAACACTGTGATGTTGGTTATTTCTTGTTTCGGTATAACAGGTAGATATAGTAAATTTACAGGTGTTTCGACTATAGCGTATCCAGGATCGGCTGTCACAGCAAATTCGTAGATCGTGTGTGCAGGCGTGTCTCCGTCAAAGGCTCCCGACGTAATGTTAGCATCAAAGTGTATGGTTGATACTTTTATTATGTTTACAGGTAAATCAGAAGAATGCTTTTGACCAGGATTAAGAACTTTTTTCGAGAATCCCAATAGATGTCCAAGATTATTCGGTTCTGTAAAAACTATTTTATAATACTTGCTAAAGATTTCACATTGCAGTGTATTATTGTTAGGTTTTAGAGAAAAATAATCATCCGGAGGAGCAACTTCATTTTCAAGATTCATTTGCGTTCGTATAAATGTTTCTATGTCGGTAATTTCATAACAACCTGTCGGAAACTCGATGACTTTTAATTGACCACCACCACCACCACCTATCCGGTCGATATAATAAAATTTATCTCCTTTTTCAATATTCGGTATGGAATTGTATGAAGTAAAAGACCTAAGCGCCAATTCATAATCTTTTTTCGGATCCAACACTATCGGTGTTGAAGGACGAAATGAAAATATATGAGTAGTGCTATTGACTCTCAACAACTGCGACATGATGAATGAAAAAATATAGCTGTGTACTAAGCATTTATTCAAGTTTTTTTTTTGTTTATTTTCGAATGGATAATTTACAGAAATAACAATTTGCTTGAGCAGTAGCCGGTCCATCCCAATGTGTTGTCCAATCAGGTCTGTTGTAGTGAACATAGCATGGAAGTCGTATTTGAAGATCAAAATTGGATGTGTATTCTGCAGGCAGTTTGTGCCATATACTCAACAATTCTGCAGGTCTCACATTGCTTATTAAATATTCCAGCGGCGGAATATTCTTCTCAAACTCTTCTAATGTAAATTCCGATAATGTTTTATTATCCATCGTTGTTGTTGTTATTGTTTAGAAATTTCAAACACAATTGTCCGCAATTAACTTGATTATAAGTTTGGTAAGGATCGTTGTTGTAGAAAATTTTAGCGTTTTTCAGATATCGAACAAGTTCCTGTGGAGGCTTCAGGTTACCAAATGAATCGAAATACTCAACGTTGTTGTTTATCTTTTTATAAGCTACCCAATGAGTTCCGTTGTTTTGTGAAATATCTAAGTTCACGACGGCGCATTCTCTCTTACGTGGACCGTCTCGTGGTAAAGTGTCACGCATGAAGACACCTCGGAAATGAGGTATGTTCAAGAGCTTCGCATATTGCTTTATTTCATAATCATAAAGCGCTTTCTTGGGTAGCTTGATGTTTAGTTTTTTTGACTTTTTTTTTTGAGGTACAACCCATAACCACCTTTAGCATTTTTTCTCAAATACAATCCTTTGCCCAAAGACTCCATAGCTTTGTTATGGCGATGGTCTTCCTCCAATTTCTTTTGTGCATTCTTGGCATCAACGACCGTTTTGGCCACACCTGCAGCTCCCCCTGCGAGCGCCCCCAAGGCACTTAATCCGGCGAAAAGGGGGATCAAGGGTAGGAATCCCCCAGATTTTCCTTCGATCGGAATTATCCTCGGTAGTCGAACTTTATGTTTTCCACCTGCACTCTTCACCGCTAATCTTGCCGCTTTAAGAGCAACCAATGCAGACTTTTTTAATGTCGTGGTGGTGGGAGCATTTTTCTTCAAGGACTTTGTGATTTTCGTGAGAACACCTCGTCGAAAAGATGATTTCTTCTGCCCCATACCCAATTTTCGCTTAACTTTCATTGCGGTAGTTGTTAGCCAAGCTGCAGTCTTTTCTCCTAGTGAAGCGTCAGGTGCTTTTACACGTTCCCAGGCTCGGTTCTCAAGAATCCAATCAGCTTTGTGTCTGTCTTTCAAATTTTTGTATAAGGCGTATACAATATCGTGGTCTCTTGCAGCACGATCCAATGGGTTCTTTCCAGGATCTCCTCGTGCTAACCTCTTCTTTAATTTAGTCCCCGCTGAAAATATACATATACATGTGTGAGAATGAAAAAAAAAAATATCCTAATCTGTCGCACACTTACGTCCCAGGAACTGATACGAAGGTACGTGGAGTTCTATCGGAAGATTATTTATCAGAGAGTTTACAACACCTTCACCCTTGTACGTTAACATGAGAACTGTTGATGATGCGTTAGCAATATCTACATATATACTTTTACACATTCCCTATTCGAACGCCACACGATGAAGGTTGTTCAACAAGAGCAGTCATTACCCATTGATAACTTGGATTTTACAGCAAAAACTCAACATAGTAAACATGGTAAATTGTTACCGAATTCGTTTCGCGCTATCATCTGCGGACCAAGCGGATGTGGAAAAACGAACGTAATGCTGGCGCTGCTTTTCCATCCAAACGGTGCTAAGTTTAAAAATGTTTACGTTTATTCAAAATCGTTGTATCAACCAAAGTATCAACTGCTTCAAGAAGTGATTTCCGCTGCTAAGGGTGTTGGCTATTTCCCATTTAAGGATAACGAGGAAATTATAAGTCCAAGTAAGGCTAAAAATAGCTCTATATTTATATTTGACGACGTGTCGTGTGACGGTCAGCAGAAAATTCGAGAGTATTACTCCATGTGTCGTCATAAAGATATCGATGCTGCATATCTCTGCCAAACATACTCTAAAATTCCAAAACAGCTCATACGAGACAACTGTAACATTATAGTACTATTTAAGCAGGATGAAATTAATCTAAAACATATATTTGATGAGCATGTATCTCCAGATGTTACTTTTGATGAATTCAAAAAGATGTGTTCGGAATGTTGGGCAGAAAAGTACGGTACGTTAGTTATTGTTAAAGACTTTCCTCTTAATTATGGTCGATACAGAGTAGGATTTGATAAGTACATAAAATTGTAGGCTTATCATGTACGCCATCATTCAGTAACATGATGTCAAAGGACCAAGTTGCCGTTGCTAGTCATAAAAGAAAGATCGCAGAACTTGCTCGAGCTATACGTAAAAAGTATCTTACTTTAAAGTTAGGTCGAACTGCAGAAGATGAATCTATTAGAAAACTTTTCAAACCAATATCTGAACCTCTTAAGCAAATAGCTAAGACTCAGCAGCATCCTTCATTTATTATTAAAAAAGAGGAAAAATTGAAACAGGATGATGATGATGATAATGATGATGATGATGTATTCACACAGAACCCAAACTATCTCAATTTAGAAGACGTGGCTTCAACTGATGAACAAGGTAATATACCGCCGAGACCAGAAACACCACCACCACTACCTGAAGAAATGCGTCCTGCTGATTTTTCACAAGAAGCAATAGAAGAATACTTAGATCAATATCCCCCAATAAGCCATAATTATTTACAAGATTTTTGGACACAAAACGATAAAATTGATAAAAATTATGGACCTATATATACCGACAACATTGGTTGGATGTTAGGTAAACGCCGAATTAAATTTGATAGAGCGACTGGCCAAATACAGATATTACCTGAGGGGACAAACTTAGCAGGTACATGGTTTCGTGGCACACCTGGGCTGTATCAACTTTTATTCTATAATGACCCAAACTATGCAGATGCAGATTTACAACCCTATAAAAATCTATTGCAAAGTACCGGTGTTCATTTAGATTCGCTTGGACGCCTAAAAGGTTCGACAGGATTTAAATATAATCACATTATTAAGCCTCTCTTTAAAGATGTGCAGAAAAATAAAGGTACAATTGTCACACGATCAACATCTACAAAAATACGTAGTCCACTTAGTCGATCATTAACAAGATCCACTCCCTCAACAACAACAACAACAACAACAACATCATCAACATCAAAACCGCCAACAGGAAAAGGTATCGGTGATTACTTGACATACAACGAGGAACCAATCGAATACGTGTACTGGGATGATCCCAATGAATTAATCGATCGACTTAAACTCCTTATGGCATCTCAGGAAGCTGGCAATACGTCGCATGATAATGAAATAGTAGCCATCCTCAACGAGCTAAAAGAAGCTAATATAATACAGTAATCTAGTTCCTTGGTCTTTCATTTACACGATGAGTCTTGATAAATTCGGACGTCGCTTTGATAAACAAAAGACACTTCCGTATATGCGTACACCGCCAAAGTTAACACTACCCCATACTTCTGATGGAAATGTTGACTTCAAGAACGTAAAGTTGTGTAATATAAAAGATCCCACAGATAATTCAGATGCGGCAACTAAAAAATACGTAGATACTTCAGTGATTGATTTAAAAAAAATAACAGCAAAAACAGATCAAATAACAGAGTTTATTTCGAGAAATCCGCCTACTTCTGGTAAACATATGGCAACAAAAAAATATGTAGATGACTCTATTGCAAATATAACAACAAGAATAGAACAGGAGTTGGCTACAATTAAGTCTCATACCGATTTGACTCCAATACGGAAAAATATCATTGATTTATCCTCTGAATTACAACTTTTGCAAGGACGCACATCATATATATCATTGAAAACATTCGATCTTGCTAAGCGTATAAAGCCGATGGAACAACAATTTAAAGCGTTAAAACATGATGACGTACGCCAAGGAGAAGCTACAACTAGTTAACGAGCTGCACAAGCCTGCTCGAAAAAATTATCTAAGACGACGTACCATCATTAAAGGCTTAGACGATTTATGGCAGACGGACTTGGCTGAAATGCGACCTTATGCTCATCAAAATAAAAATTTCAAATTAATTCTCGTCGTAATCGATTCTTTTTCCAAGTTTATGTGGACTAGACCGTTAAAGACAAAGACGGGTGAGGAGATAACTCGTGCGTTTTCGGATATCCTCGCACATACGGAACGTACGCCGAAAAATCTACAATCTGATCAAGGTAAAGAATTTTACAATAGTAAATTTCAAACTTTAATGAAGAAGCATGATATTAATCATTATAGTACATATAGCATCAAGAAAGCGGCCATTGCTGAAAGAGCCATAAGGACGTTGAAAAATAAACTTTACAAATACTTTAGCTTAATGGGATCGTATAAATGGATTGATATATTACAAAGCATTACCAATGAATACAATGGAACACGTCATCAAACCATCGGATGTAAACCATCACAAATTAATAAATCCAACGAAAAATGTATCTTAAATCGAAAATATACTCATTTAAAAATCGCGGGCCCGCGTAAGTTTAAAGTTGGTGACATTGTACGCATCAGCAAAACCAAAATGCTATTCGACAAGGGATACGTTCCAAGCTGGACAACGGAATTATTTAAAGTTACTAAAATTAATATTACCAACCCTGCAACGTACATGCTCGAAGATATGCAAGGTGCACCGATCAAAGGAGCCTTTTATGACGAAGAATTACAGAAAACAGCCAATCCAGATGTTTATTTAGTTGAAAAAGTTTTACGTCGTAAAGGTAAAAAAATGTACGTCAAATGGCTTGGCCTTGATGCAAAACATAATAGTTGGATTGACAATGATGCGATCGTCTAGGTGTATGGGGTGGGGGGTTTCTGCTAAAAGTGAGTTCTCAGTCGGTTGCAGTCAGTCAGTCAGTCAGTCAGGCAGCTAGTAAAAAAAAAATGGATACCAGTGGTAGTGGTTCAAGTTGCAGCGAGTTTGACCTCACCACCAGCAGCTCACACGAATCATCTGTAAACTACGACCGTGAGCTGGATGCTATTCTGGAAAGGTACGAAGAAGCGGCCAAGAACGAGGACCATTATCTGCTGTACACGCAGTTTCCAAATGGATCATACCAAATTGGATGCGGTCTAAGCCCAGCGAGATCATTTACTCCTGCTGTAATTGTGTGGAACTCATCACGGTTGAAACTATCTTTCAGTTCCTATGAGTGGGAACAATTAATCACCCAGCTCAATGTGGTAACGGTGAAGGAGACGGAGGAGCAGGAGGAGGAGAAGAACCTTCCTGACAAGTATGATCCTGTCGAAATCGAGTGCGGTGACTATTGCAGAATTCGACGACTAATCTATGATAGTACGAAAATTCTCGAAATAACCAAGCACAACATTAGTTTCTACCTCTCAGAAATGGACGTGAACGCTCTTTTAGAAGCAAATAATGAACTTTTAGTACCGTATATGTCTATGCTAGAAACTGTTGAATTTCCAAGCTATTATTATAATGCGCTTAAGATTGTTCGAGCTAGTTTTAATGATCAAAATTATACGTTTTCAGATGCTATTCAAAAATTGTATACATTTAAGCTCGTAGGCTGTACTTTACAACATATAGCGTTAGGACAACATATATTTTTCTATAGACATAGGATCGCTAATGATCTTGAACGATTTTAATAAAGTTTTTGTAAAAATGCATATCTGTCGTTTCATTATGATATACGTCACGTAACGTGACACGTGACGTGACGTGACACGTGACGTACGTGACGTGACACGTGACGCACGTGACGTGACACGTGACGCACGTGACGTGATACGTGACGCACGTGACGTGATACGTGACGCACGTGACGTGCACACTTTGTTCAAAAATACCAAAAAGATGTCTTGATAGCCCGAAGAACCGCGCCACAACATCAGAAGTAATGTTAGTATTATGTGTGTGCGTGTTTTTTTTTGTTTTTGAACACGCTAAGTTTTGAACTCCAACCACGCACTAACATTGCTTCTGATGTTGCACACCTCTGACGACTCAAGCTATCAGGACATCTTGTTGTTGTTGTTGTGAACTCTTCTTACTAGAAAAATCTAACGAAATCAATAAAACATCTTTTTATAAATATTCATTTATTAAATCTAATTACATACATGTTTGAAAAAATATATATATATATATAAATGTTAGTACTACATACATGTTTGAAAAAAAATATATATATAAATGTTAGTACAATAGATAGAGAGAAACTGGAGGACGGATGAACGCTTTTTATATATTTTTTTGTAATTTGTTTGCTGTGATGTTTTTTTAAAACTCAATATCGCTGTCTACATCAGATTCATCAAATCGGATTCGGATGTTATTTCTAGACCTATCATGTAAGGCATCTCTGCAAGATTCCTGGTCTTTTAGTTCAAACACTACGCTTTTAAAGCAGCTGTGACACCAATTATACTTTTTTTGGTATACGTTCAAAATAATGTCATGTGCATCGTGAACCTCGTGAGAATGGTCATAGCAGGCAAATAAACGTTTATTTAAAGTTTTATGTATTTCTTTAAATTTAGATAAACAATTTTTACATACGTGTAGGTAATATTGGTCCAGCCAATATCCACTTGTCCATAGACAGTAACTAGAATAATCTTCAAAAACATAACCCCAATCTGATTTTCCTAATATAGTGTGAATTAAATTTGGATCTATTTCTTTGTGACATCTAATAAAGTTAATTCCTGTATATGAAGAATCAAGATCATTTTTGGCTTCTTTAATCATAGCGTGCCATTTATATAAAGGAAATTGTTTTACAATTTCCGTAGTTAATTTCCATGGTAGTGGAGACTGCTCCATGAATTCTACTGCTGATGATGTTATTGATTCGCAAATTTTTCTAACAGCTAACTCTGATAATGTTGGGGCATTCATCTATAACAAAAAAAAAAACGCTATTATAAGATACTGTAATGCCCCCACGGAAGTGTGTCAAAACTGTTCGGAATTAAATAACGTTTGTCGTCATACGGACTTAAACTAATTTTTGACTGTTCAACAGAATATACGTTGTGTGCATACGACCTGATACAGCGTTGTGTAGCTGTTTTTTCCTTAAATTCTTTCAAACATTCAACATAATCCTCAAATGCAATTTTATTTTTAACAACATTGTACTTAACCCCTTTAGATTTTTAACCACCTTCCCACCCTGCACCTTGTAACTATACATTTTGCTTCGAAGTCCAACAAAATGTGTCATAATTTTACCGTTATTTTCATCTTTCATTAGACCCGGCACCTTTTTGTTCTTACGCAGTATTTTATATATGTTATTTTCAGGATAATCCGAAGTATCAAATTTACTGGAATCAGCTTTAATGATCTCCTCATATGCATCCTCACATTGCAATTCGTAGATAAAACTGTCTGTGTCCATGTACATGAGCTTACACCTTTCTGCACCCATTTTTGGTAGCATATAGGTGTAATGAAAATCGTACATGACTAGTTTCGATAGGTCTAGAATTGCCTGCCCTACATACAGAGGTTTGTTAAACGTTATTTCAGCCTTGTTCAATTCGATAACCACCAGATTTTCCTCTAAAATTGTGCGACTGTGGAACCGAAAACTCGAAATCAAGTTTGCTGCCCCATAGCGACCACCCCAAGATTTAACGATTTTACATACGCGGTGCTTACGTATATTTTCCATGGTCTTACCGAATACTGCATTATTCATTAATTTAAAAAGATTTTTTTCGAAATCATTCCGGGCTGCAGCTCTACATCGAGTATTCAACTCGATGTAGGGTTTCAGCCAGGCTGCTTGTTTAAATTGTAAAATTTTATGGATTTTCGTTAACTTTAACCCATTAGCTAGCATTTGTTTTAAATTTTTATAGTGAACCGTGTACTCTTTTTTATCCGTAAGTGTTGCCATTAATTTCGGCAATTTTACCCCGCCGTCGCTGGGTGGTACGCTACGTTCTGCCGCAAACGGAAAATCTTTGTGTTTATCGTGCAGTTCTTGTGGGTACGATAGATCGACTTGTAGCACGTACCCTACGTCAGAGTCGTCGGGTATTGACATCACATCAAACGATGTTACATCATCTACCCATTTGAACCCTCCGTAGGGTAAGGGTTGCTGCATAGCATTCCCATATAAGCTATTCACATCCAGGTACATAAGGTACTTGGACGGCTTTTCAGGATCATATTCGGGCATATATTTATTGTTGGCCTCCGAAAATCGGTTGCTACACACCGAAATTCCACCTCTTATAGCATTTTCGTAAAACATCACCATATCTAGATCCTTTAGTAGTTCTAACTTACACCCAGTGTATTTGAGCATACAGTCCCACGTATATCCGGGCATTGTATAGTACCACGCAGGATCCAGACCATAGGTGGAGAAACATTTTTTACGCAATTGCTCAAAAACGTCGGCAAGAAGCAGAATATCTGTTTTTAAATATATATCAGAATACTCTCCTAATGTTTTAATGTTAAACTGTTGCCAAACAGATTGCGCATGAGCATACTTCTCGTCACTTACACTTTCATCGTTTAATTTATTGTAAAATTTTTCAATTGGGGGCAAAGTCATTTAATTTTTTCAACGAATCAATGTAATCGTAACAGAAAACTCCTTTCTGTGTTAATAATTTGAATTTATCTTCATCTAAATTTTGAAATTCCCTTTGTAAAATTTTCTTTTCTGATACTGCTAAAATTGAAGCTAATTCATCAAGAGACGCCCCCATAAATCGAAAAGAGTCTATAAACCGCAATTTAATGTTATTTTCATCTGAGTGCAGCGTAAAGGAGATGTATTTATCTTTGTTGATGGGAAGTAGACTTAAGCGACCTTTTTTACATAAATTCGAAATCATAAAGTGACTATCGTACCCACTTAAATTATGGAATATAACCGGCACAACAAACAATTTTCTAAAGTTCAGATTGCATGCTTGGTGTGCGTAACCTCTGAACTCTCCACTGAAATGGTTGTGATCTCTAACGATTATGTCTTTTTTTGTTTTTGAAAATCTCTTACCGCAAATATGACATGATGTTGCCTTACATGTGTCTAATTTTTCAATCATAGGTACGCTTGTTTTTATTTTTGAGTTTACAAATTGCGCAACACCAGCCATACGATTTGCAAACCAATCCATACAATCTGCACCTCGATAGCTCTCGAAATAAGAAAGGCTATCATCATAGCTGCATTTTACATAGAAACCAGCACTATACGGAACGTGTTTTTGATATTTTATGGTTTTAGTTAAATTTACGACGCTACTTTCTTTATGATTTTCTAATTGACATTCAAAATCTGCATAAACAACAAAAGGAGTATTTTGTTGGTATGTAAAGTTTTTAAATTCAACGCAGCTCTCTTTAGGAAGGTTAATTTTATATTTATTAAATTTAGAACACAGTTTTTCATGTTCAACTAATTTATTTTGCTGATGGAAATAGTTCAGACATCTATCGCAAATAAATTTTTTCTCACGATGTTTATTTAACTGGCTACTAATAAGACGCGAAAGATTTTTAATCCAACAATAGTGATATTTAATTTCATCGATTGAATCATTATCTTCATTTGCTGGCGCTGGTGGAGGAGCATCATAATCATTTAAACGCGGATAATATTTATTTTGAGCTAAAAGTAAATTAACATGCGTATCCCGTTTATTTTCCGTTAATCTTGCTGGTACTACTATGTAAAATGATTTTTTTTCTGTTTCGATCAATTCTAAAGCGTAAACATTGACTGAAATGTTATTCATCTTTTCAAATTTTGAAATTTTTGTTAGCAGCATAGGACTATCTAAATTTTCTGTTTGTAAAACGTCAGTAAAGTGTGGATATGAGGAGGTTAGTTCTGCATGTCTTTTATTGCTAGGAGTCCGAAGAGCGCTTACAATGGCCCAGTAAAAGCAATTTTGATCTATATTTTTAATGTTTATACAAGCATTTTTCCTTATAATCGGTTCTGGTAGTCTAATATAAGATGAACCGTTTCCCAATTGATATTTACTGATATTAACAACTAAGGAAATAATTTTATTTAACGCAAATCCCGAATCTTTTTCAGCAAATTCCGATAATTCGTTTAAAAGTGTATCTTTAACATATATCTTAAACCACTCGTCTATTTGAGTTGATGTATCAATAATATGATTTTTAGTATTAATATATTTAATTCCCAAAATTTCATTATCCCCCGATTTCCTAATAAACTCCCCGCAAAATGTTGTATTTACTTTGAGCGCACAATGGGTGTTCAAAATATTCCTAATTTTCCTTTTAAAAACAACTACACAATCTGCTAAAAATTGATTCAAGTCCTTATGACGCAAATTATTATATATTATTAGCTTTTTATTCTACTTTGAAAGCTCGATTCTACATTTTCCCATCTAACCCTCTGACCCAATGTTAAGTGAAGTCCTGCCCCAATATGTCTAGTTAAAATCAACTTTCTAAAATGTTTAAAATGCCCCAAATTTGTTTCTACTTTTCTACAGGTCCCTACAGATAATTTATTTTGCCTTCTACTACGAATTACCCGTTTACATAATCTAATTTGTTTTTCTATTCGTTTCAGCCACACTTCCGCGTCTCTGATTGTAAAATTATCAAATAAAATTTTCCGTAGACTAACAATTGATAGTAGAACACCGTCTGTTTGTTTGATGATCTTTTTAACCTTATTTGAAGACATTTGAAAAGACGACATTTTTTTTTTCAAGCAAACACATTACTCAAAAATATATAAAAATGCTCACCCTGTCCTCCTCCTGTTCTCTGCTTTGTTAATTTTCCACTATTTTGAATGATGCTAGCGGTCGGCTTTTCCCTACGTCCACTTCCCCTTGGAAGATGATCGAGTATTTTCCGTGAAAAAGTTCGTCGATGACCGGCTGGTACGTTTCCGTCACCCGCTGTGGTAGAAATAGCACTTCCGGTCCTAAATCTAGTAGCACGGCTTCCCCAAATTTCGACTTGACCACTTTAGCTGCTTGGATTGCAAAGGGTATCCCGACTGGTAGGTCCTTTAATTTTCTGATAGGTTTGCGGTCTACAATCGAAGACGCAGCATTAATTTTTGATAAATCCATCTATAAAAAAAATTGAGTCGTCTAACTATTTTGAAGCATAACACGAAAAAAAAAACAGTTGCATTTAGAGACATAAAAAAGAAAAATATTAAATAAAATAGCACTTACTTTTTTTAAAATTTTCGCTCTCTCGTCTCTCTCGAAGCACTAATTGTACTGCGGTCGTTGTTGCAGCTTGCAGCGTTGTGCGTTAAGTGTGAAACAATGATGACTATTGCATGCGCTCGCTCAATATAAGTACGTAGTAGAGATGACACACGCGTGCATGAGATAATTGTATCGTAAATATGCATATTATATGCATCATATTCTCAGTACCATTTTTATCGAGAAAACTGCATGCGCTCGCTCAATATAAGTACGTAGTTGAGATGACACACGCGTGCATGAGATAATTGTATCGTAAATATGCATATTATATGCATCATATTCTCAGTACCATTTTTATCGAGAAAACAACATTCATTGCGGTTGCAGTATTTTTTATATAATTTCTTAGTAATACATGAATGTATCGTTTGTCCGGCGGAAATTCCAATTACAAGTTGCACATGAGAGTAGAATTTTAGAAATATAGAAATTCGTGTATGATTATTGTATATTTGCTGCCTAATTTTTTTTCAGTCAAGATTTTGATTGGGGGGTAAACGAATTTATATTTGCTATCTGAGATTTTTGACATCATTCTCTATCAAGATGTTGATGTGGGTAGACGTATTATTTTTTATTTCAACTTTCACATACGTGCTTTGCAACGATTTCTCCGAAAAAGACGCTATAGTATACCTAACTCAATATGAACATATCATCGATAATACAACAGATCTCTCTACTTTGCTAACTAACTTGCAAGAAAAGTATAATTTACCAGTGGATGGATTGTTGAATAATGCAACAATTGAATTTATGAATCGTCCGCGTTGTCAATACAGTGATGCTGAATTTAGAGCAAGTTTTCCATTTCGGAAACATGACCTGAAATGGTATTTCCCTCGAAACACACCTGCGGCCCAAAAAGATGCAGAAATGGCTTTTCAGATGTGGCAAAATGTTTCAAACTTAACATTTACAATGGTTACCAATCCCACTCTATATCCTCCTGATATTACTATAACCATGGTTAGCAAGACTCATTATTTTAGCGCAAACTGTATGGGTAATGATGAATGTCCATTGACATTAGATGATGCTGGCGGCGTTTTAGGACATGCATACTTTCCTGACTCTAGCGGCACCTGTAGAGAAATCCATTTAGATATAAATGAACGCTGGTATTTTGGAAATAATCCTAATATACCCAAAAATCAAACTAGTTTTCTTATGGTGTTGGTTCATGAAATTGGACATGCCCTCGGCATAGCACATAGTGCTTCTCCGAATGCTATTATGTTTGCCTTCTATCAGCATGAGATTCGTGGTCTAGATGTTGATGATATAAATGCAGTACAATATCTATATGGAAGAAAAAACAAATATGATTCAATCCCAAAGTCTACCACCGGATCAGCAATACCAAAAACAACAACAACTATAAGATCTACAACTCGTAAGCAGTCGATCCTCAAAAATTTGTGTGATATTATTCCAGATTTTATGTTTTTAGCCATTGCTCCAGAGTTTTCAAATTACCGATTATATATTGCACATGATATGTTTATATGGAAACTAGACTTAAACGAAATGATTATCCCATCTCAGCCTGAACTTCTTGTCGATTATGTTCCTACAGAATTACGTCAATACACTTTACAACATATTTTCCAATCAACAAACGGTGACTCGATTACCATTGTGTCTCCAAACAACTATTTCTCAGCATCATTCCCTACCATTAAATTTCTTGATAATTTTTCAATTGATATACCCGATAGGGCTCGAATCAATGCTATTTTTCAATCAAACGCAGGACGGTCCTATACCTTTTATAATAATATGTCATATATAGAATTTTCTAACGATTTTACTGATGTGTTGAACAGAGGACGGATAAGAGACATATTTCCTGAATTACCTGAAGATATTTCTCTCGCATTTCGATGGATTGATGGCCATATTTACTTTTTCCGTCACGCAACTTACTATAAATTTAATGAATTTACAAGAAAAGTTGTTGCGACCGGACCATTTCATTGGACTCTATTTGGAGTACCATGCCCCAGCGAGGATTTGTTACATCAACTAAAAACTCTGTTATCTAAACTTGTATCTGTATATCATTAAAAAATACATTTTTCAGAAATCTATGTTTATTTCGTATTCAGCCTGTTGTCAAACAAAAAAAAACAGTCGGTTCCTTCGACTCCCTACCCCCCCACCATCATTCTACTACATAAAGTTTCATTTTGAACGGTATCATCCTGTATAATAATAACAGTACATCGTATACAGGTTATGAGACATTCTGACCGACCGACCGACCGACCAGAGGAGCCCACCACGCTATTTAGGTCACGCCTTGCTATATACGATTTAACGATATACCGTCGGTCCATCGATCCGCTATTTTTCGATGCACCCCTGTATACACGTTCTGAATGCCCCCCGTAATCCACGCCAACACCAGACAGGTGCGACATCGGCGCCATCTATGCGCGAGATGCCCAACCCATCAATGGCAGCTGTCCAATGACAAATAGATTCCGTTTGGTTTGTACAGCGCCAAACAAATCGGCGCCATCTATGCGCGAGATGCCCAACCCATCAATGACAGGTGTCCAATGACGTATGACAGATGACGTGTAACGCCATCTATGCGTGAGATGCCCAATGACGCATGACAGGTGTCCAATGACACACAGATTCCGTTTGGTTTGACAGCGCCATCTAGCGGCGGAATCCCCAACTCATGATTACAGATTCCGTCCAACAACCTGTCAATGGCGCGCGACGCCAGCGCCTCTGGTGGCGGATTTTGGAAGTTTTGAGACCGAATCCCCATAAGACATCTACTGGTCACGACATTTGTGTCAAAAGCGGGTCATATTGCAACAATTCCTCTTAATGAGCAAAGAACTGTTACTGCGGATTGGTATACCACCATTTGTTTGCCAAAAGTCATCACCGAGTTTCGAAAAATCAACCCCGAAAGAAGAATCATCCTCAACCAAGACAATGCAAGCTCGCACACAGCCCAAAAAACAAGGCAGTGTTTAACGGATGAAAACGTGAAATTATTGGACCATCCTCCATATAGTCCCGATCTTAGTCCTAACGATTTCTTTACTTTCCCGAAAATTAGAAACAGACTGCGTGGTCAAAGGTTTCAGTCACCAGAAGAAGCAGTTGACGCATTCAAAAATGCCGTTTTGGATCTGCCAGCAAACGAGTGGAATAAGTGCTTCAAAAATTGGTTCGAGCGCATGCAGATGTATATTAATCTTCGTGGAGCATACAATAGAGTCATTTAAAACTACCTACCGTGTTGTTTTATTCCCATATGCAAAACTTAAGAGACATCCCTCGTAGCTTCCTTTTTTGATATCTTGATTTTTTGGTTAAAAACTTTTTTCGAAAAGTTGTTGCCCCACAGTTACACTATAGAAGATGTATTTATTGCATCTAAGTAGTGATTCAGTAACATACAACCTTATTTTTTAAGATAATTTTGAATGACAATACCTTATTTTTCGAAGGTTGGAGTTGACCGACTGTCGGATATCGCTGATAGAACCCAGGGCATTCGCGGGGCTTGACAGAACTTTGGAATGGCTCAAGCTGGACAAGAACAAATTGGTAGAGGCGGAAGCTACGTCTTTCGTCAACTTCCAGAGCTTGCATGGCCTAGAATTGGCTGGTAATCCGTGGAACTGTACCTGCAGCATTCTGCCTCTGAGGATGTGGATGGTGAGGCAGAACGTGCCGTTTGGAGTGCCTCCGACGTGTCATAATCCTCAAAGGTTTGTGGAACTATTCATTATTTTGTAACTCATATCACCTCCCAGCTCATCTCTTCTAGCCATCAGGATTTTTTGTCCTTAGATTTACAGAATTTTATTCAGAATTTCCAAAAGATGGTACAACTGATTGTTAAGAAAGGCAGCGGCATAGAAGATATGTTTCGATCAGTAAAAGCTAGACATCCATCAGTAGTAAATTCAGCAATTCAAGGTCGTACCTGCGCTTGGTCACAGTTTATAGAAAGCAGTATTTTATTTATTCAAGAATTCGTACTCACATATTTTTTAACAGGGTTGAATGAAGTCGTGTTGTTCCGGGGTTAGTACCTCTGTCATTTACATGAGAAACTTTTTCCATTCCGTTTTTGTCTGAAGCTAATAATTTTCAGAAATGTTTTAAGTATCTCAACAGATGAAATATGAAATATAATAATAATAATGCCATTATTAGCTGCAGTGAATTGTAGCCAAACGGCTACTCTTACACACAACCCCACAACAGGAAAAAAAATACTTAAACACATAAACAAAATAATAACATACCAAAAAAAAATACAGTTCATAAGAATGACAACATTGACTGCACGAGACAAATGCAGATAGTATTGTGAGAGTTTTAAATTTGAAACAAAAATAGTAGAAAACAGTCAAACAAAAAAAAAGCACATGAACACAAGGAAAACTGAACTAAATGGACTCCAACAGCTGACTTTTCATTAATTTCTTAAAAGAAGCAACCTGTTTGGATTGATAGCCACTGTTGACTGCATTGTAATGCTTGACAGCATTATAGGTGTAACTTCTTTCAAAGACCGAGGTATTGTCAGGAGACATGTTAAAATTAGCATTAAATCTAAGAGCTCTGGTAACAAAACTACCTCGGTGAACTGATTTGCTAGCGAGGTAAGCTGATGGTCTGTTAGATAATAGAACTTTATGCGTGAAGACAGTCAAAATATATAAAAATACCTTATCGATTCGCAACCAGTTGAATTCTTTGATTTTATCTGAGACGCGACTAAACTTGCGCAATCCAAAAATAAACCTACAACAGTTATTCTGAATTTTCTGGAGTTTCCTTTTGTGGACGTAGTCTAAACATGGGTAATAAAGAACAAGAGAGTAAGAAATGACAGATATCACAAGACTTTCAGCGAGCTTTTTTCGGGTTTTAAAATTCAGGATGAATTGATTAGAATAGAAGAGTTTCAAATGCATTTACGTTACTCTAGATAAGAAAGAGACATGCCTATCGAATCTTATATTTAAGTCAAGGGTAACACCGAGATTCTTGGCGTAATCCACAAAAGGGATGAGTGTCTCATCCAAAACAACACAAATCCTCTCCTTCATTTCACGATAGGAGTCCTTCGAACAGTACAACATTGCAGTAGTTTTATTAGGATTGATCTTCAAGCAGTGATTGTTACAGTAATCACTGATGTTAGCCAAATCTAAATTAACTTTAAAAGAAACTTCATCAACCCTTGATGGATCGAAACCAAACACTAACTGAGTATTATCTGCATAAGTTTGTATACTACAGTGGACTAAACAGTCTTGCAGATCGATCGTATAAATCAGATATAGTAAGGGACCTAATACTGAGCCCTGTGGAACTCCCGTAGGAAACTGGCTCAGAGGAAGAAATTCCCTGATCAGTTTTCACTGTTTGTTGACGATTTAGCAAGTATGACTCAAAGAACCTTAGAACTATATCTGACATTCCATAACGAGATAACTTACTCAGTAGTATCTGGTGATTGACCATATCAAAGGCTTTCGAGAAATCTAACAGTACCAAGACGGTGCTGATGTGATTATCTAAATTGTGAATGATGGAACCAGTAAGATGTAATAAAGACGGAGTAGTGCTGTAACCAGCTCTGAAACCTGACTGATGTAGAGGAAATAAGTGATTTTGTTCGAAAAACTCCACTAGTTGTGAGTAGACAGCTCTTTCGAGTATTTTTGATAGAAAGCATAATAAGGTAATTGGCCTGAGATCCGAATATTGTTCTGGCTATTGGAATAATAATACCATTTTTCCAACTGGCAGGAAAGTAACCTGTTTCGAGTCAGACATTAATAATGTGAGTGACATGGTCTATGGTATCAGGCAAACATAAGCAAACCATATTTAAAGTTAGACCATCAGAGCCACATACCGTAGATTTAATGTGAGTGACTATATTGACGATTTATTGCCGAGTAAGGAGTTTAAAAGCAAACAGAGGTGCACGCGGTGTATGGCGTCTATCGCTATAAGAGTTAGAGACACTATCAATCAAATTTGGATCAGCTGCAGCTGTCTGGAAAATTGAAAGAAAATAATTATTTAAAATGGTAGGCTCAAGGAGACTGAGAGGTATCGCAACATGTTTCTGGGCTACCACATTCATCCTGCTCAGGTGTTTTCAAGCTTGACTAGAGTTAAGACTCCCGAAACGTGACATATATGCTTTTTTCTCTCTTCTAAGCGATGCAAGGGCATAATTTGTTGAAAAATCATTTTCAAGTTAGGAGTGAGCCAGGGCGCAGCAGGTTTTATGACACGTACTGCACGTAGCGGAGCGTAGAGATCGAATAGATAAATAAGACGGCCAGTAAAAATAGAGACCTTAATATCCACATCGTTCACGAAATAAATTTCATTAAGCTGCATTGATGCAATCTGCGTCATGAAACTTTGAATATCAATGCTGTATCTTATTATAGTTTCGCATGATTAAGTTAGTCAACTATACTGAGTAACAAGAAAAGGTAAACATCTACGTATGTTTATCAGATTTTAATAATTTTTGGCATATACGTTTAATGTTCCTTACTAGTAAAATGACTAAATTTTCAGCTTGATTCGTCAATTGACTGCAGAAGCTGGTTCAATAATGTGTTGAGGATCCACGAATTCTTATGCACTCCTGTGGAGGGTGTTGTAAATTCAATAGCCTACGACCTATCATGTCCCAGACATGTTCAATTACATATAGGTCAGGCAATCGTGGTGGCCAAGGTAAACAGTTGATGCGATGTTGATCCATGAAGGCTAACGATACTCTGACAATATGCGGTCTGGCACTGTCTTGATGAAAAATCGGATTTTTGATGGTGTTGAGGTATGCTACCGCAAGCACCACACCAAAGCAAACGATTACTCCGATGTTCAGCTATGAGAGGTAGCACCCAATGTGGGCGATAAGAAAAAAGGCCAAATTGCCTTATTCGGCGTTATACCGTACGCATACCAACCATCCTTCCTTGCTCTTCGCTTTAGGCATTCTGAGCAATCACCATAAGCTACACAAAATTTAACGTTTAACTGACCCCGTAAATGTACGGAAACTGAATGTTTCTTTATCACCAAACAACACACGCAGCCACCACAAAAACGTAACAAAAAAACCTGACCATTTTATCACTTCTTCTTCATGGCAAGATAAATCGATATGTAAAAAATTCTTGAATTCTAATAAGCACACGTAGGTGTTCACCCTTTTTTTGGCACTCAGTATATTATGTAAAATAAATGCTCATCTAAAGTAACCATATCAGATTTCATCTTTTTAACATTAGATGGTTCGCTGAAATATCGATCGATTGAACAAGGATACGTATGTAACATATGTCTCCCTTATTTACGTAATATATGATTTATATAGATCAAAGTCTCATGCTGAAAATAAAGTAAGATGTTTTATGAAGTATTAGTAACATAATATATGTTGATTAGATATAAATTTCTGAACTAGTTTTGCAGCATCATAAATTGCTCCTAACCTGTAAATGATAATAAAGCTCGTTCGTTTCAGGTTTTCGAATAAATGAATTTAACAGCAAAAAAAATTGGCGTCAACTAGGTTGACTCTGCACTTCCCGCGCAACGTTACTATCATAAACGATTATGTTCGGCACACGTTAGTACCTCTGAACTAGCTACAGACAAAAAATTAAATGGATCAGCCAAATAGGCCCATAGAATTAGTCCATACTCCACAGTCCTACCCATTTGATAACGCTAACGCTAGCTTTTCCCTTTTCTAAGTATCATCCATCTGGCAACGATGCTGAACCAAACCAGTATAGTAACTCGAGAGAACCGGCGATGCAGTCAGAGTCAGCAGAATCAAACATGCAACAGTGCTCAGCGGATAAATCGTATGAAGTTTTAAGCGCAAATATACATACTCGTATATGATGTGTGTAATATGAGCTTAAGGGGGTTCGAAGTGTATACACCTTAGGAAAAACCATTGTTACACATGGGAAATCATTTCTTGGCAACAGCGCATCGTCTCGTCTACTTTCATCGCTATTCGTACATATTTCCTATCGTCAACCGCAGACCTGTATCACGAATGAGAATAATAGGTAGATACGCTGTGTTGCCAATTTGAGTAGAGCTTCCCGAATTGTGGGGAATTTAGAGTTAAGTGTTGATTCATTCAAGCTTTTAATCAGCATGGCCTAGACGTTATAACTTCATAAAGATAAAATTGAAGCTGAATGCTGCTGGAGTAGTGTTTCGAATATTCGAAAGCGGAGCGGAACACTATACTCGTTCAATGGGTCATCAAGCCACAGTCTTTTCAACAAAGAAATCATTTTCCGAAAATGCGTTACATTTTTACGATTTTGTCGTCACCAAATCTCTGTTTCTCAAAATGTACGTCTATTGTAGAATTTTCAGCAAACTAAGCAAGAAACGTGATCTAGTATTTACTCAACATTACGGATTTCTCGAAATACATTAAAAAATGTGACCTAGATACCTAACTGCCCCAAGCTCTTTAAATATAACACCTTAAACCAGGGTTACCAGGTGCTCAGTCACGTTGATTGTCATGTTGTACTGCGCAAGTCAGCAAACAATCTGGCGTAATAAACGTTAGGAATCATCAGGTATTGCCAGATTCCCGAATACCGGGCACCATAGTAACCGTTATAGTTGTCCTTCAAAGTTGTCAAATCGCCCTTATGGCGCAAATTCGCCACACCAGGCAACTGTGCTATAAACAAACCCTGTTTATCACTACTATTTGATAGTCATATGGTAGTTGTAGCCCTATCTAGCGGTCCATGATTTCTCTCAATACTGTTGTATCTCTACTGGCAACAAGAATAGGGATTACAAAATCATTTATACAACAATATACAAACATGAAAAGTATGATTTGAACCATGAAACATTAATACAATTTTAATAGTTTGAACTTTTTTCATTTTTGGAATACTCTTATGTGGAGTCCGCAGCTATTTTTCCCGAAATTTGAGTAGACTTAGATTTCTTAGAAATATGACATATTGGTATCGGCAACTCTGCGAATTGGAGAAACAAATCGCATTTGTCGAGCGCATCCGTCTAAGCGGTAGGCGCCAGCGCCCGTTCTGCCATCTCTCTCTTTTATCACTCTTCTACTTTACCCCGTTGTCCGTCACACTCCGACGCTGCCAGATAAGATCCTACAATCGAGTGTCTTTCACGCACCTACATACTTTTGTATATTTCCAACTCTCTTCCTCATCATAATGTATAATAATGGTTTTTCCCATACTGTATACTTCTGCCAAAAAAATTATATATACCCTCACCCACCACCGATCTTCAACCCCAACAAACACTTTTCTAAAAATGACCTGAAGCTTTAAGAAACGAAGTTTGAACGGTTTTTATTCCTTTCGTGTCTTTGCCTCTAGTTAAGCTACCACACGAGCGAATTTCAAAAAGGATTTTGCATCCTTGGCATAGTAGTAACACTGCGTAAAAATTTCATCAAAATCCAGGCGGCACTTTTCAAGTTATAGGCGGTTATAAGATTAGCGGACAGACCGACAAACAGACAGACAGCCCGAAGGAAATGGGTGACATGGTTTTTCGTGATGTAAATGTTGCGTCTAAAGTACTTCCCCGCCAGTAGGCGTGGAAGGAAAAAAGGTGTAACACGGTTTTGTTCGAAGACCTGAGACAAAACAGCTCTATTATCGTTTAAATACTACATATTTCTAATGCGAAAGAAATTGTCCTTCAAATTTTGTTCCGTTTTACTGGTAGCGAAATGAGAGCTAAATTTTCTCTCTCTCGTATATTTAACATGAGCAATTTCAAAAGGCACTTTCCAATCACAATTAATATGTCTTTTCGAAAACGGCTCCAATTTTTGCGTACAACTTTTCGTTTAAAGTAAAGACCTACCAACAGGAAAGCCGTCAATTGTCAACGTTCTGTAACATCCGGTACTAATAAATATATTAATATACAGGGTGGCCCATCCATGTGTGGACGGAATATTAATCACAAGCAAATACATTTTGAGAAAATCTATTGATGGGGGTTGTTATACATGACATTTGAGGGCACATTTCTAAAATAATAACTGTTATACAGGGTCCCAATTTCGACCTAGATATCAAAGTTGTGATTTTACAAATAAAATGCCTCAAATTTTATTGCATATTTGGATAAACCAATTCAAAAGAAGAAAATTGACATAACATGCTATGGGTTTTTGGTAATTAGCTACTGAGATATAAGGTCTTTTGTTCAGAAAAACCGTCCACTCCGCCATTTTGAAATTTGGAGTGCTGAATTTTGTATAAAAAAAACTTAGCATACATACCTTCGCTTTTATCTTATTTATTACTTTTTCGTATTTTCATTTTTGCTCATACAGGTGGTCAAAAACTCGAATTGTACTTTTTCTCAAATATTTCAAATGCGAGTTGCTAGGAAACCATTTCGTTAGGCTTCGCCCAAAACGAACACCATATTCATCATTTCTTCTTTAGAAAAAATGCATATTCAAACACGTTTTTATTATAATGTTCACAAAGCTAACTTTGACAGTTTGTAACTAATCAACAATTTATTTGTTTCCATAAAAGACCTGCTAGAAACCGAAAAAATAGCCGTAGAAACCCTTATGTGTCTAGAATCAAAAAGAGCTTATAAAAAATTGAATCCAGACTTGCACAAATATATAGGGTTAATGCATTTGAAACTTTTGAGAAAAAGTACAATTCGCGTTTTTGACCACCCTGTATGAGCAAAAATGAAAATTCGAAAGAGTAACAAAGAAGATAAAAGCTGAGGTGGGTAGGTTTTTTTGATATAAAATTCAGCACTCAAAACTTCAAAATGGTAAATTGAGGGGTTGCCAAAGTGGACGATTTTTCTGGACAAAACACCTCAGTAGCTAATTACCAAAACCCCATAGTACGTTATATTAATCTTCTTCCTTTGAATTGGTTTATCCAAATATTCAATAAAATTTGAGGTATTTCATTTAAAAAATCACAACTTTGATATGTAGGTCAAAATTGGGACACCCTGTATAATTACCAATATTTTAGAAATGTGCCCTCAAATGTCATGTATAACATGCCATAAATAGATTTTCCCAAAATGTTTTTGTTTATGAGTAATATTCCGTCCACACATGGAAGAGCCACCCTGTATATATCGTAAAGCTCATTTTAACCTTCTGATTCCAGGTTGCATATGAAACCCTGGGACCGCTTGAGCTTAGAGGAATACGCTTGTACACCTAGCATTAACACTATCAAACCGGTAGTGGATGGCACTGAAACCAGCAACGTGACACTCCGGTGCAGGACTAGCGGCACCCCAGAACCGGAAGTGAAGTGGTCGTTCAAAAACAAAGTGATAGCAAACTTGTCAACGCCTTACGCGGGTAGCTCCAAGCTATATGTGACGGTGATCTCGAATCACACCAGTGAACTGCGTATCTACAATGTAGATACACACGATGCCGGGTCTTATATGTGCGCAGCTGAGAATAAGGCTGGTAGGGCCGAAGCTAGCGTCCAGCTACACGTATCCAAGATGACTCCGGAAAGTGTTCTGACGAACAAGATGCTCATAGCTAGTGTGATGACGGGAGTTGCCTTAGTGTTAGTACTGTGCTTGATTTTCCTGTGTCTGTTTTCGGTGCAGAAGAAGCAAGTGTTCAAGTGGCGAAACCGCGAGTGCGCGCGCGAAGATAACTACGAAAAGATCGAAATGAACCATAAAAGTAGTGCTAAGGCGAACGGTGGGGTTAGCATAAACCAGGATAAAAACGGGGAATACAGGGTGATACCCGGCATTGAGACTGATCAGGATGCGGAAGAAGAGGAGGAGAGCAATGTGGACTCGGCTAGCAATAAGAAGTGGAACAGTAGCAAGAGCTTAGAGAAAGCTACACTGGATCATATACTGGATCCGGAGGATCTGCATATACCTAGGCGGCTGATACACGTTACTAGGTAAGTATTTGTTTTTAGATCGTGTCCAAAGAAGTTTATATACGTATATAATGACACCAATTTTTCATTTAACAGTGCATTTTTTTTTTCGTAAGTAGTGAATCAGAGTAGTTTCTGAATAAAATTACATTAAGTTAAAACTTGTACCTATAATGGATGTTTCAGATTCGGGATTCACCATTGGGATCTATCGTAAGTGGTACGAAGTCCCTTAAGTGGGCGCAAATTTACGTATTTAGGTAACACTTATAAATTTCAGAAACTCAAAGTATTTTCACAAAATTGTTTCAGTTTCTTCCTGACTTTATTTGTAGTGGGATTTCAAAATAATTCGCACTTTAATATTGCCACTTTTTTCCTCTAAAAGCTGACATAATTAGAATTTCAATATGAAGGTTCATCTCTTGACGTCCACCATCAACTTTAATTTTTCTTAAGGGCACCTTAATACGTCATACATTGACTTTGCCAAACCTTGGTTATTAAAACAAACAGAATTCCCTAGATAGGCCTTCAAACTATCAGACAGTCGTTTGTTTCGCATACCAGATTTAACCCATTCATTTCAAAATTAATTGGATATTATCTGGATATTATCATTGCACCTTATTCTCCTGTCTCAACTCGAGGTTTCTTCTTTCGACTCCCATCACCGACTCATATGGACGCTATATTGGAATTTTGTACATTTAAACGGACTTTTCAGTTCAACATTCAGTGACGTATTTCCTTTGTTGGCCATGAAATTTATTGTCAGAACGAATACTATAACGAAATAAACAGGTATGGTGAAACCTGAACACAAAATGAAATTGTTATTGACGGTAGTAATAGTAATAGTCATAAATTAGCAGAGATAAATCATAGCAGGTGTTCAAAATGTTGTCTGTAATTTTGTAGGCAAAGCTTGACTCTTCTCTATACATTGTTCCTGTTCGATTTATTTCCCTTCTTCTCAATCTGCAAATTTCTCTTACTATGTTCAATTTAAGGTCTGGTCTATATAGAAAATTACGTTTTTCTGCATTAACTGAGGTTCGGCAATGTCAACATATTATACGTATATTTTTGAAATCACAATTGTCTCTTCATCTGCCTAAAAATTCAATAAGGCGTCCATAAGGCAGTAATGCTGGTTGCCCATAAACGAAACGACATAAGACGATAGAATTATGCCATCTTGTAGAGGAGACAAATTGGTTATGATGATGAGCAACTTATTCTAACAACACACTTCACATAATGTCAGGAAAAAATTAAAACTTTTTTTTGAAAATTCGTTCACTATCCGAAAGTGCTTTGAATCTCGAAACTATCTAAGCAGCATTTTGTGAGTTACCTAAATACAAAAATTTGCTCCTATTTAAGCGACTTTGTATCTCTTACCGTTTCCGGAATCCAATGGTGAAGATCGAATTTGAAACACCTATAGTTTGAGATCTGTCAATTTGAGATTCTTGGATCACAAGTGTCTTCAGTCCAACTTTATTGGATACGCCGTTTATGTGTTTGTCGTAGTTTATGCATGCCTCTGTTAGACCATTCCTTTTTTTATATCATCCGTAGACCCAAAATTTATTGATGTTTTCTTTAACGCGAGATGCATAACACTGGAAAAATATCAAGGCTTCAGGCTATCAGGATTCTTAAAGCTCATCTGTCGGAATAAAATGCTTTAAAAAGATGACATCAAGTTCATGAAAAGTACGTAGCTCACTCTGAAGGGAGATCAGCTAAAACTCCTTAATACTATTTTTTTTAATTATACTCCAACTACCACAAAGGCCTAAGGCCTAAACACCCATGGACCATGGGGTACCGCGGTGCTATAGGGGAGGATACAGGGGAAAGGGGGCACACCACACGAACTCTGGCGCGGGAACACGTGTGCATGCAACATGCACACATTCTGGCCCCACCTACGAGATCCGTCGGATGGTACCTTCACGTTCAACAGTCAGAGACCGTCTACCACCTACGGACAATCACAACATCCATAGCCAAGAGAAAAAATTCTCTTGGGACGGGATTCGAACCCGCGCAGCGCACGAGATCCGCCGGGGGGTACCTCCACTTTCAACAGTCAGAGACCGTCTACCACCTACGATGGATGGATACTATACAAATCATGCAAAAATAAGATTTAGTTAACCAAAAGCGTGAGCCAATCGTAGAATGATAATTCGAATCTTCTGGAAGAGGTGCATTCATCCAAAAGACCTCATTTAGGTACTTATACAACTGTTAATAAACGTTTTCATTAAAACAATGAATGTAGATTTTCATTCATAAAAATATGTGGCCCGGGTATATTCATGTTAAACTCTCACAATCACAAAGACAAACGTCAAATAACTAAACAGTGGGTCTCATGAGTCGACCTTAAACGTGAATATAGCGGGAGCACGGATTGAAATTGAAACATTGAAATTAATAAAAATTAGTTCTGAAGATCCAAAAAATTATTATCCACAGTATGAATCGCTATTTGGACTTGTTTCATAAAATGACCATGCTATAAGTGTGACGGTACGGTAAAGACGCAGAAAAGGGTAAACAAAAAAAAAACGTTTAAGCCACCTACTACAAAAGACTTTAACTTTCCTCATTTGGGTAGTCCTTCCTAGTTCCTAATTTTGTGTTGATCAGTGTGGCACTGTATACAGGGTGTTTCAGTTTATTGTTGCATAACTTTAAGATTCGATAGAACTTTTAAAATTAATGCATAAAGTCTATATAAACATGGGTCGAAAAATGCGTGGCTTCCGAAATACAGGGTGTTTAAATTTGCTTTTTAAAAAGGTTTTTTTTTAAATATTTCGAACAACGTCTGATGTATAACAGTGAAAATTGGTATACAAGGGTTTTTTGGTACGGCAAAACGAACCATGGGCATAGTTTTACTGTAGCCGCTAGAGGGCGCTCTCTACTGTACCTGTAGTGTATTAAAATGACCGAAAATTTTTTCTTAGTGTAATTTTTTGCTTTTTGAATAAAAAAACTGTTTCTTCGCGCTCTTAACCATGAAAAAGCTCTCTTGTGAGTTTTCGTTATAGTTAGCCGTTTTTGAGATATTTCGATTTTTAAGGTTCGATGCATTTTTAATTATTTGTGGGAAAATAATATTTTTTTTACATTTTCGATTTGGGCATTACAAGTAATTAAGATGATCGTTTAGATGGTGTTTTTAAACACAGCAATAATTCCTAACTCCAAATAAACACAAAAAACAGAATATTAATTTGTTTAATTTTCCAATATTATTTTTAACAAATTAAATTAATTATTTACAACTAAAATGCTATTGGACAGTTAAGACAAACATACAAAATCTAAAGTAGTTGCTCTAAATGTAAACCCAGTTGTTCAATACACAATTCACATCTACGAATGATCGAACGTGGTATAGCATTATTGAAATAAGGCCTTATTTCATCACATGCATTCCTGATTCTGTCTATTAGCATATCTCTTGTGGTTACGGGAGTCTGGTACACTTTTTCTTTTAGAAATCCCCACACAAAGAAGTCTAATGGATTTAGGTCAGGGGATCGTGGAGACCAGGCGACTGGTCCTCCACGGCCGATCCATCTTTCTGGATAATTTTCGTCCAGCCAGTTTCTAACTATTCTCGAATAATGAGCTGGACAACCATCAAGCTGGAACCAGGCCAATCTTCTTAAATCTAACATAACATCATCCCAAATATTTGCATGTTCAGCCTTTAAAAATTCCAAGAAGGTCGCAGCATTTAACCTTGCAGGCAAAAGGTAGGGTCCAAATAGTCGATTACGGTAGATACCAATCCACACGTTCACACTAAATTCAGGCTGAAAATTTCTTTCCCGAACTGCATGCGGATTTTCATGCGACCAAATATGTTGATTATGAAAATTTACCACTCCACGTCTAGTGAAGCATGACTCATCGGTCAACAAAGCGTTACTTAAAATCTCCCTATTATTACCAGTTCTATCAAGAATCCACTGACAAAATGTGATTCTTCGTTCTCCGTCCCCTGGCTGTAGTCCTTGCACAGGTTGCAAATGGTAAGGACGTCTATGGTCATTTCTAAGAACACGGTGAACATGGCTTGCTGAAATTCCCAAGGCACCAGAAACACTCATATAACACTTGTGGTCGGATCTCTATCAAACTCACGCAGAATCATACTGGTAAATCTGCGCTGACGAACATTTATGTTTTGATCTCTTTAGAGATTTCCAAAACCATTTTCAATTATTTGGCGATGCACTCTTACAAATACTGATCGAGTTGGGTGTCGTCTGTTTGGAAATCTTCGTGCGTATTCTCTGGCTGCTTCTGCTTCGTTTCCATTTACAAAGCCATACACAAAATGAATATCAGCTAACTCTTGATTGGAGAATAAAAATGGCATTTTTATAAAAATTACAAAAAAAACAGGTAAAAGAAACTAAATTTCGTGCATTCACAAATGCAAAAAAACGTTTCAGGTTTCAACAGACAACAAAACTAACTGTCAAATAATTGACATTTAACTTTATTCTGCTTTCAATTTCAAAAATATTTGCAGGCACAGCCTACTTCTAAAAATTATCGAGATACTGACTTTTTAACGTTATTTTATCATAAATAATTAAAAATGCATCGAACCTTAAAAATCCAAATATCTCAAAAACGGCTAACTATAACGAAAATTCACAAGAGAGCTTTTTTATGTTGAAAAGTGCGAAGAATCAGTTTTTTCATTCAAAAAGCAAAAAATTGCACTAAGAAAAAATTTTCGGTCATTTTAATACACTACAGGTACAGTAGAGAGCGCCCTCTAGCGGCTACGGTAAAACTATGCCCATGGTTCGTTTTGTCGTACCAAAAAACCCTTGTATACCAATGTTCACTGTTATACATCAAATATTGTTCGAAATATTTAAAAAAAACTATTTTAGAAAGTAAATTTAAACACCCTGTATTTCGGAAGCCCCGCATTTTTCAACCCATGTTTATATAGACTTTATGCATTAATTTTAAAAGTTCTATCGAATCTCAAAATGATGCAACAATAAACTGAAATACCCTGTATAGTATACGTACATCAGAAACAAATGTCTGTTTGTTTTAGAATTCTGGATGGAAGGAACAGTAACAGAAAGTGCAAGAGTGAATTTGTATAACTAACTATCAGCCAACAACTACTATTAGCCCGGTTTTGGTCAGCTTGCCACATCATTCATGGTAAGTTGTCCAAATGTTTAAACAGATTCGATGTCTTTTATTTTTAGTGCTTCAAATTTTAAAAATCATTGATCATACCTAATAATGCTTTGGCATATGGTTTTATGTCTCATTCCTGGTAGAACATTGCTGTTGTCTTTATCGAAATATTTGTAGCCAAACCCTCAAATTCACAGCTTTTCTCTGCTTTCTGTTTGGTGTTCTTCATGCTTTCCAGAATTCAACATGTCGATAACACTATTACCATTGAACACATCATTTTATCGCACATTAAAATAGATATAACACTACAAGATATCTTATAATCCTCGCATTCATAAGACAATTTGTGTACAGTACTCATAAAACGGTAACTCTTCACACCAGTTTGTGCAGGAACAGTAAGTACAGTATGGCAGGTAAGAGAAAACACATTGCATTAACATTGGCTTACAATGAACTGTCAAAAAAATTACACTGGACAACAAATTTTAGTTTTTTAATTGTATCTTGTGAGAAAAGTGCACTTCTTTGTTAATTTTGGGGCGCTGAATCCAAAAATGACAATGAAATAAACAAATTAGTTGCGGTTTAGAAAAAAAACTTTTTATTTTTAAGGATATATTAAAAAAAGTGACAAGATTCATATACTTATAAGAATAACTATGTGCGCTGTCTTTTTGCTGTTTTTTTATGGATCGTTTCTGGAGCATCTCTACCAAGAGTCCAAGAGTAGTCTGCAAGCATGGAAGGATTCCACTTTCCCTGGTACCTTTTTCCATTGTTGAAATATCCTGATGAAAACGTTCGCCGTGCTCATCACTTACGGCTCCGCAATTGTCAGGAAAAAAGTCCAGGTGTGAGTATAGGAAATGTATCTTAAGAGACATATTACAGCCCATCTTTTGATACGATGACAGCATATTTTTGACAAGGGTTTTATAGTTGTCAGCTTTTCTATTTCCCAAGAAATTAGTGACCACCAGACGGAAATCATTCCAAGCAGTTTTTTCAATACCTGTTAAAGTATTTTCAAACTGTGTATCTTTCAAAATATTTCGAATCTGTGGCCCAACAAAAATACCTTCTTTAACCTTTGCCTCACTTAGTCTTGGAAATTTCTGATGCAGGTATTGAAAAGCTGACCCATCTCTATCTAATGCCTTGACAAAGTTTTTCATTAGGCCCAACTTGATATGCAGTGGTGGTAATAAAATTTTTTTCGAATCTACTAATGGCATATGCTGTACATTTTTTTGACCTGGCTCTAGGAATTGACGAACTGGCCAGTTTTGTCTGGTGTAATGAAGTGCCTTTGCCCGACTGTCCCATTCACACAAAAAACAGCCTAGCTGCAGCCCAAGTAAAAGTGCAACAACTTTCAAATCGCCACAAATATGCCATTGGTGCTCATCGTATTTTATGCATGTCAATAGGAACTTCATATTGTCATATGATTCTTTCATGTGAACTACAGGAAGAAATGGTAAAATGTTTCCAATTTGCAATAACACTGCCTTTAAACTCAATGTTGAACTGTCTATAAACAATCTCCATTCTTCTGGGTTATAGTTTATATTTAAAGCCGCCAGTAATCCGTCAATGTTACTGCAGAAAACCAAGTTATTCTCTCCATATTGAAAAATGGTTCTAAGTCTTTGTGGCGTTTGCGAAAAACACATACCGAAACATCGTCTTCTAGCAAGTTTCACTGCTGCAGTCTTGATCCAAGTAACTCTGCCTTACATTTTGGAAGTTCTAAATCTCTTACAAGATCATTTAATTCTGACTGTGTTATTTTGTGCGGTTGGTGTCATGACGTGCTCGGTATAAAATGAGGATCTCTTGACGTTGATGGCATATCTTCTTCCTGACGAATCACTCGATCGCCATGATCTGATTCGTTTTCTGATTCGCAAGTCTAGGATTCTGGGGGTTTTGGAATAGGATTTTCGTCACTGTGAGGCACAGGTCTCATCGCAGATGGTATGTCTGGGTAGTTAATAACCGATTTTTTTTTCTTGGACATACCTGTGGCTTGTCCAACACAAGGTACGATGCAAAAGTAACAATCATTAATATGATTTGTAGGCTCTCTCCAAACCATTGGGACAGCAAAGCGCATAGACCGTTTTTTGCCATTTAACCAGCTCCTCAGACTTGAAGCACATGTATTACAGCAGATGTGGGGTGCCCACTGTTTGTATTGATCACCTAGTTTACAACCGAAATAAAGCTGATATGCCTTTGTTATTAGGGGAGTAATAGACCGTCTCTGAGACGCAAAAGTCACATCACCACACACGTAACAAAACTGATCTGGATTGTTTACACACTTTCGAGACGTCTTGCATGAACGCTGTCAGCCAACTGAGGAAAAAATGGCTAATATAAAACAATATAATGTACACGTATGTATAACGTAACACAATCATGCCGATTACATCATCTTTCCTTGCCGAATATAAAAATGTAGCACGTGCATTCTTGTGCATTACAGTATATTAACACTGTCACAGCAGGAACACATATAATTACCGTATCTCTAAAACTTGAAGTAATATTGAAAAAATAAGTTTCATTCCGGTTTTAGCACATTAAAAATAGTAATATTTTGTTGATTTTATTTAGGATATTTTTTGGCTGTTGATCAGTGTTATTTACGTCAAGCCCACTTTCATCCTGACTTCAGACTGAGATTTTGGAGACAATCAGATCGTAGGCTTGCTCCTTCCACCTAATTTCAATTCGTCGGTCTCAACCGGCGCTACATACAGTTTGCCTGCAAAACAACAGGCAACTAGTTATCTCAAAATGTCAAATGATATTTAAGCATCATAATCATGATAAAAATCTAAAATTTTGAGACATACACCTATATATAACGAAAAAACGCTATACACCTCGATTGAGAGCTACAGGTACACTTTCTTTTAAACTGAAGCAGGCAGAAGTCTAAAGCCAGGGCACCGCGGCTGCTATGAGGAATCCGAAGAAACTTTAATCCGATTTTTCAACTGTCTAAGGAAGTAGAACTGGGCAAGGCCTCCTCTTGCAGATTATTCCAACTATGGCGGGTCTGTCTATAATTCCTATAATACAAGATTAACGCAATAAATGTTATGAAGTATCTTGATAAAAAATCAGCCAGTTACATAGTTTGTCCTTTCTGTGAATTTCAGGTAGTTCCTCTTGGTGATTTCAATGCCCATAATGAGCTTTGGTTGGGCTCAAACAAGACCGATGCAGCATGTCATGCAGTCGAAGCGATCGCTCTTACTCAATGGCTGGACCAGCTGGTGACGAGCCCTACTTTTTTCCCCCGCGTCTCGTCACACGCCAGTATCCTGCTGGATCTCTTTCTGACCACGCATCCTGTCGCTTACAGCACTGCTGTCCTGTCCCCCCTGGGTAACTCAGACCACGGTATTGTAGAGGTTAGGTTTCGGTCAGAACCCGCTGTGGCAGCAGAAACTCGTACAGGCCGCAAAACTTGGCATTAAGGACGTGCCGACTGGGACGGGCTCAGAGACTTCTTCTCTAGCTTTCCTTGGAGAGTTGTCTGTTTCACTGACGCGGATGCGTCGACTGTCTGCTCTTCGATAACCGAAATTATCCACGTCGGAATGGAGGAATACATCCCTCAAACAATGAAAGTGTCTAGACCAGGGTCCAACGGCTGGTTTAACAAGTCGTGTGACACTGCTCGCCAGCAGAAGATCACGGCACACAGAACCTTCTTACAAAACCCCACTGTAGAAAACAGACAAGCCGACGTCGAGTCCAAAAACAAATATAACGAAGCGGTTCGCATCGCCAAAAACCAGCACGATATAGAAGTTAGGCACAGGGTAATGTCGCAGCGCAATGGCAGTCGGTCTTTCTGGATGCTTGCCAGGCAGATTGAAAATAACTTCTCACACAGCAGCCTTCCACCACTTACGTGTCAGGATGGAACTATTGTATTCGACTCAAAGGCCAAAGCGGAAGTGCTAACCAAGATCTTTGCTGCCAACTCCACCATGTACGCCCAAGTGCCGTCAATGCAAAGGGTTCCCTACACTATGCGGAAGGTAATATTCAGGCATAAGACCGTAAGACGAGTGCTTTTGTCGCTCGAGATCAACAAAGCTTCTGGTCCGGACTTGATTCCTGCCATTGTACTGAAGAGGTGTGCAGCGGAGCTTGCTCCAGTTCTTTCGCATCCCTTCCAGATATCTTAAGAATCTAGCACCTTCCCAGAAAACTGGAAATTTGCTCATGTCCAACCCATCTCAAAAAAGGATCTAAGACCGACCCTCACAACTACAGGCCTATAACTCTGCTTTCTGTTGTAAGTAAGGTGATGGAGAGGTGCATAAATCGCAAGCTTCTGGACTACCTCGAACGTCTCAGCTTGATTAGGGACAGGCAGTATGGTTTCCCACACCAGCGATCCACAGGGGACCTCCTAGCTTACGTCACGTAATTGTGGAGTAAGCTAGTCCAGTATTACGGTGAGGCTTTTTCGTTGGTCTTAATATCATGAAAGCGTTCCATCAGCTGTGGCACGCTGCTCTTTTATGCAAACTTCCATCCCATGACCTCCCAGAAAGGCTTTGCAGATGGGTGGCTCAACGCGGGTGTTCCCAAGGGATTGGCCTTGGCTCCGACGGTTGTTCTTGCATATTAACGACGTTCTTTCCTGCACGATCAACCCAATCCACAGTTTCGCTGATGACAGCACTCTACATGCAGGAATTCAGAGTGACAAGCCGATCTCTGCCGCTGAGCTGGAAAAAAAGAAGACTAGCGACGACTTCCTCTCTGACAAGAGACTTGGGGGCTATCACTGCTTGGGGACGCAACAATCTTGTACGGTTCAATGCTTCCAAATTACAGTACTGTACTTTACTGTACATCTCGTTTCGATGGATGGCCGAGTTCTGTCAAAAAGCCATTCATTTCGGCTGGTCGGAATCCAGATCACCGAAGACCTGATCTGGCACGAACACATCTCGTCGATAGCTGCAGCTGCTGGGAAAAAGCTAGGTTAATTGTTTAGGGCTAAGAAGTACTTTTCTCGGCATGTCCTTCTCACTCTATACAAGGCCCAGATAAGGCCTAGCCTCGAGTAATGCTCACACGTTTGGGGTGCTGCCGCTCCGACTACATTATTCATGCTCGATGCTGTCCAGAGAAGGGCGGTCCGACTGATCGATGACTCTTCTCTAACGAGCTCGGGACTCTTTAGCTCCGGCGGGCCGTCGGCGATCTAGCTCTTTTCTACCACTACACCAACGGGCGTTGCTCCTCAGAGCTCTCTTCCATGATGCCGCCGCGCGATGTGCCTGCCAGACAGACCCGCCTGACTTTGGTGTCCCATCCCAAACGTGTCGAACTTCGTACATCCAGAACTGGCCGATACGACCGCTTCTTGGTCCCGAATGTGTAGAGATTGTGGAACTAACCTTAGGCAGTTCAAAAATCGTATTAACAAAATTTCCTTGGGATCTTCATAGCAGTCGCGGTGTTCCGGCATTTAGGCTTCTGCCTGCGCGGCTGCTTCGATATACAGGGTGTTTCAATTTTATTGTTGCATAACATAAAAACAAAAGGACGGGGACATTGGGCTTGTTGTTAGACTGATCACAAGTTCGATCTTCTCTACGTTCTTTCTGAAACACCTTGTGGCTGCAACCTCACCGACGAGTAAGTTGTCTGACATTTTAAATCTGTCCTGTTTTCTTTGCTAGCATCACAATTGTGTTTTCAGAATCCTGATGATGGCTCCATAGAGAATGCCGAAAGCTTGATTTTATCGTCAAAAGAGTCAACTTAAGCCTAAAAGTTTTGCCAATTTCGCAATTAACAAGTAATTGTAGTTTGTACCCAACTAGTCGTTGGCTTTGGCAATGACTACTGCTCATATATATATATATATACATGGTGACTTTGCAGTTGAGTCATTAATTTTCAGATAATGATTGAAGAAGGGAGATAAACAAAAATAAGTGTGTAAAAATAAAAAGAAAATAAAAAAATTTTACCTTGTTTTATAAAGTATCCTCCCGACAAGTATTTCAGTGCGGACCTGTATTTGATCGTGCGGTCTTGGAGCACCGGCAAGCCTGTGAGGTCTTAAGTCACCTGATTCACGAGCCCTTTGTACTACATTAACAAAGGCACCAGGGGTTGGTTGCACTCGATTGGGAAACCGATTCGCACAAATCTGCGGCAGCATTTGTAAAGACTCCCCCTCCCCCGTAAATAAGAATCATGTCCACAAGTTCAGCATTTTCGTAAACATGTGCCATTTTTTATTTCGTTTGAGCCACGCAACAAACACCACTGTTCACTCACACGTTATCGACTGACGAAAAACATCGTGATAAACGTTTCAAATTCTTTCGCTGCTTTCCGATGCCATGAACCGATAGGGCGGATTATATCCGTTGTTGCCAAACACGAGCACATAATATTATTATTGAGACAGGGCGGTACTCAAACTTCTAAAGGGCTATAACTTTGTTACTTTAATTTTACCAGAAAAATGTTGAAGGAGAAAAACATTTCTTTTGATCAGATCTACTCACTGTTAAAATAAATGACTCAACTTCGAAGTATATATGAAAGGTGGGTTGAGTGAGGTATGTTGAATTTGGGCAATTCTCGATGGGAGCATTTGACTTCTATTTATTTTATTGCCTGAAGATGCTAAACTCCTGTGCACAGAAAAGTCCAACACGTTATTCTCATGAATACTTCTTTTCTAAGCGACATGACCATGGAACATGAAATAAAATGTGCATATCTAGTATAGATATTTCTCGTGTTTCTGATATTCAATCTGGTTCAGTTTTCAAAGCTATTGTTGTTGCATACTTTGTATGTAAAGAGCGTGGAATCAGTGAAGCGATGTGTAAATTGAGGTTTACATTATTATACCAAGAAGGTCGAAAGAGCTATTGAATTCTCACAATCGTCATAGTGGGGAGCTTTGTAGCTTCCAAAAACTATCCTTATATCCGAGTGAAGTATTATTGTCTATAAAATATCCTAAAACATTGAAAACTTTGCAACCATGCATTTTTTGAAAAAGGTTAGTACAAAAGCTTCATGAGATTAAAAAAGGAATTGGTGACCTCTTAGATGACCTAAGCAATTATCTCAAAGTCACATGAAGGTCACCGTTTATTCAAATAGCAACCACCAGTTCTGATAGCAGATTCGTACTTAGCACGAAATTCTACATAAGATGCAGTTTTTTTTACATGATATGAGGCAGTCGTAAGTGGCAAGATATTAAGTAATAACGTTCGGTCACTGACGATGGCTCTGGCGCCGGAGTCTTTGGTCCTGGAACTAGGCTATCTCTGCCTCTCGGCATATACTCCACTATTGTGGAGGAGAATAACAATCTTCTACGACAACCGCAGGCTGCGATGAAAGCAATAAGTGCCTGCAAGATCACTTTGAGCCTTGTATTGCAATACAGGGAGGCTCTGGATAGTCTAGCAACGAGGCATCCGGTATCGTTAGTAGCGGTACCGGGCCACGCTGGGCAAGGGCAAAGGGCAATGATATGGCGGACGGCCTTGTAAAACTTTCTCAGAAATGGAGAAGCATCTCTACATCTCCGTTAATCAAGGGAGCTCATCGTAGAGCCTTGTGCCAACGCTCTGAACTACTACAGGCACACCTTACTGGGGTCATCACTTTGGATCCCCAGAACGTTAACTTTGCCAGAAGAGTTTGAGGTTTGAGGAACATATGGGTGCACAAGGGCTTGTTTAAGTATGCCTCTGATTTCGTTATTCATTTATTCAAGCATTAACGACTGAAAAGTACACAAGCGCTCTGAATACCTGACAATAACGCATCTTTTCCATAAAAAAACCTACAAAGCTTTAAAGTGATCAAAAACCGAGTCTATATGGTGAAATCTAATACCATCTAGAGAATGACTTTAGAGGTTGTTTGGAGGTCTAATTCGTAAATTCAAACAACCGCCATTTTTGAAAACAGCTTCGGAATCAGCATGAGGTTGTACACGGGAAACACTTTTCATACATGACGTAGTTATAAGTGGGTAGGTGGTGATTGTTATTTGAATGTATGGCGGGCTTATACAACCTTTAGGTATAAGCATGAGAGTTGAACGGGTTTATAGGTCTCGTCATAATAATAGTCATAACTATAAGCATAGAGGGATGGCCTTGAAATTCGCAACTTTCAACTCTTATGCTCAAGCTCATGACCAAAAGGTCATTTTACAAGTCAAACTGTCGCTATACCATTTTGTTCTTGATTTTTTCCGTGTCTGCCGTTTGCCTGTTCAATTGTCCCTTTTTTGTTATTTCTATCGTTGTTAGAATCGACCAACAATGAGGAGCCAGGAGGCTGTCAAACAGCTGGGAATGATTAGGACAGTTGCATAAGCACACTCCGAACTTGTGATTATACTTATGTTATGCCTATGCTTATGACTGTGACTATTAAAAGTGAATAAATCCGCCATTATTTTGGTCTGTTTTTCTATTAATTATTCTGTGGGTCATATCAGAAGTATCGATAAATATATTTTTCCAACTCTTGAAAGTTGTAGGAACCTTTTCTTGGAAAAGTACGTACTTATTAAGTTTTTGGTGTGCTCAGACATTCAATATACCATACTTAGTATTAATCAACCAGCTTGTTTTTATATTGTAAGGAATTTTGATTCAGCAGGCGAGCAGGCAATGAAACACCATTACCTACAATGACCTCAGAAGCGAAACGTTTCCAACATTTAATCAAAGTCGGTGTAGCCGCTATAAACTTTATTTGGGGTATAAGAAGCTCCAACAGGTAAACAGATCAATAAGCTGTCGGGTCGTTGTTTCTCGTGAAATAAAGTATACCACAAACACTCATACCTTAAATTTAAAAACTGTAACTATCGTATCTTCTTCACTAATAGCTGTAGGGTGTCCACGTGAACTGCAACGATCAATTACTCAAAAAGTTGACATTAGCCAATTCGGCTAAATTAATTTCAAGATGGCGGGACTTCCAGGTGTACCGGAAATAGATACCACCTTGCTTGTTATATTTAAAGCAAAATGCTGTATAACTTCACGCAGAAAATGACAAATGCAGACCAATAACTTTTACATTTTTTTTCGTATTTCTTTCTTTATTGTACGATTTGTATTTTCTTATAATAGGGGACGTAATTCAATCTATTTTGTTCTTGTCTGGGATTACAACTAGTAAAGTGTGGTCAAATAAAGATAATGAAATTCAGAGCCAGACTAGGTTAAGTCCATTTTTGTAAAAAAATGATTTTAATATGTTAGTCTTATGATAATATTGTTAGTTTTCATTTGATGCATGCCGCGTCCATCTATCTGTAATAATAAGGAAGTTACGAATTTTTAACTCATGTCAAGTCGCATAGAATATACTAAGTGACATATAAATCCGAACACCCAGTTTAAATGGTTTTATTTTAATAAAAGTTGGTGAATGTATTTATCTTACTGTAAATAACAAGTGAAAAAATGTTCAGCCGTATCTGTTGGATATTCCGGTTCTTATACTGCTTTTTTTTAATTCACTAACGCTCTAAAAATGAATATTTCAGCCGCAGTAAAGAATCAACGTTGGCGGATTTTGGTTCTTGACATCCTTTACGATCGGTTACGATGCCTAGAGTACGGAGACCTGTACGATTTCGTCAACTTAGTGAGTTTGATAGGGGCCGTATAGTGGGACTTCGGGAAGCTGGACTTTCTTTTCGGGCAATTGCAGTTAGAGTGCAAAGAAGTGTAGACACTGTGGTTAGGTGTTGTCAGGCATGGCTTCGAGAAGGCCGTACGCAAAGAGCAAGGGGACTGGACGCCGCCGTAGAACAACAGACCGTGAAGATCGCCGCCTAAGATTATTGGCCTTAAAGGACCGTTTCTCCACTACCAGGTCCATTGCAAATGAATGGTTTGCAGAACACGGAAGACCTATTGGCATGCGAAGTGTTTACCGACGAATGAGAAGTTTTGGCTTGTTTTCATACCGGCCACACTGGGTCCTCCCTTTAACTCGAGAACACCGACGTAATCGCCTTGAGTGGTGCAGACAACGGTCACTCTGGGATCAGGAATGGAACAGTATTGTCTTTAGTGACGAGTCTCGATTTTGTTTAGGCATGCACGATGGTCGTGCCAGGGTTAGAAGGCGACGTGGTGAAAGGAGGAATCCACAGATTTTTGTTGAAAGACATGTTCATCACACTGTTGGAGTTATGGTTTGGGGTGCTATAGCTTATTGTCCCAGGTCACCTTTAATCTTCATCAGCGGTAACATGAACGCGCAGCGTTATATCCACGAAGTTCTAGAACCCCATCTTTTACCCTATCTTGACACCCTGGCAGATCCAACTTTCCAACAAGATAATGCCCGATAATTCCCGACCACATGTTGCAAGAGTCACAATAGACTTCTTTCAACATAATGATGTCACATTGTTACCATGGCCACCAACATCTCCCGACTTATCCCCAATTGAGCACGTGTGGGATATGATGGGTAGGAGATTGCTCAATTTGCAACGTCCTCCTCAGACTCTAGAAGCACTTCGAGAGGAGTTGGTGGTTGCCTGGAATGAGATACCACAGGAGGACATAGACCACCTGATCAGAAGCATGCCTAGGCGCGTTGGAGAATGCGTAGCACATCAGGGTGCATCCACACATTATTAAAGGTCAAAGGGCTTTAAAGCAGAGCAAGCATTTTGAAATTTTTATCATTTACTTATTATGCTTCATTAAGTACTTATACAAAATTTTATTAAAATAAAACCATTTAAACTGGGTGTTCGGAATTATATGTCACTTAGTATACAATGCAATTAAAATATTTGAAATGCAATTATCTCAAAGCTACTTATTGGGACTCAACCTAGTCTGGCTCTGAGGTACAGAATTAGATTTTAAGAAATTAAAAACATCAATTTTATACAGGGTGACTTTGAAGTTGAGTCATTAATTTACAGATAATGATTGTAGAAGGAAGATAAACCAAAATATGTGTGTAAAAATAAAAAAAGATAAAAAAAAATTTTACCTTGTTTTATAAAATATCCTCCCGACAAGTATTTCAGTGCGGACCTGTATTTGATCGTGAGGTCTTGGAGCACCGGCATGCCGTCACCTGACTCACGAGCCGGTTGTACTACATTAACAAAGGCACGAGGGGTTGGTTGCACTCGATTGGGAAACCGATCCGCATAAACATGTGCCATTTTTTATTTCGTTTGAGCCACGCAACAGACACCACTATTCACTGACACTGACTGTATACAAATGAATAAAATAATTGTAAAAACATCGTTCCAAATTCTTTCGCTTTTTTGTTTCCGATACGATGAACCGATACGGCGGATTATATCCGTTGTCGCCAAACACGAGCACATAATATTATTATTGAGACAGGGCGGTACTCAAACTTCCAAAGGGCTATAACTTTGTTACTTTAATTTTACCAGAAAAATGGTAAAGGAAAAAACATTTCTTTTGATCAGATCTACTGACTGTTAAAATAAATGACTCAACTTCGAAGTCACCCTGTATAGATAGAACACCTCTTTAAATATAATTTTATCGCATCATCATCAAATGTAAGGACAATGGTATGAGGTTATATGCTTCGCAAATTGATGGTTTTTGAGATACATGAAAATATTGAATTTCCTGTTGCTTGAATACGTCATACCGTAAGATGGTATCAGTTGAACGTGGCGGAAATCGAGTGAACTTCTGAGGATATCAGGTTGACGCCACGTCATGGCCTATTTAGGTTAACTGTGAGAGAAAGGCGTATGGGGCATCTAAGCAAGAGAAACGTCCATTATTTCTATAATTCTCGAAACATACTACATACAAAATTAACTCATTTTTATTGCTGGAATAAAATCCACTTAAGTAGGTCGTCCTAAGAAACCCGTTAAAATCATGTGGTAAAGGCAAAACTACGAGAAAAGATTGTGATAATTCATTGGGTTGCATTTATCACTTTTGCAATTTGAGATATCTCGAAAACAATTAGACTTAAGCACAGGATGAGTACATGAGAACTTGGAAATCTCGTACAGAATACAAAAACTGAATAATGTACAAGGTGTTCTATTTGAAATAAGTAAGTTAGTATTTACTTCCGGTATAGCTGAAAGTGTCGCCATTTTCGAAATATAGTCGAATTGGCCCCATCTGCTATATTCTAAGTCTAAATTTTTTTGACTATTAATTTTAAGAGTTATCGTTCGCGGCAGCTCTGCGTGTGATACGCTATAAAAGGAAATTTAATCGGCGATTTTTCAAATAGAAATCTTGCAGGAATCCATTAGCATATATAGTTGCGTGTTTCTACGCATTATATAATGATTTTCATTATTGGAAATATCAATGAAGCGATATCGAAACCAGTAATCCCAACATGCCGAAATATCTACATATTTTGGACATCAAAATAGGTTTAGTGTCCTATATGCACAGAAATTACATCCCGTATTTCATATTTATTGATCCAGATATTCCGCAGCCGTTATTTTCCAGAACAACACTACCTATATTTCAATGCATTATATATGGAGGAAGCGATTGTATTTTTATTGAGTGTCACAAAAAGTCAATTATTGGGTGTGCTTGTTTTTTATGATATGAGCTGATAGCGTGGACGGATTGCATTTCTTTCAGGAAAACAACTGATGGAAATTATTGTTTATGAGTATTGCCGTAGCGTGTTTATAGCTTATCCATTTTAGGATTTTTCGTTATATTGCGGTAGGTTTTCACGCGTTTTCACTATCTACGCTAACAGAGTAGCAGAATGTTGTAATATCGAAATATAATAAACCCAGATATTGCGTTTCCTTAACCATAGAGAGATAATCACAAATGTAAAATAAGCAAGCTTTGTAATTTAAAGCATTCACCTTATGGCGTACATTACAATTTAATATGTGTTTAAGAAATTAGAGGACAATTTAGCGAACTTAAGCTTTTATTAGAAGTGACAAACTAAAATTGAAAACTTCATTGCAAATTAACAAAAGATTTGAAAACATTTGAAATTACTTCTAGTCTTCATATCCGAATATTTGGCACATTTTAACTTGACTTAACTTTCCATTAATACTTTTAATTTTCGTTGTAGAATGCTCAAGTCATTTTTATGTTATCCACAAGCAGGCTTATTGCACTTCATGCATGGTAACTTTGACATTCTGCGGATTTTAGATGAACAATACGAGTAGTAGTAGTGGTGGTGATGGGGAGGCAAAGCATAGGCACATTTGACTTTTCTGTCGCCCCATTGTACCAACATTGGTACTATCCCACATACTCATCTAATGCTTATTGAATAATCCGGCTCCAGCCATGCAAGCTGCCTATTCGATCTTGCACCAATTCGGTGTGTACATACACGAGTACTTAGACAGAATCGCTGGCTCAAAATGTAACTTTTTACTCTCAATTGAATTATTCTGTTAGTAACTTGAATTTTATTATAATTAATATTTTGAGGTCATTAATTATGAATGATTGTTCGACCATCTTCTACTACTGTAATATTAGCTCTTCGTAATTAAAAACATTATTTTCTACTTTTTAGTTTGGTTAGCTATAAAAGCGTGTTTTTTTTTAATTCTTTAAACTACTTACTTATTTTTCATTTTTTAATTCGAGTTTTGTGTCGACATGTGGTATTGAAATGTCTTACGAATCATTTCGTAACCTATACATTTCATTTAAAGCTTCACTGTTGCATGGGGTTATTCCTGTTAACTTAGGGCAAGCCAGTTCTTCAATCCGAATACCGTCTAAGTGCTACATAAGCTTGACCAGCAGCAAACAGTCGCGAGGCTAGATAAATATCTGCATGATCCACTGTACAACCTTGCACCTTGTGGACGGTCGGAGCCCAACTCAGGATTAATGGCAACATTCGCGATGAACAATGGGAGAATGCACTACCTTGAAAAAGTATCTGCCTCCCTTGTACTGTGCCGAGTGCCCGAACCAACAAAGAATAAGTCCCAAACTGCAATCATTCGCAGATCGCGCGCTAGCTCTATCTCTCTTACTCCCCTACAGAGATCTGAAAAAAATAAAAATCCTGGTGGTCCTCATATCTGAGGATAATGGAAAACCGTTATCAAATTATACCATTGTCATCGGTCCTTGATACGTGCGCGAAGTTTTAAATTAAATCAAACTTCTGGAATTTGATGAAAATTATGCTCAAAGATTCCGTTATATACTTACATACAGGCCAAGCTTATAAAAGCGTGTTAAAAATAGCATCCATTTTGTGCGATGCGAAATAAATAATGCACCTAATCGAGAACACCTATCACGAAGGAGCTCCATTAAATCATATAAATCAAATAGAAAGTCCCCGGAATAAATATGTTGAACTTAGGAAGACCATATTAGAGGATAAACATATTTTTAGAGATTAACTAATCTTTTTTCATGTGAAAGCCATTAAAATTCTCAAATCACGTTTCACTACTACATCAAGAAATAAAGAGGTTTATCGGCTTCTAAATGGTGATTTTTTTGCTATTATCTTTTTGGCAACACTGTTTTTGACAGATGACGCGTGAATCGTGTCTTGTGCCATTGTCAAAATTGTCTAGTTTGGTCTACAATTTAACCATGAATCGACTTACGAACGAACAACGCTTGCAAATTATTGAATTTTACTATCAAAATTCATGCTCGATTAAGAGAGTGCATCGAGCACTGCTTCCAATTTATGGGCAATTTGGTCGGCCTACTGAGGGAGCTATTCGGAAGCTTGTGACTAAATTTCGAACCCAGTTTACATTATTGGACATTAAACCATCAACACGCAGACGTAGAGTGAGGACTGAAGGAAATATTGCGGCTGTATCAGCCAGTGTTAGTGATGACCGTGAAATGTCGATTCGCCGCCGTTCGCAGCAATTGGGCCTCTGTTACTCCACTACGTGGAAAATTTTGCGACAGGATTTGGGTGCAAAACCTTATAAGATACAGCTGGTGCAAGAATTGAAGCCACACGACCTCCCACAACGTTTCCAGTTTGGTGAATGGGCGCTGGCAAAGTTGAAGGAAGATCCACATTTTTATCGAAAAATTGTGTTCAGCGACGAAGCTTATTTCTGGTTGAATGGGTACGTTAACAAGCAAAATTGCCGCATCTGGAGAGAAAACCAGCCAGAAGCATTGCAAGAGCTACCAATGCATCCCGAAAAAATCACTGTTTGGTGTGGATTATGGGCCGGTGGCATCATCGGGCCGTACTTCTTCGAAGACGACAATGGCCGGAACGTAACTGTGAATGGCGAGCGCTACCGTGCGATGATAACAAACTTTTTTTTGCCCAAAATGGAAGAGCGGGACTTGGCTGACATGAGGTTTCAACAAGACGGTGCCACATGCCACACCGCACACGAAACAATGGCCCTATTGAGAGGCGAGTTCGGTGAACAGTTTATCTCACGTTTGGGGCCCGTGAATTGGCCCCATAGATCGTGTGATTTAACGCCGTTGGACTATTTCTTGTGGGGCCATGTTAAGGCTAATGTCTACAGGGATAAACCAGCAACGGTTGACGCACTGGAAGCGAATATTGAAGCATTTATTCGTGAGATACAGGCCGATATGTTGGAGAGAGTGTGCCAAAATTGGACCTTGCGCATGGGCCATCTAAAGCGGAGCCGCGGCCAACATTTACATGAAATAATCTTTAAACATTAAATTATATCGACCGTTCTGTCGCCTCCAATAAAAATTTAAATGTTTTTTCAAATTTTTTGTGTTTTTGTGTATCTCATTCCGCTTCGACAGCAAGTTGAACATTACTGCGAAATTCTGCCAGAACCGGTATAGATAGTACATTTTTGCAACTGTTTGCACACTTGCCTACTTACTCAACAAACTGACATTTTATCGTTTTGTAAGAAAACCTACATAATGTCATAAAATACCAACATAATGTCGAAAAAAGAGACATATTGTCACTTTTCAAGTTATGTAATACCCCTGCCGGCTATTGATTCGCACGGAGATATCTTTCATTTTATACATGCTACTGACACTCACACTCTGCACTCTGCAACATCTAAAACTTATGCGGTTTACGTGTCGATAATCCCCCATCCTTGTCTGGCCAATAAAACCACATGTATTCACAAATTTTCTTTACTGGAGCTAACGTTTCAGCCACAAAGGTGATACATTATGTGTATCTCGAAGAAGAAGAGAAATTTTGCGCCTGTGTGTTGAAGATCATAGTTGGTTGTCTGGGTTTTTATTTATAGCCAGGATGTTATGGATCCAATATTGTCGTAGTGTTTGAGTATTTAAATTCCTAGTAAACAACGGCATACTAGTGTATTGACCATAATTACACCAAAAACATTGAGAACCTGAAGGAGCAATGATTCAGGGCCGATTATTATTTTAAATTCTCGAAGCGTAGTCTTGTCAAACAACACTGTCTTCAAAAACAGGACATGCAAAATTCAGAGGAAGTGGTGGATTTTTAAGTCCGATTCAAATTCCAGTCCCGAAAAGCCCGGGATTTTCCGGGACAATTCCCTACATATTACCATAATTATTGAAATCACTTAATGAATTTTCGGATGAAAATAAATATACAACCCCTTTCATGCATTCTCATCTGCTCCACCAATGAGTGCTACCCTAGTCGACCCACTTCACTTCAACATCGTGATGATTCCGAGCGTCCATTCATGCCCGGAGTGAGCAGACTACATAAACAATAGCAATAATTAATGACTGCCTCAATTTTGCGAGATGTTGCTTTCCGTCTTTTAAGCGTCGCTTTGCTACCAGTCACCATATTACTTAGTCTAAGGGCCACCATAAAAATCTGTGTATTGCGATACTGTAACACCTAAAACTTATCCTGTCTCATCCTGTCCATTGTCTGGCCGCTAAATGAAACCCCACATGCTTGAATTGCTTTCCAATGTACTTGAAAAAGGCCGCCGTGGTGGCCAAAATGTGACCATTAAGAAGTAATTCATGCTGATGTGGCTTCATTTAGTGGGTCGACAAGCTAGTATTGTGGTACAGGATGACGATTTGCAGAGTGACTAGGTCTATACGATTTTTTGGTAGATCTACCAATAATTATAGCCCTATTCTAACTAAAATAGTAGTTTATTTTAACGCAAGGACCCCCTCAAAACTGAGTGGAGGTTCCTCTTCAATTTTCGATCACCAGAAAGTTTTTGCCTTTTGATTTACAGTCTACCAAAAAATGTTTTCTAAAATAGATTCGTTATGCATAGCAACACTGACGCTATGTGCATTGAGTACCACTAATACAGGCTAAACATATAATTACTTTTACTGAATTTGGGCGCAACATGATCCTTGTCCCACTTCTGGTTGAATGTGTATGGATTTAAATACAAGATGAGCTGTTCATTTTGATATGTATCAGGTAACCAAATAAGTCCGTGCGGTTGCTATATATCGCACATTGCCATGGATGTTGTTGATCGATAGCGATTGTTTGTTACCTGTTGTCACTTTAGTATGAATCCTTTTTTTCTCACACACATAAAAAGTTGCTGTTACACACCTGGTTTCAATAATTGAAAATGGCGACGAATAAAACTGTAATTCGAAATTTTTTACTGTATGAGTACAAACTTGGTACAAAGGCTGCAGCGGCGGCGCGAAAAATATGTACCGCATTCGGAGATGATGCCGTTAGTGATCGAACAGCACAGAAGTGGTTGAAAAAATTTTGTTCGGGAGATCTCAGTTTGAGCGATGAACCGCGCTCAGGGAGACTAAAAAGCATGAAGAACGAGGATCTTCGACAGGTTGTGGACACAAATTCCAGGACAACGTGTAAAGAACTTGTAAAAATGCTCAGAGTGAGTCCTGAAACTATTCGTTTGCATCTTCATCAGCTAGGAAAGACGTGCAAGTTAAGCAAATGGGTCCCACATGAACTGACAGATGATAATAAATTAAGTCGTCTTACCATTTGTTCAGCAAACATTTCACGCAACGCTAATGAACCATTTCTTAATCGAGTATTAACATACGACGAAAAATGGATCTTGTATTCGAATTCTAAGCGTTCGTATCAGTGGTTGTCGCCTACCGATTCGGTACCACACACGCCCCAGGCTTCCTTACACCCAAACAAGGTTGTGTTGTGCGTTTGGTGGACAGCAACTGCCAACTTGTATTGTGAGCAACTTCAACGAGTTCAAGGAGCACTCGTCCACAAATAGCCTTCTTTAATCAATCGGAAGAAAGTGATATTCTTTGCAGGATAATGTCAATCCTTATACCGCAAAAGTGACCAGAGACAAAATTTCTGAACTCGGCTGGGAAACGTTACCGCACCTTTTTTGTCTGTTAACAACTGTATGAGGCACCGACAGTTCACAACTCAAGTTTTACAATACCGGCATACAAAAATTGATTCCACGTTGGCAAAAGGTCACTGAATGTGATGGTAATTACTTTGACGAATAAATAGTGTCTTATTGCTTCTCAATAAAAATTCATATTTTTGTACTAAAAACCGCATGAACTTATTTGGTTACCTGATATATTCAAAATATCGGATACTGACGACCTTTCACTTGATCGCCTGGTTCCCTGGATGAAATGACTTATTATTGCACGCCTAAGGATGTTACACTTTTTCTCAAATATCTCAGAACCTATTGACTCTACGATAAAATTATAATAACTTAAATGAGAGCTAGAATTTGCTACAAAGTTATTTGAAATCTCCCCCACTACTGACGTTTCTGAGTAAATGGCAGCTCAATCTGTCGTGTCGTACCTTCGAGTACGTACTTATTACCATACATGAAGGTACCCGGGAAAATCAAAGGGTTATCTGATGAGCTGCCATATATCCAAACGTGTGAGTAGTAGAGTAAAAAGTGTTCCAAGCAACTTGTGGAAAGTGTTTAGAAACCTTTTTTGAGATTTTGAAGAAAAACTGTAAAACAAGATTGCCATAATGGGTGCTGGGTTCATTCTATTTCTCATTACATAGGTTGTGCAATAGAAAATTTCATCGAAACTGGGCTGAATTCAGCACAAAGCATTACATTACATCCATATTCATACAAAATGCACATTGATTTTTATTCTGTAGCTCGACACATATCAGCTCTAACAGGGAGTAATGAAACGGATCTGTATTGATTAAGATAATGCTTTTTTGGAAAAAGGTCAGGGCTTGGAGAGGAGACAGGGGACTACATGTGGCCGCCTTCAGTACAAGTTTGAACTCGCTCGAGTCATTTGGTTCTCCGTATCGATTTTTTGTGAAAAAGTTTTTTCTATTGGGTTCTAAAAATATACGACATCAATTTCAAGCAACGGTGTGCTAACAGGTTTTTCTTCAGACTTGGGCACAGCGCAACGGAAACTCTTGCTAAACAGGCCTACGGAGATAGTGTTTTGTCAAGATCCCAGATTACTGTGTGGCTTAAGACATTTTCATAAAGAAGAGAGTCGGTTGAAGATGAAGAGCAGGCCTTCATCTTCAAGGACCGATGAAAATATCGACAGAATCTGAGATTTTGTGCGCCCAGATCGTCGGTTAACAGAATGATCGGGGAAGAGTCAAATTTGACTCGCACCACCGTTCATCAGATCAAGAACAACTTTGTGACAGTCGAAAACATTCAAATGGCTGCAACCGACCAGCTGAAAGCTATTTCAGTGTCGGAGTTACAGCACTGCTATGAGGAGTGGAAGATCCATCTATAACGCTGTGTGGCTTCAGAAGGATGACAATATGAAATTGAAATTAATTGTCTCATCTACAGACCTCGTAATTCACCGACAATCGAAATTACCCACAATTCTCCAAAGATCTAACATCAAGGTCACCTCCAAAGCCCAAACTAAGGTCAAATACGTGGGGCTAGGAAAAATGCAATTTAGCAGGATTATTCAAAAACAACAAATATGGAGGTGATTACCTTGTACAACAACTTCAACTCCTTATTCAAAAAATAATCACCACGAACAGAATACCAGAAGAATGGAGGAGAGCGATCATGTTGATGGTCTTCAAGAAAGGAGATAAGAAATACCCCAATAATTATCGAGCAATAAATTTGTCAAATACAATGCTCAAATTGACAACAAGATTAGAATAGCTACAAAAATAAACGAACGAATAACTCTGTAAGAGGAACAGCAAGGATTCCGGACAGAAAGATCATGCACGGATGCAGTTTTTGTAATAAGACAAATAAAAGTCGCTGGAATACAACAAACCAGCATACATGTGCCTGATAGATTTGAAGAAAGCGTTTGATAGAGTGAGAGTTCGGGACGCGATACATTTATTATATGACAGGGGAATACCACTGGATTTAGTAAAAACTATTGAGAATATATGTAAAGATAACATAGCTATGGTAAGATGTAATTGAAACCTCTCGCAACCTATCAAGTATGAAACTGGCATTAGACAAGGAGATTCGCTGAGCTCACTAATATTTAATCTGATAATTGATAAAATCATGAAGAAAGAAAAAAAGAAGAGGATATAGAATGGGAGAAAAGGAAATGCAGATAATATGCAACGTCGACGACTCCATAATAATAGCCGAAAATGAAGATGACCTACAAACATTAATTAAAGAATTCGAAGATACGGCGCTCATATATAAGTACAACATGGTGATTTCAACAGGGAAAACTAAATCGATAGTGATATCAGCAAAACCGAGACGATGTAAACTGGACGTAAATACAAAACAATAGAACAAGTGATGGAAACGGAATACTTGGGAATCAAACTGTCAAGCTATGGAAAAGTGGAAGAAGTACATAAACAAGTGAACATGGCAAACAGAGCAGCAGGATGTCTCAACAATACTATCTGGATAAACAAATACCTCACAACGGAAACGAAAACTAGGATATATAAATCAACAATATGACCAATAATGACGTACACAACGGAAACAAGAGCAGATACGGCGAAAACACAAAGATTATTGGAAACAGCAGAAATGAAAGTCTTACAAAAAATAACAAACCAAACTCTTAGAGACAGAGTAAGAAGTGAGGAAATACGAGCGAGATGTCGTATAGAGGAAATCAACCTGTGGACCAAAAAAAGACAAATAGAATGGAATCAACACATAGAAAGAATGACAAAAAATAGAAAAGTACGAATAGCAAGAGATAAATCGCCAAATGGAAGAAGATCAATGGGACGACCGAGGAAAAGATGGTCCGACAACATCAATTGAGTCTAAAACCCGAAATAAGACAGGCATGAGTCTATTAATAAAGTAGGAAGAAGAAGAAGAAGATTTAAAATCAAACTCTTCTTTAGTAGCTTTCAAGAAATATTTCAATGAGGATTTTGGATTCAACTTCGATCATCATGTCTAGTCATTTCAGTTTCACTTTCTTTAAACTGGGAGCCTCTCCTTATGATGCCGGCAATGAAAAATATTTATTTTAATTCGTCATGTACTATTGCTTTGAATGTGAGGATCAAATTCAAATTCGAGAATATTGAAATCCTTGCCAAATAATACTAAACTTCTGACGTTAATATGCTCAAGAGTATTCTTGCAAACCCATAGAAATGTTCTCTAGCCTTAGATATCTGACCTCTACTTCACTTTTAGAGGTGATCTTGCTTTTAGATTTCAATGTATCTTCGAACGTAGCATTTACTGTTCTATCGATTCAAAAAAAGTTGACCTTGAAATAACCTTGAAGGTTAGGCTCAAGATCAAGTCCACGAATGCTACATATTCAAAGCTAATAGGTACCAAATGTTGAACTTTTTCAAAACTATCTAGAAAAGTTTGGTGCTGTCCTGTTATTTTTGTTACGCCCGATACACCAATCTTACAGTATATTCAGATAAGAGATAGACCGGACATAAACAACACCACGTGATCATCGAACGCTGTAACATTCGGCAGGGACGTATTAAGAGTCACGCAGTACATATTTTAGATAGTAGATGCTGCTTTGCGTAACTTTGTAGTAAATTAGCACAATTCGATGTGTATACGATTGGTGATGGATATAGGATCATGTGGGGGTGGGGTAAGAAATATATAATGATGTAAATATACATAAGGGTTACAAAATTTTCGCTTCGATTTCCAGCTTGGGATGCCGCCTGATGTTTGGTGAAATACAGTCGAATATAATCTCAAAATGGCGTTTAAATTAACCTAAATTAAAAATAATCGTATATCTCTTAAAATTGCTTTTAGAATATTCATTAGTATATTTTTTGATTTCTAGGTAAATATGTAACCAAATTAAAACGTTCAAAACGTAAAAAAATGTGCATGATTGAACATTGTCAGAAAGTAGATTCTTGAATAGGTTTTGCCAAAATGGGTTCAAAAATGTCAATAATTAATTAAATAATACAGTAGCTTTATAATTACTTATAACTTACCGAATTTGATGAATGACATCTTTTATTGGAAAGATGAGCTTGATGAGCTTTCATCATCGCTACTGCCTGAAGCACCAACGTCAATAATGAATGGCTCGACTTGTTCCTCTAAAATATTGTCCAGTTCCCACATTCTCTTTTCAACTTTGTCTTTCACGTGCTTAATACAGTTTTCCCATTTTTGCGCTGTTATTAATTCTAGTGCTTCTTTGAAAAGTCCTTTGGGGTCACAAAATTTAAAAGTTGTATTGTGCTTAGCTATATAATTTTTAACCTCTGCCCATATGAGCTCAATGGGATTGAGCTCGCAATGGTATGGAGGTAAACGGAGCACAGTTTTATTTTGACTTGCTGCCATTTCGTCAATGGCGTATTTTTGATATTCTGCCTTGTGATCCTTGCCAATTCTTAATAATTGTACTTTCAGCATTGCTTCTTCAAAGTTGATATTTTTCGAGCGGAGCCAATTTTGAACATCAACTTTCCTTGAACCCGTTGTTGGGACCTGCTCCATTCTTCGAGAATGATAAGGCGCATTATCCAACAAAATTACTGCGTTTTCCTCTAAGTTCGGTAAAATTTTTGAAAACCACTGTTCAAACGATTCGCCATTCATTTCCTCGTGGTAATCTCCAGTTTTCTTAGACTCAAAGCACCACAGACCGTCAACAACAAATCCATCCTCACTGCCAATATGGCAGATAATGAGCCTTTTCCCTTTACCTGGAAATCGAAGTACTAACTGGTGTAGATTTATTTCAATAAGCGAACCTTTTTCAAATGTTTTCATCACATTCAGCGAAAAAACATTGAGACATGAGTATCAGATTGCTATAATTGGGATTATTTAGTCATATTGAAAGAAAGAATATTGAACGTCGTATGATTACTCAGCGCTTCACAATTTAATTTAAAGTTATGAACCTTTAAAAAATGAATGATCAGGAACCTGAAATACGCGCAAATATTAATATTAACAAATTATAACTTTATAAAGCTTAAAGTATGAATTAAAATGATTAGAAATATTAGGAACGGTACAGAATATAAAACTTAGTAACTTTTTTAAGTTTATAATATTCGACAAATTTTAAGATTGTATTAAAAAATTATTGAAATATCGAAAACACATAAAAACATGGCTTAAAAAAGTTCTAACAAATGAAAATGACAATAAAACACCCACGCATTTTATCGAAAGTTATAAAAGTTTTGTTACTTGTAAATATGTTTTATCTGCCCCCTGGAATTAATGTTTAGAACCTTGTTCCCAAGGTTTGAAAAACGTCCGATTGTTGTCTATTACTCGTATTTACCTGCTGGATTTTTTAATCCGGTAGACAGTCCATCTAGAAAGGTCCTCCTGGATGAAGTTACAGAATCATCAACCCATACTTTACTTGTAGTGTGTCCTGCGTTTACCCACGTTTCATCAAGGTAATAAATCTTCCTGTTTTGATTTCTATATTTCCCAATTTTTGTTAAATAATCCCTCCTCCATAGCACAATTTCTTCTCTATCCAGTAGTAAACTATTACGACCCCGTTTTTTCCATTTGAAATTTAAATGCTTCAGTAACGCATGGAAAGTTGACCGTTTGAAATTTGTATCTCCATTTACCTCCTGCAGTACTTTATCTATAGTAGGTATTTCATTCCTAAAGAAGAATTCATGCACTTTCCTCCTAATCGCATGCTTATCAGCTTCATCCAATGATTTAACAATACTTTTGCGATGTTTACTGGTCACTGGCTCAGAAAAGGTGTGATTTTCTTTGTATTGTCTTAACACATTAAACACTGATGCGCGACACACCCCAACTTTGTGAGAAACCTTCACAACAATTTCTTTAATGGTTGATGCCTCGTCCTCCTCGCGCTCGATCTTATATATATTCAAAATGACCTCTTTCATTTCTGCACTCAGGTGTCTTTTTTTAGAGCGTTTCCTAGGTGGACTACAGAAGTTTACAACTTCATCGGCAGTATCTGTACTACTGGGCATTTTGCGCAAGCAGTTGATAACAATAACAATCAATAACAAGGTATAACAATAAGAACGACAAACTCAACAACTGAATAAGATAACAAACGAAAACGTCCAAAGAAATAACAAATTGCAATGATGCACACGACATACGTAACACTTCTGAACCTGAATGTGACTCTGCCTTGATACGACTGCTTTGCCGCTCGGCATAGGCATTTAATTGCGAATTGACCAATGAGGGCTCCTGTTTTACGTCGAGACGGCGGCGTTAGCGTGAAAATCACCCGAACCTTTTGTTTACATCCGGTCTATCTCTTATCTGAATATACTGTAGCAACTTAGCAACTGGTGGACAGGGCAGCGCTCATTGGTGAATTCTATAGATATCAACCGCTTGGTCCGTCGCGACTGGTACCAGCACAGAGTTGTATTCAGGCATTCAATACTCGAAAAGTTCCGATTTTTTTCATACCGAAGCAGTAGCGTAGACGGATACCTGAATACCAGGTCACCACGCAATTTTTGAACTGCCTAAGGATATCAGAATTGAAAAAAGCCTCAACAGGTAGATTGTTAGACAATCTCGATACCCTAGAAACCAAGAAGCGGTCGCTTCGAACATTTCTGGATGTACGAAGCTCGATCCGGTTGGGATGGGAGGCCAATGTCAGGCGGGTCTACATAGCAGGCGCGCGGCTGCTCCAAGGGCGAGAGTTCTAACTAGCAAAGCCAGTTGGCATAGCGGTAGACGAGATCTAGATCGCCGACGGGTCGTTGATGCAAAAGAGTTCCGGAACTGTCCGTTAGAGAAGAGTCATCGATCATTATGCATATTAGTGGAAAAATGACACACTGGTGTACTTCATATGTAATTATGAAAACATTTCACATGTTAATCTGCAATCGACAAGGCGTTGGTATCATTCAGTCACTACACAGACTGACATTGTTCAAATCTTTGGCATTCGGTACTCTATCTCTAACTTGAATTTGGATGGGATATAGGTTTTTGTGGTAGCCGGCTCTTGGACTAATAAATCGTTGCTACCAGGCACCACATCAGTTCCTAAAGCTAAGAATGGGAGAATGTCGCTGCCTTTGAAAGACCTGCGACAGGAATTTCTTCGCATTTGCATTAATTTACATGTTTGTATAAATGCATATTTTGCTGTGAGACATAGGAGGCGGTGAACAGTTCTAAACTTTAGGGGTGAACGAATGTTCAGTAAGATAAGTTGACACCAAATGTCTTTTCCAAGTACCTACTTAAAAATGTTCGATTTAAACAAACATCATCGCACGATATTTAGATTCGGTTCCTCCTATTGGCCAGCTGTTCATAAATGCCCGTGCGTGAAGGCAGCAGCGACTCAGCGCGGAGTAAATAAGGTTTGAAGATATGATACGGGTGGTCCTAGAAGTACCCGACCCAACGAAGAAAACACAAAAATTTTGTAAACAAAATTATTTATTTTTCAACATAATCTCCTTTGAGCTCTATACACTTTTCTCAGCGATGTTCAATAAGTTCGACACCCTTTTTGTAATAAGAACTGTCTTGCTCCTCAACATAGCCATTAACTGCCGAAATCACTTTTGAGTCCATTGTTTTGATTGTTCTTTTATCTGGGGTGTGAAGTGTTGGACCCATGTTTCATCCACGGTTATGAAACGACCCAAAAATTCTGCTTTGTTGCTGTGAAACTTGGCTAAACACTCAATTGAAACATCTTCACGACACTGTTTTTGCTCGATTGTGAGCAATCGCGGCACCCATCTTGCACACAGCTTTCTCATGTCCAAATTTTCAGATAATAATATGCGATGAACCGCACTTTTTGAAATGCCTACGATGTCTGCTAGTTCGCGCACTTTCAATCGATGATCATTCAGTACCGCTTAGTGAATTTCCTTCACCATTTCTGGAGTTGTCACCTCATTTGGTCGACCACTGCGATGCTGGTCTTGGCAGCTCATACGGCCTCGTTTAAACTCAATATTTTTATAACGATGACCAATTTTATCCATTTTCACAAATTCACTGAAAACGTTCAGTATTGATGGCTGCTAAACAAATACTAAGCAACGTGGCATCTTCAAACTTGACACATATGCTTTTTAGGTTGCATACTTTCTAATACAATGATATTTTTCAAACAACTATCGCCATCTCTAGGTCAGCCCGGGCACTTCTGGGCCACCCTCGTAGGCTATAATAAATCGGGAAAAAAAGGAATAGTTGAAATATATGTCAAGGCAGATGTTGTTGATATAATTAGGTCATATATTCAATTAAGTTGTACTTAAAGCTAAACGTTTCGACACACTTTCAACAGATATCCGCACGCACCTACTGAAACACAATCCTGTATGCTAATCCGTCGAGTTTGCTTGGCCGAATCAAACCATGTCTGTGTTCAAATCTAATCTTTATTTTGTATGACGACACGTTTTGGTCCCAACGGTGCCCTTTTTCAAGTACATCTAACGACTTTAACAATATATCTTGTTTATCTGTCTTCTAGACGATGCTTCGTTTGTTTGTTTTTTCTTTCATTTATACATCCCTATACAGTGTGCTACTGCAATAGTCTTACCAGTCCTGTAACATGCGAAAATTGCGCGCCATCGTTGCAATTCTAAGATGGCACCGCGCCAATTCAGTAAAATCCAGGACCGGTGGAGCAGATATTCCCATACACAAAATGACATCCAGCCCTCCACAGCGATAAGTGCTATCTGTAAATTTTTTATCGTTCCAGACGCGGCACCCTCGTACATCGTCCCCAAAACGCCAAAAATCATCCCAAAATGTGAAAACCCACCCAGAACTGTTGTCGTAACTTACCGGCTAATTGTTATGAAGTATTTGACTATTATGCTGCATGTGTATTGTTTATTGATCTGAAATGCGAGAAATACGAGTTTCAGATCTAACAATGTATGTTATCGGCACTTAAGTCACGTCACGTCACATCACAAGGTACCATCGGACGCAAGAGCGTAAATCTCACAATACGTGTAACCTCTCTTAATCAAAACACGTTTCGAATTTATCTGTTGTCACCTCAAGTACCTATATTTCTGTCATTCACTCAATATAGCTTTTGATATGTGAGTTTGCGTGTCATAGATGAAGGTGTGTCATGTGTTGAAAAAGCTCATATTTGGACGCCAATGCAGCCAGATTTGACATAGGTACGTAAGCGTACATAGAAACACGTAGCAGCTAGTAATATCCATAATGAGGATCTCCACAAAAATTTGATAGTCCGGTTAAATTTGTGCATTATTTGGTTCCTACTTCTTACACTTCGAACTCTTTTGGGCTACTTCCTGCATACTAACTGATTTGACCTATATAAGGGAGTGTCAATATTGATGCTCTTGATGTAGTAACATGACTTCACTCTAGCACCCACTTTGAAAAATAATATAATAATAGTAACAAGTACAAATTTTTCACCTCCCGCTAAAAGGTTAATTGGATGAACATTTATTTAAAAGATATTATAAGATGATGATGTAACTAGCATATACGCGAGACATTATGCACTGCCTATAAACGTGATACTGTCAGAGTGTCAATATGACAACCACTACAGTGTATGACAATTACTGACAGATTCAGTTTATGCCTTCAGACCTTTTTAGCTGCAGTAGCACTTTTTTTACTCATATCTGAAGTTTTGGATGGATGTTTCAAAGATGTCAATGATATGGAAAGGTTGTATAAATTTAAGTTAAAAAAATATCGCTCGTTCTATGCCAAAGATGCGTCAAGACTGATAACAGGGTCAATGAGACGCCTATATGGCAGATGTCCTTGTTTGGCTTCATATAAGCGAACATTTGTCGCTCAGATGTGCCGGGAAAGTGTGATTTGGTTACTACCGGTCATACAGCGATTGGCAAAACGACTCATAGGTGATGTGTCACCTTTCTTTTTTGAGTTTTTCAATAGCCTCATGTTCTCTTATTTGCTTTACGTCATCGGTGTCCAAATACCTAGTCCAAACCATACTGACGATTACTATAAAGCATGAAACAACGTTGTATATGATTGGTATTCATAGGAAATACAAAAATGAAACAATCCTATTCAGTCCTAGTAAATCTATTTTCGGGCTTTGGAAAACATGTATGCGACGTAAATCAAGAGCTTTGAATTTCAAATTCAAAAGTTCTTATGAGGTGCACAGCTGTAAGCAATTGATGCACACATGAGTGTACTTAAATTAAATCAGGAAAGTTAAACCTGGAACTTAAGTCGTATGAAAGAAGTATTTGTTAATACTGAAAACGCTAAGATTTAACAGTTTACCTCGCCACAACCGTATTTTATCCTCCTTCACGCGTACTCGCAGTTGAAAAAACACAGTTGTTGACAAAATTACTAACTTAATGAATAAATTTGTATGACTTAAAATAGAGGAAACTACCAAAACCTTTACTCCCTGCTTGTTATTCATTAAAAAAAGGATGGCTATAAGTGTGGTTATAAGCTGTAGCTGCAATTTATTATCAAAAAGAGCTTCTTCCAAAAACATCACATACCCATAATTTCAAAAATACGTACCAAGAGCGGATCCCTATAAGAATCCGCTATTTAGTAGAACGAATAAAAATCAATAGGCTACCTACTTATCTACTAAAAAGGCTGGTACCACGTGGGGATCTCAATTACAGGAATCTGAGACATAACTCTGACTTCCATATACCTAGTTATAGAAGCAATATTTTCCATCGTAGCTTCACCTACAACGCTGTCAAGGTGTACAATAGTCTTAATGATAATTACAAAAAGATGGGAATACTTGCTTTCAAGAGAGCCATTAAGAACCACCTTCTGGGGTCTGCTAGCCAAGCTGGCTGATATATTTATTTTTTTGTCTTTATTGTTTTTTTTTGTTAGAGCGGGCTATGTGGAATAGATGTACAACATATTAAGATTAATCTATTTAAGCTTAATTATTGTATATATTATTTAGTCGATCGCTATTCATTGTTATGTTTTTCCTTTTGTATGTGTTCCTGCGCTGTGTGGTCAAGTGGTAGAGTATCCAGCTGGCTAAACTTCGCCTCGCAGTGTGGAGGGATTAATAAAGAAATTATTATTATTATTATTATTATTAATTACCAATCCGTCAATTAAGATTTTATTCTTAAGCAAGGATTCGAGATATATCTAAAGCAAATACATAGTCGTCGATTCCTTCCTTTCTTTCTGCCATTCCATCTTCTTACTCCGTAAAGCATCAATGGTTTTACCATCCTATAAATATTCCATGTTTTCCATTAAGTTTTACAACAAGGTGACTCAAATTGTTCAACAAATGATATCTTGGAGATCGCATACAGTGCTGGGGAAACTAATCTGAAATGCAGCTCATTGAACTTAAAAATAAGATTGACTGACAACCCTTTTGGCACAAATATTTATCGGATTTTTTAATGAAGATTTAAACACTAACTAGTTATCATAAATTACAACTCAATGCTTCTAAGCTAACTGCCAGTAAAGTATGTAAGCAAACTTTTGTTTCCGAAGGCAGCTTGATATTATTTCGAGTCTTTTAAAATTAAAGCCAACGAATTTTGCGCCAAAGCTTATAGGACATAGGTTACTTAAAACTATGCTTGTTACGATATGCCCTACCACATTCGTGCTTGGTTTAACTGTACTATACGTATATGTCTGTGGCAACGACATCATCAAATAAAAGCGAGGACGCACCTCCATGGCAATATCGCTCACCTTCCTCTCAAATTTGTAACACCCTGATGGATCCCACAATACGCAGGTACACAATGAGATTCAACACATCGCACAAAGGCTACCTTTTTTGTACCGCGTCGGGGATGTCTGGATAAACCGTATAGCATTTTTGTGATAGGATTCCTTTCGAAGGTGAATTCGTTCCATCAGTTGTCGCCCTTTGCAAAGATTTCCATTTCTCTAAAAGGAACGTTAAATAAAGAACGTGAGGTTAACCAGATGTAGGATGGAGAAGTATCGGGGTCAAAGGAATTTGCTGTTTGCGGTGGAATTGGAACGAGACACCCTTTACAAGCTACCTATAAGGACAAGTTATTATTTCGCGAGTATTTCCACTCATAAAATGTTCGTTTTGTGAATACGTTTACCGTATCTCTTCACAAAACGTCATTCATCCCTAAGTGCTCTACTTTCAATGCATTATGGCCACCTATTTCAGAAAACAAGCTAAGAAAACCATGTTTGAACAACAAATATAAAGATAACCATCACACTGCATTTCTTTCAATTATGAACACGAACTATCCAGGTCCTTTTAGTACCACATTTCTATTTGGTTTAGACATTTTTGAACCGATATCGCTTAACGAAGCGAATTATAGGCAATGTTTCTTTTCTAATGAGTTGATCTTTCTTTCCAGGGACAATACTACAACGGCCTCTATATCGACGTACGGTACCTACACCAACAATCCCCAATCATCCCAGATTCAGCAGCAACAGTTTCACTACTCGCCCACCAGCAGCACAGCGAGTAGTGGTACTGCATCGCCGTACCATCATCCTGCATCATCATTTCGACGGTACATCCCCACAACCAGCTATACACCCACCAAAGAGTTGACACGAGTCGCCGAAGACCTGGAAATCCAGCAACGCACCCTCCCCAGAACGCAGAAGGAGCACCAGGACCTGGGGAGGTACAGGCAGAACTTGAAGGTGATAACAACTGCTAATGTCACGTCGCTTTTCCATTTATTTGTTTTTATAAAATGTTTTGAAAAAGACTGCCGAGGTTCCAGAAGTTCTACTTACAAAAACAAGTTAACAGCGAACATGTATGTAAAAAATAATTAAATACATCTGTTCACCTTTCCAGTAGCTATGATTGTACCAGCTAAAAAATATAGACAGGGGTTTCTGGTTAATTGACCGTCATCAGTGTAACGTAAGTTAAATGTAGCTTGAATATGCATAAAACGTCACAGAAAAATCAGTAATGACGAAACACCAGTAGTGTGAGAAGCGACTTCTTGCAACAGTTCCACGTTCCACCTACGTTCTCTAATTCTTAACTTAATATAAGTACGCAAACAATGTTGACACCTAAATCAGGGAATCGAGCCTGCATAAATCCGGTCAGATACCCCCAAACATTGAGCCGTATTCATAAAAGAGAAGCATATCTTCGGAAGCACAAGGTACAAGTATAAGGTCCCGCGTCGGAGAAAAAGGTAGAAGTATAAGCATGTCCTTGTTTTAATATTCATAATGATTACCTTATACTCGCGAGGATATCCTCCAAGAAGAAGTAAAAGTTTGACAGGTATTTGTATCTTGAGCGACATGTCCTGACTTGTTCCAGCTTGTAGTTGACGTGGGAGTTCGTTCAGTCAGCATCACTGCAGTTGTACTCCAGAGCTTACACAGACCGTTCCGTATTTTCAATGGATACAGTTTTCTATCAAATTAATAAGCATGACATCCTCAAGTGATGAGGAAACTATAGAAAACAATGGCAACGACCTCCAGTTCATCGCAGATGAAATTTCCATTGCTCCCATTATTTTGCAAAAGTCACAAATAAAAATGAGAAAGGACGATGCCTTTAAGAAGATATTGAAAAAATGCGAATCAACATTCGATAAACCATTAAATACTAAAAAGGCTTATTAAAAAAAATCAACAACATAAAATCAATATTGAAGAAAAAACAGATCTAAAAACAAAACTGGTAATAAAGCCAATGAATTGTTAGACTGGGCAAGAAAGTTGCTGAAAGCTATGTAAGGTGACTGTAATCCTACAATTGGGAAAATGCCAGGTGCCATTCAGGTTGGTAGTGTTCAAGAAGAAGGAAGTGAACTATATACCGAGCGCAGTGAGCAAACAGTTAGTATTACAGCGCCAGCAGTTCAAAAGACATTGCCACCAAAAAGAAAATATGAAACTGGGGAAACCAAAGGGTTAACTACAAAAGGACTGCAACGTCTAGTGCTATTACAGCAGTACCAAATAAGTGCTTTACAACAAGAGTATTATAAAACGAAATTATTTATTTAGTTGTGATCTTGTCTGTGAATTGCTCCATATTCTGGAATCATGCACTGATGCAGGCCAACAGACATCAACACTTGTGAACATCTCCCTGGCATCACAAGTGGCACATTTAAAGTAGGTTTCCCTTTTCGGTTGGTATACCCATCTCCATGGCGATTTGGTTTCAGGATTCCTATATGTGTACAATCAATTACACCAATTGCTGTCGGAAATTTATACATGCCTTGTGATATCCGCTTGGCCTCCATCAGTTCATGGTTGGTAGTTGGACTGTGCAACTATGCTGTTCAAAACTTTGTCCACAGTCCGAGAATACCGTTGCTTGACTAACACCAAGTTCCTGACCAATACCTTGTTGATATTCAGGGTCACCGAGATAGCGTAGATATATCTGCATTTCATGAATACATGAAAGTGCTCCTCCTCGTGTTTCCTCATTCTCAACTTAAAATCTGTCTGCAAGCCATTGTACATTTGGTTCATCGACCCGATATAATTTTCACGACCAAGTGAAGGTGAACGAGGTTTGTACGTTTTAACATCCCTAACATCCACAATTTCCGCCATCATCGTTTGACCACCTTTAGTTACGAAGTTGAGTCTGCTACTGACCACACTCAGAATTTTTGAAGGATATGCCTTCTATGTCAAGTATAAGGTGAAGATTATGAATATCCTTTTACTTATCTCACTGCTTTGAAGGATAGGCTTATAAAGCAAAAGCATTTACTTCAAATTATTATAAATACCATCTGGAGGATTTCCTCCAAAATTTACAAGTACAAGGATATCCTTTGTTTTATGAATACGGCTCATTGTGAACTAAATGTATGGCAGCTTCATTGTTCTTTGAAGCCATGTTTTGTTTTCAGTTCTGTAGGGACGATTATCATAGTAAGGACTGTCTATTTTGTTCTATTTTCCCCGACTTTAAATATAGTCATGACGACTTGCAGGAGACGGTATGAACTCCTAGCATACAAAAGACTACAACATAATACGACTCTGAAAATGTTACGTTGATAGATCCGTCAGGGTTGTATGTCACTTAACAGGATGCAGTGGTACTCCTTTCAAAATGTTTAACTGTTTTGTGACGTATTTTCCGTGAAATAACATTTTTTGACTTTCTCTATGGATAAATATGAAAAGAGTTTTGCGTTACTCCAGTTTCCGAGAAGTTCGAATTTTTTACCTGTGTATGTGAAAATATTCTATATTTTAAGTAACTTTCAGAGCTTTTAGTACTAGTAATAGGGATTTGGTCATTCCTACCATAAGTGGAGAACCATGGACACCTGCTTCATGCTATTTGGTAACTCGTCAGCAGGATCTAGGTTTGATTTGAGGTAAGGCAACAGAAAAAGCTGAGCAACTCTATCCCGGATATAAGATTTGTCGAAATAGGACAACACAAAGTGCCATCTGATGACAGAATCCTTTGCGAGGGTGAAGACGGCAAGCTGTATCCCAGTTCGCATTTGACAACCATGTCACCACTGTGGCCGCTAGGTGCTGCCGATTCTGCTGCTATAGTAGATGTAGTCTGCTCGCCATTTAAAAAATATCACAAAATAGCTGTTCACGGTTGGCAGTCTGTTGTTGTACAAACGAAAGCCGTTACTAATTTGTTGCGAAGTGAGATAAAGTATTAGCAGACTGTTTTCACTGTCTCTGTGGTCGACTCTGGTAATAGATGGCACAATGTGCTGTCTTATGTCGTAGTGTTTTAGTGTTTGGAGCTATAAGATTTCTACACCAAAGGAAAGTATCCATACCTGTATTGTTCCAGGACGTTCAAAAAGACCACCAAGACATACCAAAGGTTCACCAAGACCCAAGCAAGTATCAGACAGACTCCACCCGGAATTATCCTGATCTGATAGAAAGGTCACCCAATACAGCGCATTTCCGAACATATAGGGGCTACGGAGGGGGCTCAAGAGCAGCTAGTGAGGCCAGCGGCAGTATGCAAGACATCAGCGAGATCTTCTGCACCCTGCCCAGGAAGAAAGATTTGATTAGGGGTTCGAGATATAACAGCAGCGATAGTCAGACACCGTTATTGCCAGACAGCAGATATGCCAGTGAGTATATATGATTTGATTTTTAAGGCCGTTATGCCTCCTTTTTACAGTGGGTTAATATGCGCTAGCTGTATCTAGGCTAGATCTGCTGACGAAAAGCTCCCTGGCTTACGGAAAATCTCAAATTGATTTTCTCATTAAGAGATAAGGCTTTAGTTAAGTTTAAAAATAGAAAATGTAAAGAACACTGGGAACCTTACAGAGATCTGAAAACTTTTGCTACCCTATCTTGGTACTGTTATGGGAAATTGTGATGCAAGAAAGAAATGGCGGGCTCTGAAATCGTTGGGCACGCTGAGGGACCACAGTTCAATTATACCTGAACATTTAAATAATGTTGAAAGACTTAGCGATTATTATTCATCTGAAATGACCTCAAGCTTAACTCCTGATTCTGAAACACTAAATAGATATTTAAATAGTAAAAAATATAACTTGAAGAGTAACTCGAATTTCACAATGACTTGTATAGATGAAGTTGCAGATACCTTAAAGTCAATCCAGTCAAAGGCCATTGGTGTTGATAATATTGGGATTGATATGTTATTATATTGTTGTCCCCGTATTTTACCCGTAATAACTCACCTAGTTAATACGTGTATTGAGTTTTCAGTGTTTCCTGATTCTTGGAAAATTTCTCATGTCACACCAATTCCAAAACTTAACAGTCCCAATGAATTCAAGGATTTAAAACCAATAAGTATACTGCCCACTCTTTCTAAAGTTATTGAGAAGATTCTTGAGCGGCAAATTCGTTAATACCTGAATACTAATAAAATACTTCCTGAACATCAGTCAGGACTTAGGCAAGGGTACAGCTGTGCTACTGCACTGCTAAAGATCACTGATGACATAATAGAAGCAACTGATAAAAATGAGTTAACTGCTTTGATATTATTAGATTACTCGAAAGCTTTTGATAAGCTGAACCATCAGCTACTGTTTGCAGTATTGCATTTTATTGGTTTTTCTAGTGAATCTGTGAAATTGATTAAAAATTATTTATCTAACCGTAAACAAATTGTTAAAATCAACAAGATTTTTTCTGAACCTAAAACTCTCATCAGTGGTGTACCCCAAGGCTCTATTTTAGGGCCTCTCTTCTATATTACTTATACGTCACAGTTGCACGCATGGCTTAAGACCTGCTCTTTACATGCATATGCCGATGACACGCAAATATATACGTCTTTTAAATCAGAGCAGATCGTGCTAGCAGCAGCCAAAATTAATTCTGACTTACTGTCTTTGAGCATAGCCTCTAAAAACCATTGCTTAGTCTTAAATCCGGATAAGTCAAAGGCTATCATTTTTGGTAGGAAAAAGGCACGGAATGATATTTCTAGTTCTATCAGCTTAGAGTTGGATGGTAAGCTTATACCTTTAAGAGATAGTGTCAAAAATCTTGGCGTCCTAAGTGATAATGACCTCCGTTTTCATGGCCACATCACAAATAAAATTAGGGCATCATTTCCTAAATTAAAACAAATTTATGCTCAAAGAAGGTTATTGAGCCATATTTGGAAACGTACTCTGTGCGATTCTTTAGTCCTTTCTACGTTTAATCATCGTGACGTTGTTTATCATTCCCGTATAACTAAAGCTGACAATGATCGAATTCAACTCATGCAAAATTCATGCACGCGTCTGATTTGTGGAACTCCTAGAGGAGAACACATCAGTCACAAAATGAAGGAGATAAATTGGATGAAAATGTTTCAGCGCCGAATACTTCACTGTTTGGTACTATATCATAAAGTGATGGTGAGTCAAGTACCACAGTATTTGTGTAGTAAAGTTCAATTGAGGGTTGAATCACATAATGTCAATGTGAGAAGCAAGAATTTGATAAGTCCTCCATGTCACATCACTTCTCAGTATGAACAATCTTTTTCATACTGTATTTATAAGTTGTATAATCAGTTACCTTCGGACCTTAAGTCTATGACGCTGATATTTTTCAAAAAACACGCTAAGGCTTACATTATGTCAAAATATTCTTTCTAATTTGATTAAGTTTTTTGATATTAGTTCAACTTGGTATTCTCAAAACCTTTCTTGTTCTTTCTATTTTTTCTTTTTCTTTTTTTATTGTCAATTTTCGGGGTTGTGTGGAAGAACACTATTTTTGTGAACTCCGCCTTTTGGATCATATGTCTATCTGTATAGCATGTTTCCAATAAAGTCGATTATTATTATTATTATTATATGCCAAGCAAACGTTCACGACTGATGGACTGCGTATTCAAATGAAACAACTTGTAGTTTGTACTTTTGACACCTACAAGGTGATTGATATTTAGCAGGATCCAATACCTAATGTCTATTTTATCCCGTACTGCGGGTATCTACCAGTCTGATTAGAAGGAGTTAGCTTAGTGAATGTCAGTTACGTTTGTGGCCGAAAACTTTGGCGTTTAATGGCGTTAACCATAATGACTAACATTAGTTTAAAAGTTTCAAGGATCCAGCTCGCTCTAACACAATTGTAGTTTTTTAAACGTCGCGTGTCGAGTAAATTCGAGTCGACTTCCTCTTAAAGTCTTGGATTAAGGAACGAACTTTGCAACTAGTTACTCCAATGCACTGGCGTAGCTGGGAAAGTATGAAAAAGAGCAGATATTGCCAAGACATTGTAAACTGAACGTATTAAATACAGAATCAGATATTTGTGAGTGTATCACTGTATATCTAGTCATACTTGCCAGTATAATACAAGCTTACGGTCCGTCCAGTCGCCCAGACATTTTCTGCTTGGTAGGTGTATACATTTCATAAAATATGTACATATATACTCAATTTTTAATAAAAATTCCATTTACTGAAATTCCGGAGTGGATGAACAAATAAATAATAAATTGTTCTTTCAAAGCAACATTTAATTGGGCGTATATCTGATACACTGTATTTGTGTGAAGTGCATTGTGAAAAAACATATATTTTTAATGCTTTGCTTTCAACCAACGTTCATTCCATATTTATATGAACTGATCCGCGAAAAGCGCCTTCTATATACTATTGTAATATAATCGGGTTTTATATAAATGTGTCAGAAACACACCGCATATTTATAGCTTGTTATGCCTTTGTAGAAAGTAATTGTCCAGTATTATTCCCGAAGAAATTAAGCAAATCGATTTTCAAATTACTACGTCCACATTATATGGATTTGGACACAGACTTACAAGAACCGGTCTCAGTATCTCGGTATTTAGGTTTCTTGCGTCTTGGCAACATAAAAAATATAAAAAAGCAATTGTGTTAATGAGATTCGCAACTTAAAAAAACATCCAAGATAAGGCTTTGCATTACCAGCAATGGAAAATAAAATTCTGAAGAAATTATAAAACGTTAATTATGTATATATCCCAAATTTAAGAACTCTTCCCTTTCGTTGCATCAAATAATGTCACAGATTAACTTCCAATAACTTCAACAATTGCAGTAAATAGCAGATAGATAGAGCTTTCGAGTATAACAAATACCACGCAAATGCTTGCCATTTTTCGACATTACCATGCCAAATGAAGTTACGTATGCGGTATCTGTAATACAGCCCTGCTGATTGGCTTTCAAACATTCAAAACTCGGTATATACCTGCATATTTAATGATTTTTAGAAACAATTGTAACCTAAAAAAAATGAAACAGCGTCATCATTCCCGATATGCGGTTTGTTTACCGCTCTTGGTAATATAAGGTATCAGGAAAATTGTGTGTGAATCTATTTGATGTTAGCTCCATATGGATAAAATAGCATTTTATAAATACACTTTTTTTATTTGATCTGGAAAACATTTATATTGCAGAATATTGTTGTTGTTGCAACTAAATATTTGTTCAATGTTCAACAGTCTATTTTAGTTGAATTTCAACAGCTTCATCTGAAATAAGTAACTACTAATCAACATAAATGAAATGTGACGCACTTTGTCGATAAACGTGTTGTATCTTCACTCTAACAAAAATACATACAAATAATGGGCAGCTCGGTAAAGATATTTACCTTACAAGTTAATACCAATCCATGAAAGTCACGGAAAAACTCCACAAATCATTGCTGTTGGCCATTGAATTTACCCTCGCCTATTTGCAGACATTTCGTGACATGCTGATGGCAGTAAAACAAGTGGCTAGGCTGAGTTTACAAGGTATTAAATTTATATGTCAAACTGTTATGTACTTTTTGGTAAATACATGATTACCGTTGGGCATCCACCCATATATATAAAAAAAAATTGGCGGACGTAAATATTATATTTGTATTAATACAATATCCTCAGAAAATGTGATTTGTGTGAAAAATGTGGTGTTAGACTCAGCTGCGTTTTAGATTAAAACAAAAACCTAACTGTCGTACATTTTGCAAGATGGAGCTACCATTCGCGGAAGATAATACTATACAAGTATCCTTTAAGGAAACAATGCAGTCATTTAAACAAAAAAAGATACACAAAAATTTACTTCTCATTTCTCACACAGTATTTACGAACACTTATTACAGAAACATCGACTAAAGGTTTGTTATTTTCAGTAATATGCATTTATTTTTATATTGGACAAAAAACTCAATGCGTTGAGATCGCTAGTTGGCGCTGTCATCGCGCACCTCGCGAATCCTATATTTAAGACATTGTGTTCCAATGAAATCTGTGGTATACATTCTTCGAGCTACAAATGCATAACTTATTCCAAACGTATTTTCTAAGTACATTATCCAAGCTGGATTTTAGTGTCTGAAAAGTTGCAAAAGTCTGAAAATGAAATTAAACTAGGGTAAGCGTCCAAGAAAATATCTAGGAAGATGTGCCACTTTTCTGTTTCTTCATTCCGGACCTAATTATCATTTTTGGTTATCTGTTCATTACCAGTGGTCGGAGTAAAAAGTTAATTAAAAAAGCGAGAACGATATTTGAAAGTTAAGCGATGGGAACATCTGCTAGACTAAACGAGTTCACCAGCCGGAAATATGGATATAAACGTTTTTATAGCCTCGCAAATTCTTGGAAATCTCGAAGTTAAGTGAGAGAAAGAAGCGCGAATGAAATGAGGAACGCTATCTGATCCTCCAACTGAATTACTCTACTTGAAACTTTAATGTCTAGCACTAACTAACCTAAAAATACTTTATTATACCTCATTAAATAGTATTTGTGCTGAAAAACGTATTCGGAAAATCATTTGACAAAAGACGAGTCTTTGAAGCCGAACAAAACAAGTTGTCTTTTAACAAAATTCTGTTTTTTATATTCACCATGTCACTGACAAGGATGCATTGTAATGGCAAAATATTCGGAAAATGAGATATTATGCTTTTTGGATGTTATATGTCATATATATCATTTAAAGCAACATATTTTCTTGGGAGATGTCAATATAAATATTTTGGACGATGATCCCATCACAAATGAATAATTGAATATCCTATCAAGTAACGGATTTCTGTCCTATATAAACCTACCTACAAGGTCCATCAGTGGCACATGTATAGATCACTGCTTTGTGAAAGACCTATCCAACAAAATTACTTGTATACCAATAATCCTAGAAAGCGATATTACTGACCAATTCTCCACTATTTTACTGATATCTTCAAATGAAAAACATTCTAACATCCCTACCGTTAGTAACAACCAGGAAAATTACAAATTTTTTGTCGACAATTCAAAACTAATATCAAATGTCAAACAAGAATCCCGGGAACAATTATACTCTATAAATAATATAGACAAAGCAACGGGACTGTTCATAGAGAAAATAAAAAAAATAATAGATATTAGTACCAATAAAGTAATAATTAGTCACAAAGAGAAAAGCAGAAATGCCTGGATTACCAAAGGATTAATAACATCGGCAATAGAAAAAGAAAGACTATATAATGTAATGAAACTAACGCCAACTACAGCGAATACCGACTGCTACAACCAATATAAAAATAAATTTATAGAGCTTGTAAGGCAAACCAAACGAAAACATTACCTAAATAAATTGAATAATAACTTAAATGATCCTAAGCGGCTTTGGACAACTATTGATGAGATTACTGGGAAAACAAAAGTTAAAGAGTGTGTCACTGAGTTAAATACAACATCGGGAACAGTATTAAAAAATACTCAACAGATATGCGATGAATTTGTACAATTCTTTACTGACATAGGCGAAAATTTAGCAAGTAATATACAAGCAAATGTACAAAATATTCATCCTCCAAAAATAACTTTGAACTCATTTATTTTGGATAAAGTCGAGCAATGTGAAGTTTACACCACTGTTATGTCCTTAAAAAATCGGAAAAGTCCTGGGTTCGATAGTATTAAAAGCGAGCATTTGAAAATTATGGCCGAGGACATAACAGAACCACTCACTTACCTAATCAACAAATGCTTTGAATCTGGCATATATCCCTCAATTTTAAAAAAGGTAATATAATACCGATACATAAATCAGGAACAAAAACAGATGTTAACAACTATAGACCAATATCAATAATATCTAGTGTAGCAAAGATTTTTGAAAAAGTTTTATCTACTAGAATGATTCGATACCTCACAAAATTCAAAATTTTAAGTGAAAATCAATATGGATTTACAGAAGGGAAGGCTACATCGGATGCAATAACTAAAATTGTAAATCAAATACATCAAAATATTGATAACAGAATCCCTTCAATCTGCATTTTTGTTGATTTAAAGAAAGCTTTCGACACAGTTAATCACAAATTATTATTAGAAGCATTGGAGAGAATTGGTTTCAGAGGAAACGCGTACTCACTGACCGAAAGTTATTTGTCAAATCGCCCACAATCTGTGCAGATATCAGGATCATTTAGTAAAGAAATGTATATTAAGTGTGGTGTCCCACAAGGAACTGTCTTAGGTCCGCTGTTATTCAATATATATTTAAATGATATTTTCCAAATTAATTGTGTTGGCAAAATAACTAGTTTTGCAGATGATACTGCAATATTATATGAAGGCACTGACTGGTCTGATCTGAAACATGTAATTGAAAATGATTTTATCAAAATTATTCGGTGGTTTAACAGTAGAAAATTAAGCATTAACTACTCTAAAATACATTTTTTACCATTTGGATCTTATGCTAGACATCTGCCAAATTACACAAATTTCTCCTTCAGTATTAATGATCAAAAAATGCAAATTAATAGAGTGCCCAACATAAAATACCTTGGAGTGGTCTTGGATCCTCACTTACGATGGGACATCCATGTCAATTATATTTTAAAGAAAGTTAGATTTGTATCCTACAAAATTAAATACCTTGGGAATATATTGACAGAAAAATATCTTCGAACATTATACCATGCACTGATTGAGCCTCATCTCACATATGGTATATTAGCATGGGGAGCTGCATGTTCCTCACATATCTATAATTTAGATGTTTTTCAAAAAAGTATTCTAAAAATGATATTTAAAAAACCGAAACTTTATCCCACTAAAAAATTATACGCAGATGTTCGAATGTATGATATAAGACAGCTTTATTTCTTACACAGTATCACTCACTACCATAAATTTGTAAACACCGACCAAAAAATTAAACATAATCATTATACCAGGTACAAAATTCGTGGCACAGTAGTTCCTCAACCGCATAAATCTATAATGCAGCGATCATATCTCTATTTAGCGCCTAAATTTTATGAAATTATACCTAAAGACTTAAAAGATTTACGTTTCGGAAATTGTTTCAAAAGAAATTTAAAAAAGTGGCTACTTTCTATATCTAGGACTGAAATTCATAAACTCCTAAATACGAAGATCAACTAAATACATAATCTACTGTAGCTAATTTTTGTCCTTTTTTGTCATTTGCATTCTACAGTTTCAACTTAAATTATTGGTCCATGTACAGGCGATGCCTTCTATTGGGCCTGTTTTGATTTTATATTTATTTACTCATATTGTTTGTTATCTTTGTACATTGAGTGAATAAATATTATTATTATTATTATTATTATATACATCACGAAAAAACATATCACTCGTTCCCGTCGGTATGTCTATGTGGGGGTCTGTCTGTCGCTTGGTCTGTCTGTCGGTCTGTCCGTCGGTCTATCTGCCCACCAACCCTAGTCCGGTCAATAGCTTGGAGAGTACTACTCAGATTTTGATGAAACTATGCCACCAATGAAGACGTTTTATAGTTTTCGGAAATCGGTTCAGAGGCGGTGAACCAGGGGCAAAAAAAAGGTTAAAAATCGTTCAAACCTTGTTTTTTGACGTTTCAGAGGCTACTGGTAATTTTAGAAAAAAAAAATGTGTAGGGATTGCAAATTGATAGTGCTTATAAGGGGTGGGGAGGATATATCTCAATTTCTTAATGTTAATATACTTATACTCTCCAAACTCCGGTAAATATACGAATCTATTAGACACATTTCACACATCATATACTTCCCGTACATTTGCCATTAAATCTTGGTATGATAGAATATTTTTTTGATACGCCGCGGCTCTGTCGTTACCCTCTGGATTCACCGTCCATCGTTCCGGTCTCATCAAGTGTCCTGCCACTACTACAGCAGTGCCACGCTGCCGAGATTGACGTCTGGTCAGGTATGGAGGAGATGCGACGTTGCCAGATGGGCAATACTATCGGTAGGGCAGGAAGAAGATATCTATGGACTAATTGTAGGGGTCTGTTTGACTGACTATATTTCAGCGAATTAACAAAATCAAGATAAAGGTGCGAGCTATGTCCAAGCGACTTGTTAAGAGCCGATTTGCTGTTTTCACCCCACACAGGTAATACTGCCAGGTATGAGCAGTTCGCGAATAGTGCAACTACCGACTCCTGGTACGGTAGCAGGAAATTACAGAGTCCGTTTCTAAGCCGAACAACGACGTCCACTATATAGGCGAGACAAATATATTCTCTAGGCGCTGAAGAAAGAAACTAAACCCAAACAAATACACGCATATTGCTCGTGAGTGAGTGTTTAGGCGCAGGAGACATTACAGGACCGCATCAAGATATTATGGGTAGTCATCAAAAATTTCATACAAGATAATTATTATCTTTTACAGTAAATTTCAGTTAGAGATTCACAAATGAGTTAACTACACTTTTTAGTTATTAGTAAGTAAGCTGCGCGCACTCATTCAGAAGAGGAACTTGAATCTTCTGAATCGTTTAAATGAATTATTAGAGGTTCAATTTGGGTATCGATGACATTGTCCAAATCCCACATTTTGACCTCAACCTTCTCCCGAACGTGGCGGATACAGTTTTTCCATTCCTCTGCCGTAACTCTATTGAATGCGATATGAAAGAGATTTTTAACATCAGAAAATTTATAAGTATTATTATTCGACGCCACGTATTGCTTTATGTTGGCCCAAATCAGCTCAATAGGGTTCAGCTCACAATGGTAGGGTGGCAGTCTCAAGACAGTTTTATTTTGTTTTTTGGCCATTTCGTCGATCATTTTAAAATCGTATTTGTATTTATGTCTATTGACTATACTTATCATTTCACCCTTGACCATTGTTTCATCAAAATCGATCTGTTTTGAGGCCAGCCATTGTTGTATGTTTGCTTTTTTAGTTGCCATTGTGGGAATTTTTTCTATTTTTCTAGAATGGTACGGGGCATTATCCAGTACAATAACAGCGTTATTCTCCAGCTTTAGTAACATTTTGGAGAACCAATTTTCAAAGGAATTGCCGTCCATCTCCTCATGATAGTCCCCTGTCTTTTTTGATTCAAAGGCCCACAGTGCTTCGGGAACAAAGCTGTCTTCACTACCTACGTGACAAATGATCAGCCGTTTGCTTTTTCCTGGAAATAAATTATTCCTTACACTATGGATTGATTAAATTTGAAGGAATGAGGCAATTGAGTTCATTTAGCTGAATTTAAGAGTCACGGAATGCTGATCAAAAACTGAAAAACGTAGGAAATTGAAGTGTGCAACTTCTCAAAACCCATTCAAAGCAAATTGACTGCACCCAAAAATGATAATAAATTTCAAAATAACGCTTAAAAGAGGGTCGAAGTTTTTTTCCTAATGACTACACTGCGAATGCACCATTTTTGGAGAATATCACACATTATCTGCTAATCACAGCATATTATTTGCCCGAATTTATCAAAATTAAATTGCCGGATAGATGAAGGAGCTTACCTGCAGGATTTTTCAATCCAGCCAAAAGACCGTCTAGAAAAGCCTGCATTGATGATGTTACTGATTTGTCGACCCAAACTTTCGCTTGAGTATGTCCAGCATTCACCCACGTTTCGTCCAAATAGTAAATTTTTCTTTTTTCATCGCGAAACTTCCGAATCTTCCTAAGGGATTCCCTTCTCCACACAACAATTTCTTCTTTCTCTATTAACATACTGTTTCTTCCCCGTTTCAAGAATCGAAAAAAGTTCCTTCAAAAGTTTTCGGAATGTGGTTCTTTTAAATGATGGAAGATCCTCATCAGCATTAACTAATCTTAATATCTTATCTACTGTAGGTATCTCATTTCGGAAGAAAAAATTATGCACTTTCCTCCTGATGGCAGTTCTGTCAAAGTCATCTACTCCGTCCGTTATCCTTTTTCTTGCAGGATACGGTTTTGGCTCAGAAAGTGAGTGGGTGCTCCTATATTCCTTAATGATCATATAAACACTGGACCGACATACTCCAGAAATATGTGCTACCTTACATATAACTTCGTCCACGACCAAATCGGGTTTTTCTTGAATTTAGTTTTTGTATATATTTAATATTATTTGTTTTTCATTTGCACTTAAATGTAGCTTCTTAGCCCTTTTCTTGGGTGGGGTTGCGCTGATGTCAACCACTTCGTCGGCTGTATCTGTGTCAGACATCGTATCTTAGGCAATATATAAACAAAACGTTCCACTCGCGAAAAACGAGTATACGCTACTGAATGCGTAATGCGTATGCAATGCAATCCTGTGCGTGAATTAACTGTTAGATGCCTGTCGTGTCATCTACAATCACGTTTACAAGTCCAAACCTGTGCAGATTCGTAGAGCGCCGACGACTGCTAGTGACCTTGAATTTGTCTGTAGATCGATGTTACTCCAGTCAATTTAGGTTCAAAGTGGATGTTTTCTAAACCAATTTGTTGTTCCTACATCAAAAATATGATGTTTTGTACTGGGAGCTCATGAAAGATCAAGGTAACTTATTTTAACAGTCATCCTTTTTCTAGTCTCAAGATGACACGAAAAAGGGTCTGTGGATTCACTAGAAATACACTGCCGAGGATGTTTAGACCTAAAGTGACTGCAGTATATCCGTGGATGCTTTCGAGGGATCTGTTCACGTGCTGATCACTGTTTACGTTTAATGTCTTTCTTCAGCGCCCAGAGTATAGTTTAGTCGGCAAGGAGCAAAGCACGTCTTCCATACATCCATTTTGTGCACGACCATATCGTCTACGAGGTATTCCGGTACGATTTAACAAACCACATGGTGGTAAATGTCGCCGATGCTTGACAGAAATTGTTTTATTTTTAGACATTGAGGTCAGTCTGAAATTTACCTTCCTAAAAATCTTATAAAACAAATAATAAATGCGGAAATTTCTACCTCAACTACCGGAAAACGATTATAAACCGGTTACAAGTCTCGGTCAGATACGTTTTGATGCCAGGAGGCATTAAATCGGCTAACTAGATTGCGTTGGATATCTACACATCAGTACTTACTAAGGTGGTATAATATAAAGTCATGTACAATATACCTCACTTTTTCATACTCACTACGCTACCGACATTGATGTACTACGCAAAAGTTGAAAAAACTAAACACAGGCGGAATAGGATCTGTTTATTCTCCATCTCTGAGTCCGTAACCAACCGCATACAGCATTCATTCATACTTTTCATCGATCACTAGTACTGTTCCGTTCCCCTCAATGAGCGTACACCATAATTGTAAATGAAAAAATCTCATAACTTTACAATAACCGCAATATTTTGATCCAGATACCATCCGTAGTCCAAATATCTCATTTGGTTCATGTTTCGGAGATATCCTAACCTAAAGGTGCAAAAATTAGAATTGAGGCCTATATTTGTGCATCGCGAATTATTTTGTTTTCAAAAAACCATAGACATTATCTCAAATTACAGGTCTTGCCCATTCAAATGCGTTTGAGTTTGCCTAAATCACAAGCCAACAAGGCACCGCATCCTATCAATGCCGAGTTTAGCGTTTTTACTTTCGATTGCACAGTTCTTTTTTTAAATGAGAAAATACCTATAAAAGCTAAACTGTTCTACATCAGGAAAATGAAAATTTCAATGTGCCATATTTCACGGGAAGGAAAATGTATTTGAGCAAGCTCAACGGAATTTGAAAAAGCAAGGCCTGCCTGACATATAAATCCGAACACCCAGTTTAAATGGTTTCATTTTAATAAAAGTTGGTGAATGTATTTATCTTACTGTAAATAACAAGTGAACAAATTTTCAGCCTTATCAGTTGGACATTCCGGTTTTTATACTGCTTTTTTTTAATTCACTAACGCTCTAAAAATGAATATTTCAGCCGCAGTAAAGAATCAACGTTGGCGGATTTTGGTTCTTGACATCCTTTACGATCGGTTACGATGCCTAGAGTACGGAGACCTGTACGATTTCGTCAACTTAGTGAGTTTGAACGGGGCCGTATAGTGGGACTTCGGGAAGCTGGACTTTCTTTTCGGGCAATTGCAGTTAGAGTGCAAAGAAGTGTAGACACTGTGGTTAGGTGTTGTCAGGCATGGCTTCGAGAAGGCCGTACGCAAAGAGCAAGGGGCACTGGACGCCGCCGTAGAACAACAGACCGTGAAGATCGCCGCCTAAGATTATTGGCCTTAAGGGACCGTTTCTCCACTACCAGGTCCATTGCAAATGAATGGTTTGCAGAACACGGAAGACCTATTGGCATGCGAAGTGTTTACAGATGGACGAGAAGTTTTGGCTTGTTTTCATACCGGCCACACTGGGTCCTCCCTGTAACTCGAGAACACCGACGTAATCGCCTTGAGTGGTGCAGACAACGGTCACTCTGGGATCAGGAATGGAACAGTATTGTCTTTAGTGGTTTCCTAATATCTATTGATCATATTTCTAGTTTCTTTTTTCTCTACTTAAAGCGCCTTCCTCTTTTCTGTGTTTTTTTTTGTTTCACTTTATGACACACAGACTGTGTAAATTAAACCGTTGTATTATGTATTGCTCTCTAAATGGTACCTGTACTGTTGGGCAATAAATACTTTATTATTATTATTATTATCATTTACTTATTATGCTTCATTAAGTACTTATACAAAATTTTATTAAAATAAAACCATTTAATCTGGGTGTTTGGATGTATGTGTCACTTAGTATATTTGAGAGGTCCACCTGCTCGACATCGAAATTAGTGTGGAACTGCAAAGAAGCTGTCGATTGCATAAAGGAGGGATATGAAGTCCGTCTCGTATGGATACCAGTACACACAGGTCTAGAGGGAAACGAGACAGCTGACAGCCTGGCAAACAGTGGGGCTAGCAGACCCTTCATAGCGCCTGCGTCAGCAATTGAGATGGCATACAATACGGCCAAGCAAATAGTCTCTGCTCATGCTACGGCAACTATACAAATCTTGACAAAGGAGCTGACAGACTCTTTGCTACGGCTGATCCGGAATAGCCTTAAAGCTCTGATAGTACTGTGCACTGGTCATTGCAAGTTGCGTCACCACATGAGCAGTCTGGGCATGGCGGAAGACGCTGAGTGCAAACTGTGTATGGAGAGAGATGAAACGGTCAGCCATGTACTGTGCAGATGCCTTGCAAATGCTAGAATCAGGTACAGCTTACTTGGAGACGTAGTACTCCAAGCAGAAGACCTGAAGAATATTTCTCCATACAAGTTAATCGACTTCCTCAGGAGGTCGGAGCTACTGGGGGAAGCGAATATAAACAGGTGTGAGCCACAATAGACCAAAGAGTCGCAGTGAAGGATCGTTGTTGATGCACTCATAAGAAACTTAACATATTTGAGAGGTTTGGACGGATTCGACGCATCAAAACATTTGAGAAAGTACACTCTGATTTCTGGATAAAACGGCCAGCTGAGTTTTGTCGGCCTGTGTCATATAAGTGATGGTTAGTATTTACGATACCGTTATTTGTATTTTTCTTCTACCTTTTTTCTTTTCATTTTGCACTCGTTAATCCTAGCGACGCTAATGAAAAAGCCGGGTTCGTACTATAAAATGGAGAGAAGGCCGTTTCTGCTATAATTACCTCAGATAATAACGGCTCATTATTATGCATAATTTTTCCTATGCGGTTTCTTCCGCGGTCGCCATTTTGGTGTTCGCCGTAATGATCGGTGCAACAGTGGATACTTTTCGTTTGATGGGCTAGACGCGATATCAGCTTTGTTCCAGGCGAATGCAATTTTGTGAGTCATCCTGTTGAGGGTTTCTGCTACCAGTTAATTTGGAGATTATCAACGGTCAAGTTTTTTCTTTTTCGTAATATTTGAAAGCTTCCCACCACTGATTGATCGAAAACCACTAATTAAAAGAAAAAACGCGTCAAAAGATTTGTCAAGGGGGACAACGTTTAACCAAAAACTACTTCACCCCCTTCCTCCCTTGGCCCCCTAAGGTCATTCCCTTTAAAATTTTAAATAACAACGGGTATCTAGTAAAAGGTTGTTTAAAAGGTCTTTCAAAATCCTTTATTTTGACGTTTGATTTTTTTAAATCAGTCGATTCGTTTTTAAAAAAAACCAGAACGGAAACTACCAACGTAAACAGCAATTCGGAAGATTAGACGTGGCAACAACCTAATCACAACCCGATTTTTCTGCATTCTTTTCATCAACACAGATATCCTGGGCGAACCCTATTTATTGTTATACCTGTTTAGTTATTTGTTGCTAAGGAAAAGAAAGAATTTAATTTGTTGTCAGTTACCTTTGAGACAATCTTGGGATAGTAAAAACTAATTTATTGATTCAGGTTTTACTTTCAAAATAGTTTACACACTAGCCGGAAGAAGTGGAAATTATTCTAATTTATGGTGCCCAAATCAATGTGCTCGGCAAACTGCCGTCACGTTTATCGCCTGTCATCCGGGAAAGATAAGTTTTTGGTCATTTTGGAATAAATCCTAATACTTCATTATTAATGATAATACTATCAATGTAAAGAATATCTGCTTCAGTGATGAATTCACATTTTCTCTAAATGGATTTGTTAATAAGCATAACTGCAAGGATCGGAGCAATAAAAATGCTTATGCTTTTGTAGAAGGGCATACCCAGTACCCCCAAAAGATTAATGTATGGGCAGGGATTTTAGGAAACAAAGTGATTGGGCCATTGTTTATTAACGAAAAATTTGAATGGAGACATTTATCACTGAAACCCTTGAAAACCAAATCGAATAGGATGGAGACACTATACCTGGTCAGCCTAAAACATACTTTTAGCAAGACGGCGCTCTTCCTCACTATGTCCTTCCGACTATTGCTACACGACGACTTTCCAGATAAATGGATAGGGCGAAGAGGGCCTATAGAATGGCCCGCTAAATCTCACCATTTGATGCCATTAGACTTTTTCCTATGGGGCCATTTTAAATCCATTGCGTTTGTTCCCCAACCTGGAAGTTTGGATGGTATCATCGAAAGCTGCCATGATATGGCAGCATGTTTTTGAAAATGTCCGCCAGGAATTTGAACATCGCCTGTATCGTTGTTTGTCTAATAATGGGCAACATTTTGAACACTTATTGAGACAAAAAGTGATATTATCGTGTATTTTTATTTTCTATCTGAACAAATTAAGATAAATAAAGATTTTTCTATTTTTTTTTAAACGAATCAACCGATATTGAAAAATCAATCGTCAAAATAAAGTACTTTGAAAGATATTTCAAACAATCTGGTACTCGATACCCCTTAAGGGTGGTCCCAAAAGTATCCGACCCAATGAAGAAAACACAAAAATTTTGTAAAAAAATGTATTTATTTTTCAACATAATCTCCTTTGAGCTTTATACACTTTTCCCAGCGATGTTCAATAAATTCGATACCCTTTTTATAATAAGAACTGTCTTGCTTCTCAAAATAGCCATTAACCGCAGACATCACTTCTTCGTTGTTGGAAAATCTTTGACCACTGAGCCATTTTTTCAAGTTTGGAAACAGAAAATAATCCAAGGGGGCCAAATCTGGTGAATAGGCTGCATGAGGTAGCAATTCAAACTTTCATTCGTTAATTTTTGACCATTGCAATAACGGATTTGTGAGCTGGTGCATTGTCTTGATGAAACAACACTTTCTTGTTAACCAAATGCGGCCGTTTTTGCTTGATTTCATCGCTCAAACGTTGCAATAAGTTCGCACAATACTCGCCGTTGATAGTTTTACCTTGTTCAAGATAGTCAATGGAAATTATCCCCCGCGCATCTTAAAAAATCTACGCCATAACCTTGCCTGCAGATGAAACGGTATTCGCCTTCTTTGGAGCCGGTTTTCCCTTTTGAGTCCATTGTTTTGATTGGTCTTTTGTTTGGGGTGTGAAGTGATGAACCCATGTTTCATCCATGGTTATGAAACGACGCGAAAATTCTGCTTTGTTGCTGTGAAACTTCGCTAGACACTCAATTGAAACATCTTCATGACACTGTTTTTGCTCGATTGTGAGCAATCGCGGCACCCATCTTGCACACAGCTTCCCCATGTCCAAATTTTCAGATAATATGCGATGAACAGCACTTTTTGAAATGCCCACCATGTCTGCTAGCTCGCGCACTTTCAGTCAACGATCATTCAGTACCGCTTTGTGAATTTTCTTCACCATTTCTGGAGTCGTCACCTCATTTGGTCGACCACTGCGATGCTCGTCTTGGCAGCTCATACGGCCTTGTTTAAACTCTGCTACCCAATATCTTACTGTTGTAAACGAGGGAGCAGACTTACCCAGAGTAGAATCCAGTTCAGGTTTTATATTGGTTGGGCTGAGGCCTTCGAAACAAAAGTGTTGTACCACATAACGATGACCAATTTTCTCCATTTTCACAAAGTCACTGAAGACGTTCAGTATTTATGGTTGCCAAACAAATCCTAAACAACGTGGCGTCTTCAAACCTGACACATATGCTTTATAGGTTGCACACTTTCTAATACAATGATATTTTTCAAACAACTATCGCCATGTCTAGGTCAGGCCGGGTACTTCTGGGACCACCCTTATTTAAAATTTTTAAGCAGATGACCCTGGGGGGCAGAGGGTGATAAGGGGTGAACTAGTTTTTGGTTAAAAGTTGTCCCCTGGACAAGTCTTTTGACGTGTCTCGGCGCTTTTTCTTTAAATCAGTGGTTTTTGACAAATCCGTGGTGGGAGGTTTTCAAATGAACGACTTGAATAATCTGTCAGTGCCAGCCACATGCGAATGAAACTACGATACTCATTTCAAACAAGCTGCAGTTGATATTGGAGCAAAAATGTGGCCGATTAATTTTACCAACTGTTGGAATAGTAGCTCTGAAGTTCCATAACAGACAGAGATGCTGAAACAATTTTAACATTTCAATCCTCCCAGCCTATTCGTTTTAGAAATGTGTGTGTATGTTTTCAAAAGTATTAATACACTGCCAAGTGTAAGTGATGTCCATGGTCTGTCAACACAACAACTTACAGAAACGTATCATATAGGAAGTAGAGAATTGGCATGTACGCCCCTGCTTGTCTAGGTATAAGGCTGTTCAACGCAAATTTTAGTTGATTTGTTTTATAGTGTTGATGTGCTCTTCCTGTTCTTATCAAATCCATGTAATTTAGTATCATGGGTTTGTGTATGTTATATTTCTACTTCTTTTTAAATCATTTCTATTGATGTGTATATTCCATTTTTACCGTTCTCTAGCTTTAATTAATTTGTTTTTCCATTCTTGAGCATTCCGATACAGTCTGTTACAAATTGTCTTTCAGTGAATAAATAAAATTATTACTAGTATTATTATTATTATTATGAAGCCTCAAATATTCAGTTTGCTGTTGTGGCTAATGTTACGGCTACGGTTCACTTATACAGGGTGGCCAATATATAACTGACTGATTGAAATTGCGCGCCACTTTTGATACACGCATTTCAGTAGGTGGAGCCATAGTAGCTGTTAAAGCACATAAGTCCACTTTATCGTGGATTGCTACATGATCCCACAACGCGCCCGTTTTGTTAAAACGTTTTACTTAAATAATGAATCGATTGTTATAACGATTCGGAAGCTACGACCAGATTTGGGTCGAAATAATGTACCCAGTGTCAACACCATTCGTCAGTTGGTGCGGAAATTTGAACAAACACGTGAAGCTACAGACTTGCACAGGTGCTCGAGCTGTTCGTACTCCCTAAAATATAGAGAGAGTTCGTGAAAGTGTGGTGGAGCGCATTGAGACGTCTATCAGATATCGTTCTCAAGAACTGCGTATTCGTCGTCATTATGCACTATTCTAAAAAAAGACTTGCATTTGCGGCCATACAAAATTCAGTTAACCCAAGAACTACAAGCCTAGTGACCATGAAAGTCACCGACAATACAGTCATACAATATAGCAGCTTAAGGCGGCTCCGACGCAGTGAGTTTCAAGCCATTTACAAGGGTTCAGCTGCTTCAAAACTGACACTCCATTTTTAAATATTTTTCAATGAAATGCATGCAGTATGTTGAGAAGAGCGCAGGGTGCTATAGGAGCACAAATTTTGTATTTGCACAAGTTTTATGACGGGTTGAAGTGCGCACTTTTTCTGTTCAACTTCGCGATTTTTTTAAATAGAACCCAGTGAAAAAAATGAAAAAGTGGCTCGATAGCACCCTGTGGGGTAATGCTTTCAGCACTCGGTGAAAATTTCATCCAAAAATATTAAAAAATAAAGCGTCAATTTTGAAGCGCGCAAACCTCTACAAATCGTATTTTGGACGAATTTTGTTTACTGTTTCGTGCTGCCAAACCAAGCGTTGCGGCCCAATGTACGGACTAAGTAAGGACGTATTCAGATAATTTGGTGGCCCTATTTCATATAATATCGCGTAGATAAGTCGTTCTGCAAATAGGTACTCATAATCGCGATCGCTGGTACTCCTCGATTTTAAAGCCGTTTTACTTCCCACGTCAAGTATTGTAAACGCGAAAAATTTCTAAAATGAGATGTTATGTTTTTTTAAGTCATATGACATCTACATCACGAAAAACTGAATCATTCGTCATCAACTTGGTCGGATTTTTATGAAATTTCCATTTATTACTATTATGCCAAAGCTTTGTAGTTTTAGTCCAGTGGCAACGGTGCTATAGGCAAAAAAGAAAAAGTAACAATAGCTGAAACTCCGTTTTTGACGCTTCATGGGTTCCTAATCATTGACATAAAAAATTGTACTGCTTAAAAAGAGGGGGTTGAAATCAGTGAAACACGTTTTATTACCAAGTAGCTTCTGATCCCAGTGATAACAGGAAATTTAAGTATCGAGAATCCGACGAATAATGTGCTCACGATTTAAAAAAATCGGTACCTACTCTATAGGTTTGACACCAACAGCCAACAGATCTGCAACTACCGACAGTAGGGAAGAATAAATTCGGATATCACTCCAGTCAAGTATAGGTGAATTTAGCGTGGAACTTTAAAATTATCGATATGTCAAGGAAATATGTTTTTGAGAACGATCATTTGGTAGAGTTTATACCTGCATTTTCATTTGAATTTCATAACTCGTGAATGTACCCATTTCGCCGTTACCTTTTGTGTTAAGCAGTTTGTGATGTTTTCTGGATATAAGCAGGCCATAATTGCCTAGGGTGCTATCAGAGCTTTTTACAAAATTTTGTCTTTGCGCAAGAACTATGGTGGGTTGAAATGCTCACTATTTATGCTCAACTTCTTGATATTTTAAAAAGATCCTAGTGGATAAAATCGAAAAATTGGATCGCTGGCACCCTGTGGATTTTGTTTTTAGCACGCTGCAAGAGTTCCATTTGAAAATAATAAAAAGTAAGCCGTGAAGTGCAAATCGGTTTTTCTGCGAAATTCGTCTACTGTTTCGTCCTGCCAGTCCAAGCGACGCAAGGGTGCGTGCCCACTAAGAAAAAATGTGTTCAAATAATTTTATATCTTTCCTAAAGTAAATTCAAGAACTCAAATTCTAATTCGTTTATTCATGTCAATAAACACAATTATGTTTACAAGGGTCGTGTGGTAGATGGTAACAATTGTACGAGGGTCATAAAAATATCTTATGCTGTGAAAATAAGAGGAAACAGTTAGGTAGTTTTTGCAAAGCAATAAACAGGTAGGCTTATACCTGGATTAAGTCTTGTCTACTGTAATAGGTAGATGGAGATGATGCTGTCAGAAATGGATGTGTCCTGTGATTTGTTGACTTGTTCGATATGCAAAATCTTGTCGTCACTTTTTCTACGTTTCCCTTAAAAATTCTTGCTTAGCCACCTCCAAATCAATGTCGTGCATGTCAGGTTTTTGATAGAATTCGCCATAAAACTATTATATATTTTCTTTGGAATTGCTATCCGAATTGTTAGTTATTTTTAAATCAACGCTTTTGGTCTGAGTTTCTTTTCATAATTCTTGCATTTGAGTCTTTGTTTCATCTTAGTGGTAAGAAGGTTGGACTAAGCTTGGAACGCAAATGTATTTGGACCACATAGACAGGCCGCTCGGTATTGTGGCTCACTACATCTGCAGTACATCTTCCATGTTATGACCTCTTCTTGCAATAACTTATTCGCTTACCCCACAATGTATTTTGCGATTATAGAGTTGAACTGCTCCACACTATTGTTGTCCTCATCATGAATTAAACTGAATTCGTAATTAAACTTGTCGCATATGACCTTTTATTGTCCATTATCAACCTTGACAAAAAATTCACTCAAGAACAATCACACCAACAAGATTACAACACAACAATTCAACAACACAATATCGACGAACAGTAACAAGGGTAGAACAATACTAAATGATCACTAGCTGTGTACCAAAATAGGAAACGATTTATAGGCTGGATTGCTAATCGAAATCCGACTTTGTTATTATAAAAATTTACCTCGGTAGGCACCTGCAGTCATCCTTTCCTCTTTTAACGTAGCGCCGACCACCGTCTAAGACCAGCCCACAATTGTTTCCTTTTCACCCATCCGTTACCTCAGCAGATGGTGCTTGTGATTGTGGGAGCCCCGTTAATAACCAAACTAACTATTTTTACCGGCAACTGATAAGCGATGAAGGCCACTTCGATATGAACTGACTTGTTACTAAGCAGAATTGTCGTTTACATACATAATTTATAAGTGTCAATAAAAGATGAATATGAAAAAAATGGACGAATTTTATTTCATTTCCGAAATATTCAAGATACAAACCAGTCAGTTACATATCCTCCACCCTGTACCATACCGTACGTATTATAATTAAGCTGTATAGGGATTTCGAATATTGGCGCATCTGGATGCCTTCCTGTCATTATCCCAGATCTGAAGTATAACCAGCAGCAGTCTGATCCCGGTCCCGAGGCTTGCATCCTGATCCATATTAATTATATCCTCATATCGATCCAGCTGCTTCCTGTCAGGTTTTTATCCCTGCCGTCGCAGTTCGTTTGAACCCGGTTCGATATAGCTATCGCTGCTATTGACTCGGCAGCTTATAGAATTGCGATTGATATTCAGTCAGTAATTCGTTCTACTGGAGTAATGGCATATCTATCAGGGCGTCCTGATTGCTTCCCTGCTGCACAGAATTGTTTATCGGATAGCATTGTTTCAGTTCCACCCAGGAGAAATTCGGTGCATCCGGCGTGCTTAACTACATACATGCGTTCTGGAAGTGGGTGGCCCTATAACGCCTAAGTGTAAGCACGTGGAAGACAAATGGACTGTGTCAATCTCCGATATTGTTCAGGGCGATTACCTGTTCTAAGTAAATAACGGTAAAGCAATGACCATGACAATTATTTTAATTTTCGATCTCTTGATAGTGACGTTTTAATCCTCTAATTTTGTAACGGAAGTATTTTGCCACCTATCCTTTTTTCGTTACGAGTGAAAGTTTTAATGAACCAACTGATGTTCCTGCAACCTCAAACACTCTTGGCAAGTCTGCCACTACGTTTCATGCCACTGCTTTGTTTGTCGGCATGTGCAGCTGTAGTAATAATTGCAATTTAGCCAATGGCTACTTTTACATTTAACGCTTTTAAAAGAGTAGATTATACACGAACCTAAAGAATAATGTAGATGACTGACGAAAACGTGAAACTACCTATATCACTCTGCTAGCAGCATGTGCCTCATATTATTTTTAAATAATATTGCGTATTTTTTTAATCTAATTATTCTCCTGATTATATACTGTATAATTTCAGAGCGTTATACAGGGTGTAAATGTTATGATAGTCATTATTTAAATGGGTGATAGAGGGGATTAAAAGAAGCAAAAAGTTTCATATAACATAGGGGTCAAAACGGCATTTTTTAGAGAAAAGCGACTTTAAAGTAAAATAAAATCTGACAACGCCGCAATGCCAGACGCAAATTACGATGGAACGCAGTGTAAATAAAGATCGATTTTGTTATTTTTGGCTCGTAGGTATTATTTAATTATTTGATCACTAACTGTCTCAGCGCTTCACCTGGTGTGTGAAAGTTTACTGAACGTATTAAAAAAATCCACTTATAAATAGGGAACACAATTTTGATACATACATTGTTCTTTTTGTATTTAAGGAAGGTGTTCAAAATGTCGCCCTCCACTTTCCACACAAGCTTCATTTTTTTTATACTTCAACTACCACGAAGGCCTAAGGCCTAAGCACCCACTGGGAACCGTGGGGCTCATTACGAAGAACCCAGTTTCTTCTTACTCTAGGTCCTCCAAGTTGACCATTTATTATTTCAGCCGCATTAAAATTTTTTTCGTGAAGTTGAGCTTCAGTTGTTATTGGACCAGCCCCATAAACCATCCCTTTAAGTTCTCCCCAATACCAGAAATCCATCGGATTGAGGTCAGGGACCTTGTGGGCCATTTCCGAGCATCAGGAGGAGTTCGACCGATCCAGAGATTTGGATAATGTTAATTCAAATACTGAATAACGCCTCTAAAAATGTGTGGTGGTGCCCCGTCATGAAGAAACCACAAATTCTCCGTTGTGATGGCATGTTGTCTAAGATCTGTTCCAAAAGTTCTGGTAGGTTATTGGCTAGAAATCTAAGGTATCCTTCTCCTGGCAACTTTGGGGATAACTCGAAAGGGCCAATTTCCTGATCGTCAAAAATACCCGCCCAAATATTTATTTTAAAACGTTGTTGGAAATGATTTTTTTGGGCCCCGTGTGAGTATTATGGAAATTTAATATCCTGTCTCGCGTAAAAGTACATTCGTCCGTCATTAGAATGTTTGCAAAAGCCACTGACATAATGTCTGCGAGAATAGTCTTCTGGTAACAGGGGTAAAGCAAATTTTCCCGTAGGATTCTATGGACTATGGTATGCGATAGTCCTACGTGGCGGCCTAATTCCCAAGTGCTGATATCTGCATTGATTTCCACGATATTTAAAATGTGTTCCTCCTGCTCTACAGTAACCTGTCTTTCACGAGTGCGAATATCAGTGGGCTGAACACTTCCTGAATCTCGAGGTCTTTGGTACACTTGCACAAATGTCCTTCTGTCTGGGTGTACCCGTTGGCGAAATCTGTAGCGATAAATTTGAGCTGCAAGATTTGAATTCTGACGAGCATCACCGTAAACTAACAACATGCCGGCGAACTCTTGATTCGAGAACATTGTAAATAAAGACGACAACGTACGCGAACAAAAACAAAACAACACGTTCGATGCTCTGCTCGACAAAACGATAAAGTAATTTATCTATGCAAATTATAACTAATCACTGTTATCGTTTGCGATCGATTGCCGGTTCGATAAGAGTGATGAAAGACCGACGCGCTGTTGTCATGTGTGTTTAAAATATTTAATTTAATGAAACTTACTTACTGACTACAAATTTTGGCTTAACTTGGAAAAACTTAATACCGTTTATTTGTTAATTACCCAATTTAAAAACGTTTTAGATTAGAAAATAAAAATTGTGGGTGATTGTGGTCGGTATAAGGCACTTAAAGTTGTAAACAATAAAGCCATTTAGGCAAAAATCTATTGACTTTCGGACCACGGGTCATATGAACCTTTTGACTTGTTTTGACCCCCATATTACCCATTTTAATAATGATTACCATAACGTTTACATCCTGTATGAGAAAGATCTTTGTAGAATGGTGACAGGTATAGTTAAAATATCCCCGCGTCTTAAATTTAGAAAACGTGTGCTTCTCCTAGGTATAATATACGTAATATATATATATATATATATAACTTGAGACGTGGTCATTGTCGTCTAGACCAGTTAGGTGAAAAATTGAAGCTTCTGCCTTTTGTTGGGTACTTCGACAAAATTTAAGCAAAGAGGACTCTTTATACTTTTTTTAATTCTCTCTAGCTTTCAATTAAAATATAGTTTATTCAACTGCCTCTGGTCGGTTTAACAATTTCTTACATAACATTCCGAACATCACATCATCTGAAGTGATTTGGCAACGTTTTGGCACACGCCCAAAATTCGTTCCATCTTTCAACACAGACATTGACAACCTTCGGCCTTCTGTCAAAGGTTCATCTCACTCATTATTCCATAACCACCATTTTGTGCAATCATCAAGTGGCTTCACGACGTAATGCTCAAATGTTATCTGAATAATTTTTAATCTGTCTTTAACTTGTCTTGTCATATATATAATTTTAACCATTGTACCATGTATCCAGCTCTCACCATGTTACTGGACTTTTCCCTCATCCTATACGAAAACAACAATTAGCAACATCCTCACATACTACTGTAAGTTGATTCAATTTAAATTCATTTTACACTTTTGTTGCTACTGTTATCATTGTAATTGCAGCTCCTGATGATGATGGCAAAGTCCATTGAAAGCTAGAGAGAATTAAAAAAAGTCCTCTTTGCCTAAATTTTGTCGAAGTACCCAACAAAAGGCAGAATCTTTAATTTTATATATATATATATATATATATATATATATATATATATAAGTCTTTCAAATAAATAAGATAGTGAGGGAGTCCCTATTTTTCCACATTCAGCCAACCAAGTTATTTCAACTTTGCTGATATGTTTATCATATTTTTTTGGACCATAAACAAATCGACAGCAAGAATTTTGTACTTTTTGAAAACATATCTTCGTCTAGGCAGCTGTCATATAAGATGTCAGAGTAACGTATTGTGGGGTGACTAATGATTCGGATAAAGTTTTTTAACATTAGTACTAAGTTGGTATAAAATTTTTAATTTTAAATGGGATTTTCCTATAATACTGTTTATATGATTATGGAGTCTCAAATTTTCATTAAATGTTACAACCTGAACTTTTTATCTGTTACTTCTAAATTGCCTTTCAATATACATGCTTATGTTAATATTTAACTTTATGTGTTTATAAGATCTTTTTTGATGGAACTAAATTGAATTACACTTACTGGGATTTAATGACAGGTTGTGGTTAGAACCGTATCTGACAACACCTTATATATGTCCACTTATCAAATTTGTTGTTGTTTATAAGTTTTCCGGGTTAAACTGGGTGATCAATTGGGTATCATCTGCATAAGCAGCCATGGAACTCTATGATAAAGCAGTCTGAAAATCGTAAGTGTAAGTTATGGAAAGTGGTGGCCCCAGAATTGAGCCTGAAACGATTTGCTTACTTTCAGATATATCACTGCTAATTCTGACTTTTTGAAAACGATCGGATAGCCTGCCGATAGTGAAGTGCGCTGAATAGTTCCGTTTTTAGACGAAAAAAGTTCCTCCTGCTGTATTTCACCAGCAGCCTGCTGAATAAGGCACGCTATTCAAAACGACTAGCGGGGCCTGCTTACTAGAGGCATCGTTCTGCTTCACGACAACCCTCGGCAAAGAACACGCACGCGACTGGACACGTTTCATTGGAAATTACTGGGTGATTCACCATACAGTCCTCACTTTGTCTCATCAGATTTTCAACTTTATCGAACGCTTAATTTCTTTGTGGAAAGCGCTAAGAGGATCTGGAGATGTTGAAAGAAACAGTCACTAACTTGTTCAACTGTCAGGCGATAGCATTCTTTGATGACGGAATCCAAAAGCTGGTGTCACGGCCTGACAAAAGGCCTGTATGATGAAAAAAAAGTCGTATTTTATTAATTATTATATTATTTGTGACACAATTTACATTCGTTACTCCATTATAAAAAGGTTCTTACTTACAAAATTACCCTCGTATGTAACGTTTCATTTAACGTATAATACAAGCGACTGTTGTTGGGACGCTCTGTTGTCGTAGGTTAGCGATTGACTTTTTTCTGATGGCAATATCATTGTGATAATTAATAATAATAATTAACGTCTTTTATTGGTAATAGTATTACAGGGGGCGGGATTTAGATAATATATCTATTCCACCATCTAACCTCCTTAAAAACCTGAGATGTAAAAAAAAAGCAGAATTTGTTGAAAATTAATACCTGTATACAATAACGACAGAATAGACTATAATCTAAGTAAAGGCATAAGGAAAATATGAGGCCACTTATGGGTTACAATAGATTTCGCTGCTAATCAAATAGAACTTCTTTCACTTTTTTCTTGAATTTGGGTAATGGACTGGTTTCTTTTAAACTGCGGTCTAAAGAATTATATGATTTGATCGCATTGTAAATATATGTATTCTGAAATAGAGATGTGCTGTGGCGTGGAATTGAAAAAGTCTCTCTATATCTAATATTAATGTTATGCATATTCTCTCTACGTATGAGTCTGTTTACTAAATATGACGGTGTTTTTGAATAAAGTACCTTATGAGTCAGATTTAGGAGCTAGTACTTATATATTTTATCAATTTTCATCCATTTGAGTTCATTAATTAAGTCTGCAACATGTATATCTAATATAGCCTTATTTGCAAATAAAACTCTGAGAATAGCGTAGCACTGAGAAATTAGATAGCTTACAACAGATTTTAAGTCATCATCCGTTATAATACCTAGGTTCTTAGAATGATCCACAGGAACTAATTTATTACCTTTTAGATGTATGTAACATATGTCTATGTCCTTTTTTAAAGTCTTCTTTTTTGTTCTATTTGCGTATACCAACATGTTTGTCTTCAAAGTTGAACCCTTGAACGAAGATTATGACTACTACTGAACTTTATTTTCAATTTGGGCAATATCGTGTTTAATTTGATTTTATAATTGTTATACCACGGGCCGTAGCGTCAATCGTCCCTACAATAATTATTGTAGGATGCCTTTATGGCTTCCTTGATTTTCGTAGTTCTTTACTGGTCCGTGTCAGCTGGAGTAATTCTAGACTTCTACTGATCCGTGTCGGCGTCAGCGCTCTCCTATTGTGAAGCTACGTTTTCTTTTTGAATCGTGGAAATTTCAGGCTGGTAAAGCGGATGACATAAATCAAAAGCATCAACAATTTGATTCAAATAGATCTTTGTGAGATAACCTCAAAGTAGAGCGCTGACATGGACCAGCAGAAAACTACGAAAATCAAGGAGGCCATAAGGGCGTCCTACAATTATAGTATGAACGACTGACGATACGGCCCTTAGACAGGAATGTAAATCTGGCTCTTGGTAGTGTAATTGAGGATACATGACTTTTAGTGACCAATTCCGGTAGGTCAGGTAGTAGGGTCAACATGTTGCAACATACAGTGGTTTACAACACCGCCTTGCTACTCTTCTGAAAACTTGTTTGAATCATAGATTTATCGAAGAAGATGAAGTATTGTAGGATTCAGCCCTATATTTTCTTGGGTATTCGGATAACTTCCGTCTACTTTTATCAACCACTAGATCTCCTCCAATATTTTGTAGAATTCTTAAGTAAATGGGCTTATTCCTCCATTCCTGTGACGTTTCCCTTTAGATTTATCGCTGCAGCTACTAATTTTTTTTATTGTGTATCAAATACCGCATCCTGCTGCGCAGTATTTAAAACTTCCAGCAGACTTCATAATCTTAGAGCCCCTAACATCAGTTAAGGGTGTGATAAGGCTGGCTTTTTATACGAAAAACTTTTATACCTTACTCGTATAAATTGTACCTCTGGGAAATATTAAATTTTAATTTCATATTGTATTTACATTTGAGGAAAAATGCTTGCTATAAAAGGTTTAATTAAGAAACGCTCCTGAAAATTGTGCGGCACCGGAAACGGAAGAATAAAAATGCTGCCATTTGATGCCGGTAAGGAATTCATAATTTTTCTTTTCTTTTCTCAATGGTATTCGAATTCCCAATTTCATTGTAGGGTAAACGTTCTGTATTCATAGTAGGTCCATCTACACAACAGAAAGATATATCTTATTTTTCATTTATTTATCTAGCGACCCACAAAAAAATACATGGAAAAGTACAGTGGGACCCCCAAAACACTTTTTGATTATGTGGATCTGTGTTATCTATCAGAAATACTAAGCGTTACTTTTTTGACCTGAACTGATATTTTAATAGCGATAGATTACTGTCATTGCATGTGTTTTCACGAATACGTATCTTGAAAAGAGACATTATGTCGGTTTTTTTTTCATATTATATAGGTAATTTTTTGACATAACGTAGGTTTTTCTAGAAGATGTTAGCTTAGCACTAGCTGATGGACACTTATTGTGAACTCGTTTTGTAGTTGTACGTGTTGCCTAACCGTCATGATGCTTCAACTATCAATATTTGGCTCTGATGTGATGTAACATCTGCTTCAGAAATGGCACTATTGGAGGTATAAACTTGTGGTTTGTCATAGCTGGTAGTAAAGGGCAGTACATAGGTGCGTAGTGAGAATATGTGTGTTAATAACATGTGTTGGTGATATTTCTATTGATTTCTTGTCTCAAATACACTTACTTGAGATTCAAAGCTGGAAATTAGTTGCGCATCCACTTTTTCTTATTGATTCTGAAAATTACATAATATGCAAATTTGCTGAATTTCAAAAATGAGAGGGATGAGAAAAGAAAATCCCTGGTTGGTGAAGTAACAAGTTAGAGAATACGCTACAGACAGGAATATTTATTAAAGTGAAAAGGTTATTACATCATTTTTTATGTCCAGTCATTTAAGTTTTATAAAAAGTTATTTTGCGATGTCAATAGAAAATACAAATGTATGAGCGTCAGTCCTAATTTTTCTGTGATTTGGCTAAGTTACATACAACGCCGGCGCGGTGTCGATTTTCCATGATGCTCCTCAGAGTTTATGGAAACACAGAAAAATTGAAAGATATCCTAATTTATAACTTTGAACATAACCTGTCTTCAGAAAGGACAAAATACAAAAAAAAAATGTCGCGCACATCTGATAGATATACTTCATTGGCAGCATATGCAGTAATGTTTCTTACATAGCAAATGTCACTGATTTTATCCACATGCAGATCAGTCCACAGAATCATCTAGATACGATCTTGCTAATCAACCAACTTTCTTCTCAGAGATGAAAACTACAGACTATTCGGCTTCACAAAACATGTGCATTATGCAACCAACAATGCGTGTAGTTGAGTTACTCCACCATAGATGGACGTTCACAGCGATCAAAGCAGGCAAACGTGGAATGAACTGTTTGCACCCTGAAAACTACCTAGTCTGCAAGATGACACACAAGTCATCGTTGGTTGTCAGAGCGGTCCGTGGGACCTTAGCTCTTGAGTCACAGTGTCAGTTTGTAAGTCTGTCAGGTCTGGTAACCCAGAAACCAGACAATTTTAAGGAAAAAAGGGGAAGGAAAGGAGAGAAGGAAGAACGAGAGCAAAGGGGAAGAAGAGAATCTTTTAGGATATGCAGCGTTTAGGCATTGTTAAAATCGCTTCACAGATTTTGATATGGTCTAAAAATATTTGATTTTTTTCTAAAGATTGTGTAAAAATGCTCAAATTTTGGTTGTTCTAAGTTCACGAGTTAATTTTGATTACAGTGCGAGCCGCGGCCTTTTGTGCTTGCGAACTTGCTCGACTGTGTAGTCCACTGAATCACGCAACAGAGGGTTGCTGTGCGATTCCGCTAGGCTATAGCGCCGCTGCGCCTGTTGCTTAATGTAGTCCTTTAGGTAAGGGACATCGAGGTCTCTATGTAGAGTTTCGTTAGAGACATACCATGGGGCATCAGCAATAGTGCGCAACGTCCTGCTTTGCAGAACCTGCAGACTTCGCATGTGTGTTTTAGCAATAAAACACCAAGCCGCACATGCGTATGTCATTGCTGGTCTTATGACCACCTTATAGAGTCGAATCTTGTTAATCAAACTTAATTTTGACCGTTTACATAATAATGGGTAAAGCTGCCGAAACGTAATTTGGAATTTAGTTTTTAGCGCTTCCATATGGTTCCGCCAAGTCATCCCTTTGTCCAGAATGACACCGAGATACTTAGCGGAGGATTCCCATGGTATACGAAGTCCATTCATTGAAACTTCAGACGGAACGCCGCGACGTCTTTTTGTACAGTAGATTGCCTGCGTTTTCGAATGGTTTATTTTAATTAGCCACCGATCCGCCCAATCTAATACTTCTTCCACCGCACTTTGCAGCCTGTCATGGACTAGGTCACCAGACCACGACTGAGCCACCAATGCAGTATCGTCAGCATAGAGATAGACTTCACAGTTGCTGGGACTAGGGACGTCATGGATGTACAGTGAGTAAAGGATAGGTCCAAGGACCGAACCCTGAGGGACGCCGGCTGTAATCAGCCGTGTTGTCGACAGCACATTGTCAATTTTGATCCGGAATTTCCTACCTTCAAGGAAGGATTTCAGTAGTTTTAGAAGCCAAAAAGGGAAGCCCTTTTGGATTAGTTTATACAAGAGGCCCGCGTGCCACACCTTGTCAAATGCTTTTGAGACATCCAAAAGCAAGATGCCAGTACTTTCGTTAAGGGTGAATCCTCTGGTTACACGTTCCACCAGCCTAACCGCCTGTAGCTCCGTACTATGTTCAGACCGAATGCAAGATGACATTTTGTTGTTTTTTGACGTTTGATACATAATAGCGGTTCCGAGTATTACTCCTAAATAAAAACTATTTTATATTAAACATGGTATTTGAGACCGCATTTCTAAAATACTCAGAATTATATAGAGTTTCCCACGTTTTTAAATGACAAGTTGTACATTTTATTACAGACTCCGATATGATCTCTTAAAAAAAGAAAATATATCCTGCTTCTGGGTTTTGATGAGTTATTGGGCTGCTATTTATCTAGAAAAAGCTTTGCATTAGTGTAGTCATATAATGTAACATATTGATGAAAGGAAAAATAGGTCGTCAGAATTTCTCAGATTTGGCCGCGACCATAACCTTTAAGGTCAAGTCACTTCTTTTCGATGAGACACTTCATTTTCGACATCAAAAACGAAAAGGGTAGAAAATTGCACATTGATCAAAAATGGCCATTGCCTATACTACTAAGACGGCCGGTAACACCAGTAGCATATCCGATTCAAAACAGTTCATTTGACCATGACGTGACCCTGAAGATCATGGTCAAGGTTTATTATTGGCTCAATTTCAATGTGGAACATTCCACTGTCTTTTACCAGCAATTTAAGGTGGAGTATCGCATCGAAGAAAAGTAACTTCACCTTGAAATAGCCTTCAAGGTTATGGTCGTGCGAAGTTCGAACTGCCTAAGCTTTCTTTTCATAAAAATAATGACACAAATGCAGACTGTCAAAACAGCAGATATGCAGATTGTAACTTTGGTGGTGTTTTTTTTTTTAGATAAAATACCCAATAGCTCAATAAGCAATACTAAAAACCCACAAGTAGGTTATACCAATATTCCTCTTTTGAAACGGTCTATCCGAGTCTGTAATAGAAAGCAAGGTCTTTCATTTAAAAAAATGATTGTGACGTGGGACAATATTGGGAGACCCTGTATATTTAAGAGTATATATGTATAATAATAACCCATAAGTAGTTTCCTTTGATGATTCCTTATTTAGGAGCAGTACTCCATTCTCGCATGTTTGGGACACCCTGTATATCATGCAAACGCTTCATATGATTGTTGAGAGCTCAGAAGAACTTTTGATCAGTCTGCTCTAGAGAGGTAATATCCAAAGTCTGAGAAAGATTCACCGGGGACCGTAAGGTCTGTGCCCTCTCCAACAAACTTGGGAGGGTAATTTCACCAGGCTGTGTCGGCAGTAGTCGATGTTTGATTAAGTGATTTAGTCCGGTGAAATTAACTTTGTGAGTTCAGTTGACAAATAAAGAGGGATAAGTTGACATCTCCGGGCGAATTAACTGAAATAGTGCGGTAAAATCAAATTGGCAAATTTACTTGACAAATACTTTGGGAGCAGTAGAAAGCGTTGTTGTGGAGAGATTTACGGAAATAGTCCGATGAAAATAAATCGATTGGTTTACTTGTTTATTTATTTATACCCTGCTCAACAGCAACAACTATTTACAGGGTAGGACAGAGTCCGGACTGCAAAAAGTAAAAAAACATAAGTATTTCATATTATATAGTTTGCACACTGCTTGAATGGAACCAGTGGACGCCACTGGCATATTAACCGAAATAGTTTGGTAAAATTAACTGACAGTCGACGTCGCTAGGCGGAGTAATGGAAATAGTCCGGTAACATTAACGGGTCATGTTATCCGGCAAAGGTCTCGAACATGCACAGATACCATCGTGCGGGTTAAAGAATAAAGTCCGGATCAACAGATTCAATACTGTGAAATTAGCTTGGCAGGTTTATCTGTCAAACGCCTCGAACGGAAAGAATTGCAATCGTGGCGTAGCTGCGGTTATCCAGTTCCATATATTTTTGTGTCATAGATCGTCGACTGTCCACGATTGTAGAATTAATGTCAAATATCAAACACCTTGAAGGTCACTAGCATAAAGATCTTAGATTCAAGTATTGAATGTTATTGATTTAATTGAACCTAAAACTGAAAGTCTGTGGTACTGATTTTTAACTAAAAATCAACTTGGCCCCAAAGTTAATGACTAACTTTGTGTCTCTAACCATTTCCAAGAAACCAATGGTGAGGGTCAAATTTAAACACCCGGTATAAATGTATTTAGTTATATAAAAATAAAAATTTAATAACCGATATACAGTTACCATAAAATTGTTTTGCTCTTTCATGAAAATAACTTAAAATAAACAAAGAGGACATTCAGAGAATTATTATTAAAAAAAATAACAGAAGAAAAATAAGTTCCAATTTTGAATAATTATTATTAATAAATTTAAGGATTTTGCAATTTTTAGTGATATATATGCATTACAAATCAAATACCAGTTATATATTTACCATTTTATAACAATTTTGTAGAATCACATATCATGTACTTACTGTAGACTTCAACCAACAAAATCGAGTTATACTTTAGTTAGCTTAGCTTCATTGTACCTAAAGCTAATTTCTTTGCGAAAATCTAAGTGAGTGAAAAGTTTTGTTGAGGCTTTCGTCATTACACAGAAAATACTTTTGAACCATTTTATGTCACAATGATATACGATCATAGACATAAATATGTATCCACAGATTGTTAGCCACACTATAATGTACAACACATGACAGAACTCAAACTGTGACTTTACCGCATTATACGGGGTGTCGCAATATTATTATTATTATTTTGCTCCATAAAGAGTGATTTTTCAATTTTTAATCAACCACAGGAATATTTTAGACAAGCCACTCGCTATCTATTTTTCAACATACTAAATTTGAGATAAACTACTTGTCATACATTAAACAGTTGGGTGAAGGTCGTTTTTAATACGGATCACGGGCTAGCTAATATGTTACTGGACTGAAATATACTAAGTGACATATAAATCCGAACACCCAGTTTAAATGGTTTTGTTTTAATAAAAGTTGGTGAATGTATTTATCTTACTGTAAATAACAAGTGACAAAATTTTCAGCCTTATCAGTGGGACATTCCGGTTTTTATACTGCTTTTTTTTAATTCACTAACGCTCTAAAAATGAATATTTCAGCCGCAGCAAAGAATCAACGCTGGCGGATTTTGGTTCTTGACATCCTTTATGATCGGTTACGATGCCTAGAGTACGAAGACCTGTACGATTTCGTCAACTTAGTGAGTTTGATAGGGGCCGTATAGTGGGACTTCGGGAAGATGGACTTTCTTTTCGGGCAATTGCAGTTAGAGTGCAAAGAAGTGTAGACACTGTGGTTAGGTGTTGTCCGGCATGGCTTCGAGAAGGCCGTACGCAAAGAGCAAGGGGTACTGGACGCCGCCGTTGAACAACAGACCGTGAAGATCGCCGCCTAAGATTATTGGCCTTAAGGGACCGTTTCTCCACTACCAGGTCCATTGCAAATGAATGGTTTGCAGAACACGGGAGACCTATTGGCATGCGAAGTGTTTACCGACGAATGAGAAGTTTTGGCTTGTTTTCATACCGGCCACACTTTAACTCGAGAACACCGACGTAATCGCCTTGAGTGGTGCAGACAACGGTCACTCTGGGATCAGGAATGGAACAGTATTGTCTTTAGTGACGAGTCTCGATTTTGTTTAGGCATGCACGATGGTCGTACCAGCGTTAGAAGGCGACGTGGTGAAAGGAGGAATCCACAGTTTTTTGTTGAAAGACATGTTCATCACACTGTTGGGGTTATGGTTTGGGGTGCTATAGCTTATGGTTCCAGGTCACCCAAGTTCTAGAACCCCATCTTTTACCATATCTTGACACCCTGGCAGATCCAACTTTCCAACAAGACAATGGCCGACCACATGTTGCAAGAGTCACAATAGACTTCTTTCAACATAATGATGTCACATTGTTACCATGGCCACCAAGATCTCCCGACTTATCCCCAATTGAGCACGTGTGGGATATGATGGGTAGGAGATTGCTCAATTTGCAACGTCCTCCTCAGACTCTAGAAGCACTTCGAGAGGAGTTGGTGGTTGCCTGGAATGAGATACCACAGGAAGACATTGACCACCTGATCAGAAGCATGCCTAGGCGCGTTGGAGAATGCGAAGCACATCAGGGTGCATCCACACATTATTAAAGGTCAAAGGGCTTTAAAGCAGTGCAATCATTTTGAAATTTTTATCATTTACTTATTATGCTTCATTAAGTACTTATACAAAGTTTTATAAAAATAAAACCATTTAAACTGGTTGTTCGGATTTATATGTCACTTAGTATATGATCGTGTCTGAAAGGGAATTGATGAAGGGTCGTATTTAAAAAAACATTAATTCTGTGACATGTATCCTACACATCATTGTACATAACATCTAAATCGACAGTCGCGTGTGTTGATTTAACTTTATTCGCTATCGACAATACCTAATCTTCTAAGTAATTGGTTAGGAAACATCACAATATTAACTGAGCAGCAGCGGTGGCGTAGTGGTAGACGCTACGATCTCCTAGTCAGTTGCCGTGCGCTGCGCGGGTTCGAATCCCGTCCCAAGAGAATTTTTTCTCTTGGCTATGGATGTTGTAGTTGTCCGTAGGTGGTAGACGGTCTCTGACTGTTGAACGTGGTGGTACCACCCGGCGGATCTCGTAGGTGCGGCCACAATGTACATGCTGCATGCACACGTGCTTCCTGTATCCCCTATAGCCTCACGGTACCTGTGGGTGTTCAGGCCTTAGGCCTTCGCGGTAGCTGGAGTATAAAAAAAACATCTCCAATATATAAGACTTTAGTTACAACACAAATTCCGCATCGTAATGCACATTTCAGTCCTTCGCGGTTGTGCCACCGTTCCTTTTTTCTGGAAAATGTGCAGGCGCATGTTGCTGCGCTTTGTTGTAAAAGAGACGTACATTTAATCATCAGTCTCTATATTCAGAGCATTCAAATATAAAACAGAAAATTACAAAGTACCACATTTACAGATAAATTTTCCGAAACCCACTCCTCGTTACTTGACGTGGGAGATCCTTTATTCGGGCAAATGATGGATTATCCTGAAAGACATTCGGAATGCGATGTCACCGTATACCTATCGGACAACACAAGAAAAAATCCACCCTGATGTCAATAGATCACACATATTCGTAGTCTGGTTTGATCTGATTCTTTGGCTTACAAAACTTTGACGTATGAAATCAATCATATCCAAGCCCACGGGTTTCATTCAAAGATTACAATGCCTCCCAGATATATGGAGTAGATTAGTGATGGCACAAAACATAACCGAGAATTTTTTCATTCCGAGTCCTTACTGAACAGCCTCAGTGGCGTGGCACCATGAGAAAATGATTCACCATGTCAAGCAAGTAATTAGACTTAAACTTACCTCTAAAAATTCCAAACAAGGAGGTAGACTGAACGTATCTGATTTGAAGCATTTATGTCTAAATCTCGTCCTGTTCGCAAGTGTTTATCTGGTGTGTAATAAAATATATAACCTTCAGCTGAAAAAATTAAAATTTAGGATATTTTACTACATATCTAAATACTCTTCCAAAATAAAAATCTTACAACTATAGTGGGTGATGAGTTATAAGCGATACAATGTGCAAAAACGCAGAAATTTGACAGCCTGCCAGTTCGTCATTTTCAAAGTTAAAACCGTCGAATATCGCGGCTGGACGCTAGAAATTGGGCATTGATATAATATAGTATTTATCCATAATTTTCGTCACTCCAAGTTATCCATTTAAATATCGAGCAGATAGGCTACTTTTTGCAAAGCACTGGATGTGTCCTTGTTCTTTCATTCGACATGATACAAATTTGTATATGTGGTGGAAAAAATGTAATACAAAACAACAAAGATCAATAAAAATGTTACAATACAATGTTACAATGAATGAATGACCACTAATAGCATCCTTATGTACTCAAGTGTCTGTTCGTACATATCATGTAAAATGAATTTTTCAACAATAACTTATTAACTTCTTTTTTAAATGAAAAATAACTACTAATCTCTTGAATAATATGACGCATTTGTAATAGGTGATCGTGTTTTTGGGCTATTTTAAAATATTGATTTCTTGTGTTGTACTGGCATTGGTATTTGGAAATAAACTATTATATTTCTTAACATTTAAAAATGTAAGTGGAATCCACATTAAGAATTTCTCTTGACTTAAAAATTTGTCTGCATTAGTGTAGTCCAAAAATTAATCTGATGATTCATTTTTGTGCCACAAATTTCGTCTTAATTTCACATGATTTTCACCACACCATAATGTTGTAATTGATGTGGCTATAGGCCAGTGCATTATATTATATATCTCGAAGAACCACAAGAAGGATGAGACCTTGTGCGTGACGGTACTTTGGCTACTTCTACTAATTCCGGTGGAGTCAATGAAAACTCAAAATAAGACATTTTTTACCTTATAGTATTGAAAATAACTTCTCAACAACCACTAAGTTCACAATTTTTAAATCAAATCAAATTAAATTGATAGCTGTTTGATTACTTTAAAAGTTTCCTTAGCAAGGGAGGTCTGATTGTCGCTATAAGTACAACATAGCCTACTAATTTCAAAAGTCAAATTTCACATCGATAATTTAACTTAAACATTGTAATAATATAATTTTTCAATATTAAATCGTCGTTTTTCCCGTCACAAAATACACGAGAAAAATACTAGATTTTAGCTTAACAATACAACCTCAAGCTAAAGTCTAGTACTCCTTTTCCCTTGTATAATAAATAGCTATTTATTTAATAATCTTTCACAAGAATTAGTTTTGATATATACAGTAATGGACAAAAGTATATAGACAAATATGAATATTTACCTAAATACCTTTAGAAAACGAATTCATACTTCATTGCTCCAAAAACAAATGCGTTATTATTAGAAAAACTAAATTCCTTGTTTTTACATTATCTGCAATGAACACAATACAAGTCTGAATATAAGAACTTTTTTATGAGGGACAAAGATATATCTTAGACAAATTCTTTTCAACATTAGTTTAGTACAGTTTCGTGCCAGAAGAGGATTAGTTTGTGTTCATCAAGTATTGTGGAATAAGTTGAGTGATTTTAAGACCATGCCGCGTGGTCCAGAAATTTCTTTCGATGTGAAAACTAAGATCATTGAGTTATACAAAGATGGTTAACGTCAAGTCAAGTCGACGAAAAATTTGAAGCTGAAGCCTAAAGCAGTTTGGGCAATATTGAACAAATATTAACAAAAAGGTATTTTGGAAGCCTCTAAGACAAGTGCTCGGCCTAGAAAACTAAATGCGAGATCGATAATATTAAGCGGTGATCTTTTGTTCGATTTGGTAGTAATAGGTATAATTGGTAGTGGTTCGGAAATTGTCGTATGACGTCGACGCGGTTTTTCCGTTTTTTTTCCCGGTTCGCGAAACGTTCGGAGGGAAAGAGGTACCGTTTCGGAAAGTAGAAACTCGGCGCTTTACCGGGAAGCGAGAGCCGTCGCGGTGAGAGGAACGGATCGGATCGAAAACGGCCGGTAAAGTCGAAAAAACCGGTAGATTTTCGTTCTGTCCGACGTTCAACATAGGTTTCCACCGAAGATAAAGGAGCTGCGAACCTGGCGATTTTTGCGCGAGAAAGCCCCGGATTCGGGCTCAAAGATAGCGGCTTTCTTTTTTTTTCTTTATGCCTTTTCGTTCGAAAATTTCGATTTTTTTGATTTCCTCGACTACGCGCTACTTTCCGATTTTTCCGGTTTTTTTCCGGGTTCGCGGAACGTTCGGAAGGAAAACGATACCGTTTCGGAAACTAGAAACTCGGCGCTTTACGATGGAGCGAGAGTTGTCGCGGTAGGAGGAACGAACGCGATCGAAAATGGCCGGTAAAGTTGAAAAATCGGTAGATTTTCGTGCCGTTCGACGCGCTTTTTCTATCTCCTCCGAAGATAAAGGAGCTACGAACCTGACGATTTTTGCGTGAGAAAGCCCGGACATCGGACTCAAAGATAGCGTCTTTTTTTTTCCTTTATCCCTTGTCGTTCGAAAGTTTCGATTTTTTAAAAATTGCCCGACAACACGCTAATTTTCGACGCGCGAAAAAGTCACTTTGTCATCCGACTCTGTGTTCGCCTATTACTACCGTACGTGAGCGAGTAAAAATTATACAGCTATCGAAATATAACGATAATGAGCTGAGGAAACGATTCTGACCGTTAGAATTACCGTCAAATTTCGAAAAAGTAAACTTTGAGCGCCTCAAAAGTACCGATGACAGCCGTTTTTCGGCGTACTTTGTCTTCGTCGATACGGACCTGCGTTACGGAGCGACGTAGCTACGATTTTTTTTCGCAAAACGAAAGACCGAAGTCTCCTGATTAAACCGACATATGACACGTTACCCGATCGCATTTTTTAAACTCGGCAGATTAGAAAATTCAAAGATATGCAGATATTTTTAGTTTGAAGTTTCAATTTTGAATTTCCCCTCCAGATCCCCAGATTCCTGTTAGGCGGGGTAATGTAGGTATAATCGTATTACGAAAGCGAGCGAGTGCGAGCGGAACGTCCGAAACGTGCCATTTTCGGCTTTATGTTGGTCGCTTCATCGAATATTGGATCACGCCAAATAGAATTGTCCTTTTTTACGCGTGAAAATCAACATTTTCGAAAAGATTCAAAATTTCTATATTTCATAGTCTAAACGGACCGGACTATAGCCATTATTATAATGATAATCAAGTATGCCTTGGCAACGATGTAATTTTACCGGCAGCTAAGCATTTAGGCTTTGACGTTTAGCGATTTGTTTACAAAAGTCATCATCACTTTCAATACGATAAATATGATTGTAAACCCTAATGAGTGGCATAATTTTAGATGAACGTTTATATGGATCCATCCTAAAAAGGCAACAAGTCCACAATATAGCAAAACTTTGTGCTTATAGCAGTGTGTCTTGCAAGTGTCTAGTGGTGCAGAGTGTTTTTCGGTTCAGACGACGTACCGCAGTGTATCTATAGATAATTTAGTTCATCTTTCAAGACGTTTGAGAGCGGTTTAAAAGGTAGCCTTATTAATCGTCAGCAAATTTAAATGAGGTAAACAATTTTCATTCCTGTCTTTTACCCCCAACTATGTAGTGGAATCGGGTGTGACGGTTAGCAATTTGTAGAAGTCATCGTCAGCTTAAATACGACAAATATGATTGTAAGACCTAATTAGTGCCAAAGATCAATTCCTGAAGAGATCAGAAATCCACAACATAGCAAGACTTTGTGCTTATAGCATAATATAATAACAAATAACAACAGTCTAGTGATACCCGGTGCCGAGTGTTTACAGGTTCAGACGAAGTGCCTCAGTGTATATCTATCGTGATAATGTATTTCATCCTTGAAGAAGTTTGAGAGGTACCCTTATTAATGGTCAGCAGATTTAAATAAGGTAAAATAATTTTCATTCCTGTCAAATCATAAAACATTTACACTGAAGAAAGAGCGTGCTATCCTTAGGCGAACACGGTTCACATATGTCAAGTGTCAAGCGCCATTTTTTGTAAGTGCGGTAGCTAGACATGCGACGTTGCCGGATCCTCACATAAATCGGAGTTTGTCATACAATTTTATAGAGGGCATTAATGCTATATCGAAGATTTTATAATGCCATTGTGTGTTATTTATGGTGACACATGCGACGTTGCCGGCTCCTCACATAAATCTGAGTTTGTCATACAATTTTATAGAGGGCATTAATGCTATATCGAAGATTTTATAAGGCCATTGTGTGCTATTGATGGTGACACATGCGACGTTGCCGGCTCCTCACATAAATCTGAGTTTGTCATAAAATTTTATAGAGGGCATTAATGCTATATCGAAGATTTTATAATGCCATTGTGTGTTATTTATGGTGACACATGCGACGTTACCGGCTCCTCACATAAATCTAAGTTTGTCATACAATTTTATAAGTAGAGGGCATTAATGCTATATCGAAGATTTTATAATGCCATTGTGTGCTATTAATGGTGACACATGCGACATTGAAAAATGAAAAATGAATGAATAATGAAAAATGCAAAATGAAAAATGAAATATGAAAAATGAAATATGAAGAATGAAAAATGAAAAACGAAAAATGAAAAATGAAAAACGAAAAACCAAAAACGAAAAACGAAAAACGGAAAACGGACAACGGAAAACGAAAAATGAAAACTCATAAAAGATGACAGGTACCAGATCCCAGATACCAGATACCAGAAACCAGATACCAGATACCAGACACCAGATACCAGACATCAGACACCGGATACCAGATACCAGACACCAGATACCAGATACCAGAAACCAGATAGCAGATCCACATACCAGATACTAGATACCAGATATTAGACACCGGATACCAGATACCAGAAACCAGATACCAGATCCAGATACCAGATACCAGACACCAGATACCAGATACCAGATACTAGATACCAGACACCAAATACCAGATACCAGATAGCAGATACCAGAAACGAGATACCAGATACCAGACACCAGATACCAGATAAAAAGATAACAGATACCAAATACCAAATACTAGATACCAGATACCACACACCAGACACCAGATACCAGACACCACATACGAGATACCAGATACCAGATACCAGACACCAGATACCAGATACCAGACACCAGATACCAGATACCAGATACCAGACACCAGATATCAGATACCAGATACCAGATACTAGACACCAGATACCAGATACCAGATACCAGATCCACATACCAGATACCAGACACCAGATACCAGATACTAGATACCAGACACCAGATACCAGACACCAGACACTAGGCACCAGATACCAGATACCAGACGCCAGATACCAGACACCAGATAGCAGATACCAGAAACGAGATACCAGATACCAGATAAAGAGATAATAGATACCAAATACCAGATACCAGACACCAGATACCAGACACCACATACGAGATACCAGATACCAGACACCAGATACCAGATACCAGATACCAGACACCAGATACCAGACACCAGATACCAGATACCAGATACCAGAAACCAGACACCGGATACCAGACACCAGATATCAGATACCAAATACCAAGTACCAGATACCAGATACCAGATACCTGATACCTGATACCAGACACCAGACACTAGATACCAGATACCAGATACCAGATACCAGATACCAGTTACCAGATACCTGATACCAGACACCAGATACCAGATACCAAACACCAGACATCAGACACCAGACACCAGATACCAGACACCAGACAACAGACACCAGACACCAGATCCCAGACACCAGATACCAGATACCACACACCAGATACCAGATACTAGACACCAGATATCAGATACCAGACACCAGATACCAGATAAAGAGATAACAGATACCAAATACCAGATACCAGACACCAGATACCAGACACCAGATACCAGACACCAGATACCAGACACCAGACACCAGATACCAGATACCAGACATCAGATACCAGACACCGGATACCAGATACCAGATACCAGACACCAGATACCAGATACCAGATACCAGATACCAGATACCTGATACCAGATACCTGATACCAGATACCAGATAAAGAGATAACAGATACCAAATACCAGATACCAGATACCAGACACCAGATACCAGATACCAGACACCAGATACCAGATACTAGACATCAGACACCGGATACCAGATACCAGATGCCAGACACCAGACACCAGATACCAAATACCAGATACCAGATACCTGATACCAGATACCAGATACCAGATCAAAGATGCCAAAGGATAAAAAATGATTAGAGATAGGGATAAAGTTATCGCTAGCATTGCATTAGCATACCAGCAACTGCGCTACGTGAGGTTTTAAATAAAGACATCAACGTGCAATATTTTGCATAGCGTTAGCGTGCCAGCAACTGCGCTATCGATAATATTAAGCGGTGATCTTTTGTTCGATTTGGTAGTAATAGGTATAATTGGTAGTGGTTCGGAAATTGTCGTATGACGTCGACGCGGTTTTTCCGTTTTTTTTCCCGGTTCGCGAAACGTTCGGAGGGAAAGAGGTACCGTTTCGGAAAGTAGAAACTCGGCGCTTTACCGGGAAGCGAGAGCCGTCGCGGTGAGAGGAACGGATCGGATCGAAAACGGCCGGTAAAGTCGAAAAAACCGGTAGATTTTCGTTCTGTCCGACGTTCAACATAGGTTTCCACCGAAGATAAAGGAGCTGCGAACCTGGCGATTTTTGCGCGAGAAAGCCCCGGCTTCGGGCTCAAAGATAGCGGCTTTCTTTTTTTTTCTTTATGCCTTTTCGTTCGAAAATTTCGATTTTTTTGATTTCCTCGACTACGCGCTACTTTCCGATTTTTCCGGTTTTTTTCCGGGTTCGCGGAACGTTCGGAAGGAAAACGATACCGTTTCGGAAACTAGAAACTCGGCGCTTTACGATGGAGCGAGAGTTGTCGCGGTAGGAGGAACGAACGCGATCGAAAATGGCCGGTAAAGTTGAAAAATCGGTAGATTTTCGTGCCGTTCGACGCGCTTTTTCTATCTCCTCCGAAGATAAAGGAGCTACGAACCTGACGATTTTTGCGTGAGAAAGCCCGGACATCGGACTCAAAGATAGCGTCTTTTTTTTTCCTTTATCCCTTGTCGTTCGAAAGTTTCGATTTTTTAAAAATTGCCCGACAACACGCTAATTTTCGACGCGCGAAAAAGTCACTTTGTCATCCGACTCTGTGTTCGCCTATTACTACCGTACGTGAGCGAGTAAAAATTATACAGCTATCGAAAAATAACGATAATGAGCTGAGGAAACGATTCTGACCGTTAGAATTACCGTCAAATTTCGAAAAAGTAAACTTTGAGCGCCTCAAAAGTACCGATGACAGACGTTTTTCGGCGTACTTTGTCTTCGTCGATACGGACCTGCGTTACGGAGCGACGTAGCTACGATTTTTTTTCGCAAAACGAAAGACCAAAGTCTCCTGATTAAACCGACATATGACACGTTACCCGATCGCATTTTTTAAACTCGGCAGATTAGAAAATTCAAAGATATGCAGATATTTTTAGTTTGAAGTTTCAATTTTGAATTTCCCCTCCAGATCCCCAGATTCCTGTTAGGCGGGGTAATGTAGGTATAATCGTATTACGAAAGCGAGCGAGTGCGAGCGGAACGTCCGAAACGTGCCATTTTCGGCTTTATGTTGGTCGCTTCATCGAATATTGGATCACGCCAAATAGAATTGTCCTTTTTTACGCGTGAAAATCAACATTTTCGAAAAGATTCAAAATTTCTATATTTCATAGTCTACACGGACCGGACTATAGCCATTATTATAATGATAATCAAGTATGCCTTGGCAACGATGTAATTTTACCGGCAGCTAAGCATTTAGGCTTTGACGTTTAGCGATTTGTTTACAAAAGTCATCATCACTTTCAATACGATAAATATGATTGTAAACCCTAATGAGTGGCATAATTTTAGATGAACGTTTATATGGATCCATCCTAAAAAGGCAACAAGTCCACAATATAGCAAAACTTTGTGCTTATAGCAGTGTGTCTTGCAAGTGTCTAGTGGTGCAGAGTGTTTTTCGGTTCAGACGACGTACCGCAGTGTATCTATAGATAATTTAGTTCATCTTTCAAGACGTTTGAGAGCGGTTTAAAAGGTAGCCTTATTAATCGTCAGCAAATTTAAATGAGGTAAACAATTTTCATTCCTGTCTTTTACCCCCAACTATGTAGTGGAATCGGGTGTGACGGTTAGCAATTTGTAGAAGTCATCATCAGCTTAAATACGACAAATATGATTGTAAGACCTAATTAGTGCCAAAGATCAATTCCTGAAGAGACCAGAAATCCACAACATTTGAGCAAGACTTTGTGCTTATAGCATAATATAATAACAAATAACAACAGTCTAGTGATACCCGGTGCCTAGTGTTTAGTTTTTCGGTTCAGACGAAGTGCCTCAGTGTATATCTATCGTGATAATGTATTTCATCCTTGAAGAAGTTTAAGAGGTACCCTTATTAATCGTCAGCAGATTTAAAAAAGGTAAACATAATTTTCATTCCTGTCAAATCATAAAACATTTACACTGAAGAAAGAACGTGCTATCCTTAGGCGAACACGGTTCACATATGTCAAGTGTCAAGCGCCATTTTTTGTAAGTGCGGTAGCTAGACATGCGACGTTGCCGGATCCTCACATAAATCGGAGTTTGTCATACAATTTTATAGAGGGCATTAATGCTATATCGAACATTTTATAATGCCATTGTGTGTTATTTATGGTGACACATGCGACGTTGCCGGCTCCTCACATAAATCTGAGTTTGTCATACAATTTTATAGAGGGCATTAATGCTATATCGAAGATTTTATAAGGCCATTGTGTGCTATTGATGGTGACACATGCGACGTTGCCGGCTCCTCACATAAATCTGAGTTTGTCATAAAATTTTATAGAGGGCATTAATGCTATATCCAAGATTTTATAATGCCATTGTGTGTTATTTATGGTGACACATGCGACGTTGCCGGCTCCTCACATAAATCTGAGTTTGTCATAAAATTTTATAGAGGGCATTAATGCTATATCGAAGATTTTATAATGCCATTGTGTGTTATTTATGGTGACACATGCGACGTTGCCGGCTCCTCACATAAATCTGAGTTTGTCATACAATTTTATAGAGGGCATTAATGCTATATCGAAGATTTTATAATGCCATTGTGTGCTATTAATGGTGACACATGCGACATTAAAAAATGAAAAATGAATGAATAATGAAAAATGCAAAATGAAATATAAAAAATGAAATATGAAGAATGAAAAATGAAAAACGAAAAATGAAAAATGAAAAACGAAAAACCAAAAACGAAAAACGAAGAACGAAAAACGGACAACGGAAAACGGACAACGGACAACGGAAAACGGAAACGGAAAACGGAAAACGAAAAATGAAAACTTATAAAAGATGACAGGTACCAGATACCAGATACCAGATACCAGAAACCAGATACCAGATACCAGACACCAGTTACCAGACACCAGACACCGGATACCAGATACCAGACACCAGATACCAGACACCAGACACCAGATACCAGATACCAGAAACCAGATACCAGATCCACATACCAGATACTAGATACCAGATACTAGACACCGGATACCAGATACCAGAAACCAGATACCAGATACCAGACACTAGATACCAGACACCAGATACCAGACACCAGATACCAGATAGCAGATACCAGAAACGAGATACCAGATACCAGACACCAGATACCAGATAAAAAGATAACAGATACCAAATACCAGATACCAGATACCACACACCAGATACCAGACACCACATACGAGATACCAGATACCAGATACCAGACACCAGATACCAGATACCAGATACCAGACACCAGATACCAGACACCAGATACCAGACACCAGATACCAGATACCAGACACCAGATATCAGATATCAGATACCAGATACTACACACCAGATACCAGATACCAGATCCACATACCAGATACCAGATACCAGACACCAGACACCAGATACTAGATACCAGACACCAGACACCAGATACCAGATACCAGACACCAGACACCAGATACCAGACACCAGATAGCAGATACCAGACACCAGATACCAGACACCACATACGAGATACCAGATACCAGACACCAGATACCAGATACCAGACACCAGATACCAGACACCAGATACCAGATACCAGATACCAGAAACCAGACACCGGATACCAGACACCAGATATCAGATACCAAATACCAAGTACCAGATACCAGATACCAGATACCTGATACCTGATACCAGACACCAGATACCAGACACCAGACACTAGATACGAGACACCAGATACCAGACACCAGATACTAGACACCAGATACCAGATACCAGATACCTGATACCAGACACCAGATACCAGATACCAAACACCAGACATCAGACACCAGATACCAGACACCAGACAACAGACACCAGACACCAGACACCAGATCCCAGACACCAGATCCCAGACACCAGACACCAGATACCAGATACCAGACACCAGATATCAGATACCAGACACCAGATACCAGATAAAGAGATAACAGATACCACATACCAGATTCCAGATACCAGATACCACACACCAGACACCAGATACCAGATACCAGACACCAGATACCAGACACCAGACACCAGATACCAGATACCAGACATCAGATACCAGATACCAGACATCGGATACCAGATACCAGATACCAGACACCAGATACCAGATACCAGACATCAGATACCAGACACCGGATACCAGATACCAGATACCAGACACCAGATACCAAATACCAGATACCAGATACCTGATACCAGATACCAGATCAAAGATGCCAAAGGATAAAAAATGATTAGAGATAGGGATAAAAATATCGCTAGCATTGCATTAGCATACCAGCAACTGCGCTACGTGAGGTTTTAAATAAAGACATCAACGTGCAATATTTTGCATAGCGTTAGCGTGCCAGCAACTGCGCTAGTCAGTTAGATTAATAAACGTAATTTCCTCCAAAGATCGGTTTAAAACCCCAGGACAAATAGAAGCCGAAATCAAGGCAAAAGGACTTGTCAGTGTTTCTACGAAAACTATAAGTAGAAGATTAAATGATTTGAAGTTATTAGCACGTCGCCCGAGTAAGAAGCCGCTAATCTCGAGGAAAAACCGTAAGGACCGATTACAATTTGCACGGTTGCATCTTGATTGGAGTACACTTTGCCCACTGTCAAACATGGAGGCGGGTCTATTATGGCTTGGGGGCTTCGGGGTTTGGGATGGGACCTTTACATGGAATAGATGGCATTATCGATAAGTTTGTATACACAGACCTACTAAAGCATGTCATGTTACCCTATATGGAAGACAATATGCCCTTAAGATCAATCTTCCAGCAAGATAATGACCCGAAGCACACTTAAAATCTCGCAAAGAGACTGTTTCTGGATGAAAAAATACCTGTTCTCAAATAGCCTTCACCTTCACAGTCTCCCGGATATAAACCCCATTGAAAATCTATGGGAATACTTAGATAAGCAAATACGAGATATAAATTATTCAAACAAAGATGAACTTTTTGCCGTTTTAGAGCAAAAGTGGAGACAGATTGATGAATCTTATATCAAGAAACTTCTACAATCTATGCCGAGACGATGCCAGGCGGTGATTGATAATAATGGTTATGCTACAAAATATTAACACAACCATGGTTGGTTTTCTATAATTCAATGAACTTTGCTTCTTTTTTCTGTAATTGTTTTCCTTTGTCTATATATTTTTGTCCTTCATAAAGTTTTTAAAATTAATTTTTTATTGAAGAGAGTCCAATGAATTTATTTATGTATATGTGAGTATTATGCTATAACGAACTACGTATATAGGTTGGTGTATTAATAAAACAAGTTAAAAAAGAAATACAACACAATATTAATTTGTTTATATACTGTTGTCCATTACTGTATGTGTCGCTTTTGGCACTGTATGAATTATTTATTGTACACTCGAAAGGTAGGTATAACATCTCTGACATATATTTTTAACTAAAGATATTCCTTTGATGTCGTTTAGTTTATTTCTTGTGTGACATGAATGATTCAAACGAACCACACATATTCAGTGTTTAATTTGAAATACAACCATTTGGTAGAAAAGTTATCTGAGATCAAACAGTTTAGTTTCTGAATATAATTGGTCAGATGGATATAAAATATGCTGGATGTTTCGTGTTGCATGAGTTTCAGGACCATGGGAAGCTCCGAGTCAAACTGATAGTATTTTACTGTATCATGCTAAATCGTTTCATGTTTTCCCAAGAGAACACCACGCCTCAGAAATAGTGCTACGCTCATGCTGATCAGAATCAATCTGGAAATCTTCGCCGTAGCGGACTGTTCAATCCCGAGGAGATATAAAGGCGAATCTATCAGCTTTAGGAATCTCCCACGCCAACGGCGATGTAACAGGGTTACAGCTGTTCCAGATACTTCCTGAAATAAATATTATTTCAGAGATTAATTTCGTCTCAGCGCTTAAGGGCCAGATTCGCAGATCGATACTGTATTAATGAATGTACGTGTACAGAAACTTACGAAGATCAAACATAACTGCGAAGTTAACTTTGCGGTAGGCAGACACGTGTCAATCGATAGATGCCTGAAAGGAACGGCTACCCCTGGATCGTCAAACTGTTCAGTTGTCTGATCCGCATCATGCCAAATCACGTCGCGGATCCAATATGGCATTGTTTTGTATGTCGTATGTCAGAATGTCGAAGGTTCAAATTCTGAAGATTTTTTCAATTATCCGAAGAAACTCAGTGTTTTAATAAAATAGAGGAAAGTTGGGCTCTAATTGTCCATATATGACGTAGCTTTTTATCCTGTTTAGATACGTTGTTGTTATTCAAAAAGATAGTACAAGGTGAAGACTCGTACAGTGTTGGCGTAGCCTGAGAGAATGGGAGCTCCACGTTTGCCAGATTTGTGTGTCAGATGGTGGCGCAAACGATTTGCCTTGGAGGGAAGTATAACGGAATGGCGCGCTCTCCAGGCCAGTTTTGGAATTGACAACGTTTGAAAGAAATTATTAAAAATCAAAAATCAAACAGAGTTCTCATTATAGATATTTTAGGTGATAATATAAAACACCTACGTACGTTTATCCGATTTTAATATTTTTTTTTTGGTAAATATGTTCAGTGTCCCTTACTAGTAAAATGATTAAATTTCCAGCTTGATTCTTCAACTGACTGCAGAAGCTGATTCAATAATGTGTTGAGGATCCACGATTTCTTATATAATCATTGACACCTCTGGGCATCGTGCTGATAAGGTGGTCGATATCCTGTTGGGGTATGTCATTCCTGGCTACTGAAACTTTGTGAGTAAGAGCTGCTAAAGTCTGTGGAGGTTGTTGCAAATATAAGAGCCTGCGACCTATCATGTCCCAGACATGTTTAAATGGAGATAGGTCAGGCGATCGTGGTCGCCAAGGTAAAGGGTTGATGCGATGTTGATCCATCCCAAATTTAACATTCAACTGACATCGTAAAAGCACAAAAACTGAATGCTGCTTTATCACCAAACAATACACGCAGTCACGACAACTTAACAGAAAAACCTGACCATTCTATCATTTGTTGTTCATGGCAAGATAAATCGATATGTAAAAAATTCTTGAATTCAAATACACATACGTAGGGCTTTATCTTTTTTGTCACTCAGTATATAATGTACTCAGGGTTATCACCCTGCTCAGTGTTGTGCATTTTGCTTAATGATACTTCAAATACACAATGTATAAAGAACATCTATTAAATGTCTACTACTCTAAGATGGTGTATTCACACACCTCAAATCAGTATTTAACATGTGAGGATAAAACGTTTTTCTACAGCATCTTATGGATAGATGAATCCAACTTTAACCAAAATGGAATATTCAACATGCACAAGTTCCATTCATGGAGCGTGGAAAATCCACATGCTATTCGCCGACACAGCTTACCACAGTTCGGCGTTAATTTATGGGCAGGAGTACTCAACAAAAAATTAACTGGACCGTATGAATTGCCCTCCAGGTTAAATGATCAGTCATATCTTGCTTTTCTACAAAGCAGTTTGCATGAGCTGCTAGAGGATGTACCTTTGAATTTTCCGAAGCCGCATGTATTTTCAATGCGATGGTGCCCCATGCCACATTGCACGGTATGTACGGCATTACTTAGACAGTGCCGTTCCTGGGCGTTGGATAGGTAGAGGTGGACACATACGACCGCCTCCAAGGTCACCCGATTTAAATCCTCTAAATTTTTTATATGGGCGTTTTATAAGGGGATGATCTATACATCTGAATATACAAATGTCAACTGCGCCAGAAAATTGATGAAGCAAAAATAAAAATTATGAAAAACGCAAGTTCATTTCAAAGACTAAAGGTCAATTTTATTAGATGTCGCTTGTGTATTGAAAATAATGGAGGATATTTCGAACATGTTCTTTAAAAGTTAGTAAAATTAAATTATCTTCCAATTTGTCGGTAAATCACCATAAAGAGCGGCTAAACACAATAGGTTCTGTACTTGTAGGTGGTAAGGATTCTATTGCGTTTCTTACGTCTATCGCATCACAACAACGAATGTAACATGATATACTCATCGTAGCAAGCTAAAATTTTCAGGTTTTATTCTACATGGATTGGAATATTTTTACAATAAAACGAATAATGATATAGAACCTCCATTTTTTTTCTGCCCTCCAAAGTTGAGGGATGGAAGAGACTTTTAAAAAAAAATGAATATTTTGGGATAATTTCTGTTAAAAAGTGACATAATCATTGCTAAAACTAACCTTTTAGCTCATCTCAGAAACAAAAATCACAGCCCTAAACCCAATGCTTTAGTTGCAATGGCGAGTGAAAGTTCATTATCCCGTTTTTTTCGAAATTTCATAAAATTGTAAATGTCTCCTGAACTATGAAATTTCGGACCACACATATAGGGCTTTACTCGATATGTTTTGAGGTCCTCTATCACCTGACTTCCGGTGATCCACTACTAACTTTACACCCTGTATACGCGAGCGAATAAAACCTATTTTTGGTTACTTGGTCTGTTTTCATGATCCTGTACCTCAGCCAGCAATGTCAGAATGTCAATTCATTTCCTACTACTATTCGTCATTGTTCGTCAAAGCGGTCCGGTGGACTGCCCTCTTAGTTAAAAGTCTCGTCGGTCTGTTAGTCTGTCAGGTCTGGATACACAGATACCAAACGTTTAAGGGGAAAACGGAAAGAAGGAAAGAAAGGAAGGAAGATATAGAGCAAAGAAGAGAAGTAAATCATTTGAAATAGCTTAAACATTATTGCTTTGACTACTCGAATAATTTTGTAACTTCAGAAAATAATTTTGATCGGTTTTGTATACTAAAATAGTTTTGGCTGGTCTGAATTCTCAATTTAATTTTGATCACAGTGCGAGGCGCGGCCTACTCGATTGTGTAGTCCACTGAATCACGCAACAGAGGGTTTCTATGCGATTCGGCTTGATTATAACGGCGCTGTATATGTTGTTTTACATAATCCCTTAGATATGGGATATCAAGATCTCTGTGAATGGTCTCATTTGACACGTACCAAGGGGCGTTAGTGATTGTGGGTATGATTCTGTTTTGCAGGACTTGCAGTCTCTGCATGTGCGTCTTGGCAAGAAAACACCATGCCGCGCATGCGTAGATGATTGCGGGTCTTATAACCATTTTATATAACCGAATCTTGTTGATCAAACTTAATTTTTAATTTCTGGACAACAAAGGATAAAGCTGCCGAAAGTTAATTTGGAATTTTGTTTTCAAAATATCACTATGTTTCTGCCAGGTCAACCCCTTGTCAATGATGAGTTCAAGGTGCCTGACAGATTGTTCCATGGTATACGAGTTCTATTCGCTGATATCTCTGAGAGGGTACCGCGACGTTTTTTAGTACAATAGATTGTCTGCGTTTTCGAAGTATTAACTTTGATCAACCACCGATCCGCCCACTCCAATGCTTCCTTCACCGCACTCTGCAGCCTGTCGTGAACCAGGTTACCAGAACAAGAATGAGCTGGCAGCATAGAGATAGACTTAACAGTTGCTGGGGCAAGGGACGTCATGTAAGAACACATTGTTAATTTTGATCCTAAACTTCCTTCCCTCTAGAAAAGATTTCAACAGTTTTAGAAGCCAAAATGGAAAACCGTTTTGGATGAGCTTATACAACAGGCACATGTGCCACACCTTGTCAAATGTCTTTGATACATCTAAAAGCAAGATAGCAGTACTTTTGATCAGGGTAAACCCCCTGGTTACATGCTCCACCAGTCTAACTGCCTGTAGCTCCGTACTATGCTCAGACCGAAAGCCACATTGCACGTCAGGAATCACATGGTGATCCGACGAGACATTTTCAAGGTGACGATAAATCACCTTTTCAGCGAGCTTATAAGAAGCTGACAGCAGGCTAATGGGGCGGTAGTTCTGGGGGAATATCGAATCTGCCTTCTGGGATCACGATGACTGCAGCGATCGTCCACGCCTTAGGAAAATAATGAGTTCGGAGCATTGCACTGATTATTGCCACCATATAAGTCAAAACCTTAGCGAAAGCAACTTCAGTGCTTTGTTGGACATTTCATCCTCTTCAGGTGTTTTACGCACCTTTAGGTCCTTAATGAAGCCTTGGAGCTCTGCTGATGTGCAAAAAGGAATCTCAGAGGATTCCATTGATGTGCTATGCTGAGATTCATCTGGAGTCTTCCGTAGAAGAATCTTCTGAAAAGGAGTCACCAATGTTAGCACTGACGTTGTTATCGCCATTCGCTCTGAAATATCTCCTGACAGATCTTACAATTTGTCGTTCCTCGTCAAGGTCATTGTCCAGATCATAATTGGGAGAGAACTGCCTTTCCATGACGTCAGCAAAAAGCTCCACTTTATCCTCAGTCCTGAAAACCATGCCACCAGGACCATGAATATGTGGTACTGGTTCTTGCCTTCCATTTCTGAGTGATTTTGCCACTCTCCATAGAGGAATACTTGATTCAAGCATCCCTACCAGAAAGTCGATCCACTGCTCATTACGGAATTCATGGAGTGCATTTCTCACATCATGGACGGGATCCATCGCTCTACGAATGTCATCAGGATGACAAGACCTTTTTGCGTGTTTAATCGCAGCCCTCTTTTCAGAAATTTTCCAACGGATGTCAGCAGGGAAATTCATTTGCTTTCATCTCAATATCCTAGTCTGTTTTCTGGAAAGGTAAACTGTCGAAGGAGTACAAGTTATAAGCCTGTACTGTGGAAACGGGGAATTTCCGGAATTACGTACATATAAACTTTGTTCAATGCTTTCACGAGCTGAATCTCTCGCTAAAACTTGACAACATTGCATATATCCTGTAGGTCAACATGAACTCTGCTCATGAACCTCCGGAAGTGGCTGCCAGAGGGGGCTGTACCCCATCTACCTGAGAATCCGGTTGGAACTCAAATTTGCATACTTTGCATAATTCTGTATACCATGTTGAGGAGTTTTAAGAATTGCGATTCACACAAAATTGCTATCACAGTCTTCAAACGATGAATAAAATTAAAACTCGTTTCCTGTCTGAATAATCGTTCCCGCTAAAATGAGATGACCTACTACGTCATCTTACGGTATCCAGAAAATTATAAATATTTTTTGTAGCAGCTGTTAGCCAGATGACACTAAAATTTATTAGCAAACTTCCTTAAGGAGTTCAGTAACTTTTATGATTAAACTTTTTCTCCATCGCACGATGAGGCATGGTATAAAATAAACTGCTGTTCAAATGGACTTTTGTACACTAGGAAATTTCGGATAAATTCGTCTTCGCGAAGCACGGACTTTCATTTATTTAGATGGAATCTGTGATACAATTATGAAAAGTTAAAACTAGAGGCAAATTGCTGTATTGCAGTTAACACTTTACAGATTTGAGGAAATTCCAAAAAGTATAAGGAAAAATGTATCTTATAATAGAATTGTATACAACAATGTGAGCTTTTAGCGTTAACTTTATCGATAATTCCGTTATCATATAAAAAAGTTGAATACAGAAATTGTAGTATGCATCTGACTTGTTTCTATAGGATTCGGGACTATGTGGTGAACAAAACATGTATTTTGTCACTGGAAAGCACTACATTTTATTGCAGATCTGGATAGGTTTCTTCAAAGGAAGCAATTTGCTATGACATACTATAGGGTATTATTTTCAAATTGTTGAAATATTGGACTAACTATTTGTCGGAAAAAACACTCAACTTTGACAACTCGTACACACGCAAATATTATTGCGTAAGTACTGGGTTCTTCGACAAAAGATTTTGTGATTCGACACTTTCTTCCTATCTATTCACTTTTTCAGTTCCTGTGATAGCTTACACAGGGTAGTCTTTAAGGCAAAATGAACTATTTCTCAAAGTTTTCAAATGGAACAACCCTGTATGTTTCCACATTTTCTGAATCCCCTGTCAGAAGGCAATTTGCACGACTGGTTCTTGATCTAAGTATTGTAATCACAATAAATTTCGAAAATTTCGACATACACATCCAGGAAAACCGCCATGTCACTCACTTTTGTCAGTCTGTCAGTCTGCTGTTGGTTTGTCTGTCTGTCCGCTAATCCTTGGTCCGTCTATAACTTGGAAAGTACTGCTCGGATTTAGACGAAATTTTCACACAAGGTTACTGCGATACCAAGGACAGAAAAAATCAATCTAGTGGCGGCGAAGGGGAATTCAAAAAACAAAAAAACAATATAAAAAATATCTTAGATTTCGCTTTTTGACATTTCTGGTAAAAATTTTTCACAAAAAACTGGGGTAAAAAATTAGAGCATGGTGAGTGGAACGGGCGTGAGGGGTCTCTATATTTTGATGTTAGTATATCTATACGCTCCCATCACTGGTAACTCTACTACTCATTGGTCTTATTTCGCATATGTACATTTGTCGTTCGAACTAGAGAAATAATTCCGGTATGTGTCTCCTTCTGATATCTGGGCTCAGCGCCCAGCGTAACGATCTGCTAGATTGTTCTGCTCGTATTAAGGCGGCACTGCCACGTTTGACGATGGGAAGGCGCAACGTTGCGGTAGGTCTGGAAAATAATGTCTATTGGCTAATTGTACGGGTCCATTTGACTGGCTTAATCAGTTTAATTGTTCTATTGTACAAGTTCGCAGCTAATTTTTTTCTCATAGGGCTCAACCTAATCCTTTATGAACTGGCCATGACATTGCGTAAGAAGTATACAGTCAACCAAGTTGACGCCATTATTTTAAACGGAATGTTATGCAGTGTATTACATAGTCAAATACAGCGGGGGTGATATTGGATTTCCTGTTGAGAGGCATGTACATACACAGGACTGTTGGAGTAACGCTTTGGAAGGATCATTGCACATGGTAGCCGATCACCGCTTTTCTTTGTTCAAGGCAATATGACTGCTGCAAGTTATGTTGATGATGTTCAACAAACCACCTTACTGCCGTATCCAGAGGGCCGGCCACATGTCATTTTTCAACAAGACAATGCACGTCCCCGTATTGCTCGTCGTACTAACGATTTTTTCAATAATCAGGCGTTAATAGTTCGCCGTAGCCACCCCTTTCACGGGATTTAAATCCCATCGAATATGATGGGGAGAGGAGGCTATCCACTTTGCACCGTCCGCCACAGACTCTGCCACAGCTAACCAACGAAGTTCGAGTTGCTTGGAATGGGGTGCTACAACCTGACACCGATCTTCTCAATTTGTCAACTCCTAGACGTATTCAGCTGCGGGGTCGCCAAACAGATTATTAATTTCTTTCCTTATTACTTGTAATTAAAATTTCGCAAGGATGTCATCGTTTCATTCTTGATGTAAGACTACCTACGACTAATCAAGTTGAATAAATTAATTTTTCTGGGTGTAACACTTATAATATATTTTATAGACTTGCTTGCTTTTTCGATCATGTTAGAGCATGAAAGTTTTTTGAATTGCAGAAAATATATAACATATAATTTAATTTTGTACCAGCCAACAGAATTTGACGATAAAATCCATGCCAAGGAATGAAAGTTATAATCCACACCTTTGACTAAAACATAGCGCGGATATAGGGTCAAACTCTAACTACAGGTAACGGCAAAACGACAGAGCTTATTACGTCACAGCTTTTGTATATTGAAGGGCGATACTGTTAGCCTGGGATCAACATATGATCACATCATTAGTTCTTCTTGACTTCTCTAAGGCATTTGATACCATAAATCATCGTCTTCTAGTAGCCAAGTGCAAATATTTTGGATTTTCTGACTCTGCCTCAAAAATGATTCAGAGCTTCTTGGAAAATCGATATAAAAGGGTACACATTGATATGGTTCTATCTTGAAAGTGCCTCATTTCCTCCGGAGTGCCTCAAGGGTCTGTACTTGGGCCACTCCTATTCATTTTGTATACTTCTGATCTCCATTCAGCTGCTAAATATTGTAATATCCAATTCTTTGCCGACGATTCACAGATCTACAGTCATTTCCATAATCACGACATTCTAAATCCTGAATCTAAGGTAAATGAAGATATAACATCTATTAGTATGTATGCACAAAATCATAACCTTCAGTTGAACCCGTTAAAATCGAAAGTCATCATTTTTTCACCAAAACTATTTAGAAGTGATGCCAAAAGAAATTTTAAAGTAAAATTAAATTGTGAGACTATAGAGGTAAGTGAGTCAGTTAAAAACTTGGGCGTAACTTTAGATGAATGTCTGAATTTTATACCACATGTAAATAATATCAGTAAGAGTTGTTTTTCAATTTTACGTCAATTATGTCTTAATAAACAATTTCTTGACTTTACAACTAAAAAAATTTTGTGTGAATCTTTGAATGTTCCATTTCTTGACTCAATATCTCTAGCACGTCTCCAAAAGATCCAAAACTCTTGTTGTAGGTTGATCAATAATTTGAAGAATTATGATCGTATCAGCCCTTTTTTCAATGACATGAAGTGGTTAATAGTAAATGAACTGTGTGAGCTACACCTAGTTACTTACACCAACAGGCTTTTACTGTAATCCATTCCGCTGTTTTTGAGAAATAAGTTGATATCTAGAAGCAATGTTCATTCTAGGGACATTCGGTTCACTGAAGCAGTCACAATGCCCCTCCACAGGACATCAATCTTTCGTAAATGCTTCAATTACAACGCAATTATTTTTTACAATTCTCTACCTCGATCCACAAAATTGCTATCATATGATGAATTTAAAAGACACATGACGAAATTTATTTTGAATAGAAGTATATAAATTAGTTAATAAAATTTATCTGTCACGATATAGCATTCCTTTATTTGTATAACTGTTACAATTTTATACTTTTAAATCATGAAATATTGAATAGCATTCACTTATATATGTTATATAGGTACCATATTTTTTATACTGCTACATTTTTAATCTTCCAACTTATCAAATGTATTTATGTTTTTTGTATTGTTTTTCAGTTTTTCTTTTTTTTGCGTTAAGTAGCAGAGGAGCATTATGCTAAACTTCGCCCACTAAATAAAGACGATTTATTATTATTATTATTATTATTAATATTATCCTGAGTTTTCACAGCTTAAGCTGGTAGTATCTGGGCCACCTCGAATGATGTTTATAGATGGTGGCTCTGGGTGGGAATGAAATTCATCATGACCCGCCCTCAATTTCCTATATCGATAAAAACTTTCTTGTAATCCGACAAGTGCCGAGGATCACTGCCTTCTGCAGTTGTATACATGTACCCTTTGGAAGGTTCAAGACTTTCAAATTCTCCGACAAAGCGTTCGTGGCCACCCCTTCCACTGATATGATGATGGGAATAATCATTACTTCTTTTAACTTCCACATCCGTGCTAATTCTATTTTGAGGTCTTGATATTTGGAGCATTTCTCAGTTTCCACGGACTTAAGATTATGCATAAGTGGAACCGCAATATCGATTATGATTCCCGTTTGTTTCTGTTTGTCTGTAATCAGGTCGATTATGCTCTATGCGCCTATCAGTGGTTATTGGACGGTCCCAATACATCAATAGGTTCTGATTTTCTATTATTATTATTATTATTATTATTTGCTACTTATCAGTCATATAAAAAGGTGACAGCACCCAGAATATACTTTTTGGAAGCCAAATATGAATATTACGTAGAAATAATTTTGCGAAATACCTGATTAAGAGGTGGAGAACGAAAAACGAATTTTCATGAAGGAACACTGGAATGGCGCCAGTATTAATGCACTTGCCTACCCCACTTTGCCAATCATACAGAAATGTAAATAAATCTTCTATATTTTACTTTTCCATTATAAAATATAGAAAAATAAATCAATTTCCATTAGACCGTAGAGTTATTGCGCTGTTGCCTACGATTTCCAGACAGGCAAAAATGATTGATCGACCAACCTTTCAAACGAACGCTCCAGCGAATATCCAACACCAACTGTCTTTTTTCAACACATTCACACAAACAATCTCGCCAAACTTGGAAGAATGATGAGAGAGCCTTGTCTGATATATATTCGACCTAAAACAGATGTACTGCGCTTTGGATACAACTTTAGTGAGGCAGATGAATATACAGGACTGAGTGAAGATCCCAGTACGATACCAAAACTCTGTACATTTAATTTGATATGCAACTGAGAGCAAGTTTATTGGAGGCAAATATTGAGCAAATAACACTGGTGAACAAAATTAAAATATTTTTCTGTGACATGGACAAAACAAGGTGGTTATTATGTAAAACGTACCCAAGAATCCGGAAATAGCATTCGATTTTTTTTATCACCCACGGTAAATTCTTGCAATAAGGCATTTTATTTCCGCCTTCACATTGCCTAAAAAATTTGCAGTAACTGATTTAAAATATGCACTCTTTAATTTTTGCCTCAAAAAGTCTCGGAAATGTTTGTTTTAAATGGAGAAACCGTTTCAATCCATAGCTTTCACAAAAATGTTCATCACTCCTTAATATGCAAAGGTGGAAGCAACACGTTTTTGGGATCAAATAGTGGTTCATGAGCAATATTTTTGAGGCCGAGTTAATATCTGCCGTAGTGGCCACTCCTGTTCATAATGACGATCTCGCGCAAGGCTGTCCCATTCACAAAGAAAAGAACAATATTTGGTATATCACAGTTGCATTCCAAGAAGAAGGGCTATTACCTTTAAATATGCATATAATGTATGGCCCATCCATATTCATTATAATGGATATGCTCTAACAGATCTCGCATATTTTCATATGCTTCCTTCATATGAACTGCGTGCGCTATAGGTACAGATGTATATTTATTACAGTTGTGTACCAATACCGCTTTTAAACTAAGCTTAGAGGAATCAGTAAGCAGGCACCAATTATTTGGATCATGTCTCTGTCCTAACGCGTCAAAGAAATCCTTGACATCGGAGCAATATATCAACTCTCTTTCTTGACGGAAACATTGTGGTCTTGTTGCCGTTATCGGTAAAAAGTAATTCCATCCTTTTAATCTTGACGGTAAAAGTTTTGCCTGGGATTTTGACAGATTTAATTCTCGAACAAAGTCATGAAGTTCGCCCTGTGTGATCAAATGCGGCACTGTTGAACATCCTGGCAGGTCAAACGAAAGATCAGATGTTTTTACGCTTTCTGAACCATCACTTTCAGAATCGGTGGATTCGACTTTTACATCCAAAGACCAAGATTCTGGTGGAACTGGGACAGAACGGGCTGCAAAGCTGATGGTAAATTAAAATACTTAACAGTATGTTTCGACTTTGGTCCAATACCTTTAATATTTGTGAGGCAAACCTAGCAATCATGAGTATGGTCTCTCGGTTATCTCCAAACCATTGGTACCGCTTCTTAACCAACCTGTTAACAACGTTACACCGGTCTTACGACATATATAAGGGGCCCACAGTTTATCTTGGTCGCCAACTTTAATTCCAAAGTAAAGTTCGTATGCTTTCAACACAAGGGGACTAAAAGTACGTTGGGATTTAAAAGCTGGCTCTCCGCACACATAACAAACACTGTTCGCACTGTTTACACAATTTCTAGGCATTGTCCATAAAACTGGTCTCGATATCAATAAACTAAAAACAACACACCGTTTTAACAAAAATTAGCAGTACTCGGAACATCTCAGTACCCTGCAACACAGAAAACGTACCTGACTCGGCTGCTATTAGTCTACTGATAAACGCAATATGCTCACTATACATAGAGTTCGCATGTAATAAACAGGAATAGACAGGTCTTAACATTATATATGTGCGTCATCGCATAAACGCCGAGAAATGCAGCAATATGAGATGTAACGTATTGTAATTCATAAAAGTAGATGTTATCGAATATCTTTGGGTGATAGAAAAATTCTGTTTTTAGATTTGATTTAAGGGTCTCAAGATACATAAGATACATCTAAAAATTGTCATTTCACAAATCCTGTGTTTATCAGTGTAATGTAGTATACCTTTTGGTTCCTAACGCGCTGACGAACTATTGTGATTTTTTAGGAGGATGTCTAATATTTCGAATGTTTCATGAGGTAGTGAAAATACTCAAAACTCACCATTGTAAAATTACTAGTATTGAGGTGGATGTGGAATTATTTATCTGCAAAGCGTTTACTGTTTTTTGTGTATCATTTTGTTTTGCATGCTAATGGATTCACAATATCGCAAATGTATTTACTTAGTCTCCATCAGCGAAAGGTGGTAGTGCGTGCGATATGCGCTTATAAAAATTACCGAAAGACACATTGCTGGTGGCGGCTGGTATCCTGGCAATTGATTTGCTCGCATGAATGGCACTGGAGCTCAAAACAGCGAATTAGGGTTGCTTTTTGGAAAAACATTTGAGCTTCAACTGCTCATGGTGCATGGACTAGAACTAGACACATTGATCATTCCATTTTTGGAGTAAATCTAGTAAGACAAAGGGTATGTAAGATATCTATTGCAGCAAAAGGGAGGACACTCCTGATCATCCACTTGAATCTGGGTTGGCTACTCCAGACAACTGGAATTGATGCTCGGCGAGAGGCTCACTGCTGCCAGCTTTGCCAAGCAATTAAGTGAGGATAAATGGGTAATTGATCCATAGTGGGTCGTATAATGCTAAGCCAAATACAGACCGTTGAAGGTTGGCTGGTTTGTACATATATATATATATACATACATATATATATATATACACAGGGTGACTTTGAAGTTGAGTCATTAATTTTCCGATAATGATTGTAGAAGGAAGATAAACCAAAATATGTGTGTGTAAAAATAAAAAAAAAAAAAAAATGTTACCTTGTTTTATAAAGTATCCTCCCGACAAGTATTTCAGTGCGGACCTGTATTTGATCGTGAGGTCTTGGAGCACCGGCATGCCGTCCCCTGTGAGGTCTTAAGTCACCTGATTCACGAGCCCGTTGTACTACATTAACAAAGGCACGAGGGGTTGGTTGCACTCGATTGGGAAACCGATCCGCATAAACATGTGCCATTTTTTATTTCGTTTGAGCCACGCAACAGACACCACTATTCACTCACGCGTTACCGACTGACACTGACTGTATACAACTGAATAAAATAATTGTAAAAACATCGTTCCAAATTCTTTCGCTTTTTTGTTTCCGATGCGATGAACCGATAAGGCGGATTATATCCGTTGTTGCCAAACACGAGCACATAATATTATTATTAAGACAGGGCGGTACTCAAACTTCCAAAGGGCTATAACTTTGTTACTTTAATTTTACCAGAAAAATGGTAAAGAAAAAAAACATTTCTTTTGATCAGATCTACTCACTGTTAAAATAAATGACTCAACTTCGAAGTCAGCCTGTATATACACGAATGCAAGGATTATCATATTGAGGTATGTAGTGAACAACTGACGGGCATTCTAGAGAATCCCATACTTCGGACAGAAAAACCAGTGTCAAACTTTTCTGCTTAAGCACTGTCTAAAAAAGGTTACATGGTGGTATTGTAACTAATTTAATAGCAGTAGGTGGGACGTTAATTTCCCAAAAAAAAAAACGACATCACGACCACTATACAAGAAGAAGATGAAATATGTATTTTGTCTCATATAGCAATATGTTCCCAGAGTTTTCGCTGAAAGGTGGATGAATTTAGGAGAGTGACAACATTTTCGCGGTGACGACATTGAAAATACAGGAGACGCCTCCAGCTCCCCATATTTTCAAGAAGAGCAAGAGAGCCCTTGAGACCTAGTGCAGAGCATATTACTCCTGGAAAGCTGACGTCCATTACGCGAAATAGCAAACTTCCAGCTGTCGCCTTGAGAGATAATACGCCAGCGTACGTATGTGAGCTATACACGGGAGCTATATCATATGCTATTAATCAACAAGTTCGTCTTGTACTGGTCTAAGATACAGCCAACTGCAACGCTCGCAGGGATGTGAGATTTTACGATGGCAAATGCTGCGACGATATTTCTCGCGACGGAGAATTTTCCAGCTTTAGTTTGTTCTAGAGATTCGTCTTATTTACTCAGTCCTTCATAATACATTGCTACGGAATAAAGGAGTTTTTATCTAGTGTGCTTTTTGAATTGTGAAACCCCCTCTACCTATTTTTTGATCGGGTCAAGTCATAAAGCTAAAATCTGGAGTGATGTATAAATATTATATTTTAGCATAACAGAAGCCACTAAGAATTTTAAGTTGACAGCTGGGGTTATATTTTTTATTTCGCATCAATCAGTTGGCGGGGTACCAGCCACTACCATAGGTGGTTCGTTCTGTAAGCGCAAACTACGCGCAGCATTAATTTTCGCTGCCGCATTAGCTGCTTATATTTCTTTTTCCTCATGGCCTTATTATAGAAAGGAGCTCCATACAGTATAATGGAGGTAGCTATCTCTGCCAAAATCCTAGCCTAAACACCCAGGTACTTAATCGCATGTTGGCCTTGATTCTGGGCGTTCTCAACCTTAACAATTAGTGAAGTTAGCTTCCGTCTGCCAGAAAGTATAGCCACATCACTCTCTTGAGGAGCTAATTTATTACTGGTGTATATCTCTTTTGCAAGGAACTATCACCGCCATGTCTTCAGCATACTCTATCAAGATAGTTAACGTGAGCATCTACAAGCAAGGGTCTTAGAACACATCCCAAGGCAACACGGCCCTACTAGGACGAAACTCTGTAGCCCTCTTATAGTTTCGTTGACTTTTATCCTATCATAAGTGTCCTCTCTTTAAAATAGCTCTTCATAATTTATTTTATTTTATATCGAAACAGCCGCGCAGGCAGAAGCCTAAATGCCGGAACACCGCGGCTGCTATGATGATCCCAAACAAATTTTGTTAATACGATTTTTGAACTGCCTAAGGTTAGTAGAACTGGGAAAAGCTTCCTCCCGTAGATTGTTCCACAATCTAGACACCCTCGGGACAAAGGAGCGGTCGTATCGGCCAGTTCTGGATGTACGAAGCTTGACACGGTTAGGATGGGACGCCGAAGTCAGGCGGGTCTGTCTGGCAGGCACATCGCGCGGCGGCATCATGGAAGAGAGCTCTGAGGAGCAAAACCCGTTGGTGTAGCGATAGAAAAGAGCTAGATCGCCGACGACCCGCCGGTGCGAAAGAGTCCCGAGACTGTCTGTTATAGAAGAGTCATCGATCAGTCGGACCGCCCTCCTCTGGACAGCATCGAGCATGGACAATGTAGTCGGGGCGGCAGCACCCCAAATGTGTGAGCAACACTCGAGGCTAGTCCTTATCTGGGCCTTGTATAGAGTGAGAAGGTCATGCGGAGAAAAGTACTTTTTAGCCCTAAACAAATAGCCTAGCTTTTTCCCAGCAGCTGCAGCTATTGAAGAGATGTGTTCGTGCCAGATCAGGTCCTCGGTGATCTGGACTCCAACCAGCCGAAATGAATGGCTCTTTGGTAGAACTCGACCGTCCATCGAAACTGTATGAGCGCTAGGACGCTTTTTGTTCGTCAAAGTACAGTACTGTGTTTTGGAAGCATTGAACTGTACAAGATTGTTGCGTCCCCAAGCAGTGATAGCCTCCAGGTCTCTTGTCAGAGAGGAAGTCGTCGCTAGTCTTCTTTTTTCCAGCTCAGCGGCAGAGATCGGCTTGTCACTCTGAATTCCTGCATGTAGAGTGCTGTCATCAGCGAAGCTGTGGATTGGGTTGATCGTGCAGGAAAGGAGGTCGTTGATATGTAAGAGAAACAGTGTTGGAGCCAAGACCGATCCCTGGGGAACACCCGCGTTGACGTTGTGGGATGAAGAGGAGAATCCGTCAATTACGACGGATATCTTGCGGCCAGAGATAAAGTCAGCCACCCATCTGCAAAGCTTTTCTGGGAGGCCGTAGGATGGAAGTTTGCTTAAGAGGGCAGCGTGTCACAGCTGATCGAACGCTTTCGTGATGTCAAGAGCAACGACATGAGCCTCACCATGAGACTGGATGAGTTTACTCCACAGTTGCGTGACGTAAGCTAGGAGGTCCCCTGTGGATCGTTGGTGCCGGAAACCGTACTGCCTGTCGCTAATCAAGCTGTGACGTTCGAGGTAGTCTAGAAGGTCGTGATTTATGCACCTCTCCATCACTTTACTTATAACAGAAAGCACAGCTATAGGCCTGTAGTTGTAAGGGTCGGTCTTAGATCCCTTTTTTGGGATGGGCTGTATATGAGCAAATTTCCAGTTTTCTGGGAAGGTGCCGGATTCATAAGATATCTGGAAGAGACGCGAAAGAACTGGAGCAAGCTCCGCTGCACATCTCTTCAGTACAATGGCAGGAATCAAGTCCGAACCAGAAGCTTTGTTGATGTCGAGCGACAAGAGCACTCGTCTTACGGTCTTATGCCTGAATGTTACCTCCCGCATAGTGTGGGGAACCATTTGAATTGACGGCACCTGGGCGTTGGTGGGGACGTCCATGGTGGAGTTGGCAGCAAAGATCTTGGCTAGCACTTCGGCTTTGGCCTTTGAGTCGAATACAATAGTTCCATCCTGACACGTAAGTGGTGGAAGGCTACTGTGTGAGAAGTTCTTTTCAATCTGCTTGGCCAGCGTCCAGAAAGACCGACTGCCATTGCGCTGTGACATTACCCTGTGCCTAACTTTTATATCATGCTGGTTTTTGGCATTGCGAACCGCTTCGTTATATTTGTTTCTGGACTCGACGTCGGCTTGTCTGTTCTCTACAGTGGGGTTTTGTAAGTAGGTTCTGTGTGCCTTGATCTTCTGCTAGCGAGCAGTGTCACACGATTTGTTGAACCAGCCGTTGGACCCTGGTTTAGGAACTTTCACTGTGTGAGGGATGTATTCCTCCATTCCGACGTGGATAATTTCGGTTATTGAAGAACAGACAGTCGACGCATCCGCGTCAGTGAAACAGACATCTCTCCAAGGAAAGCTAGAGAAGAAGTCTCTGAGCCCCTCCCAGTTGGCATGTCCGTAATGCCAAGTTTTGCGGCCTGTACGAGTTTCTGCTGCCACAGCGGCTTCTGACCGAAACCTAACCTCCACAACACCGTGATCTGAGTTACCCAGGGGGGACAGAAAGAGATCCAGCAGGCTGCTGGCGTGTGACGAGACGCGGGGGAAAAAAGTAGGGCTCGTCACCGTCATAATGTTCATAGAATCGATTATTTCAGAGGATTGCTATCCTGGAAAAGTTCTCTCTCTCTATATCCTGTATATATAGAAACCTTAATATTTGGTTATATGAAAATTTAATCTCTTCACGAACGCTAGGTATTTAAGTAACTTGATAAAACTACGAGTATCATTACCTCGTCTATTCACTCGTGTGTATATTACTTCTATAAAGAGAGCCATAAGCACCAACGCAAAATTCATCTGAAACCCTTTGTGCGGCAATAATTTACAATATCGTTGCTGTTAGGATGAGCCCGATAGACTGGAAACGCTCTCACAGAACGTCTGATAAGGAAAGATATATCTGCGATTGAAAATAAGCCACGGGAGCTCACTAGTAATTGAAAAGATTACTTTTTAAATTCGGTTGATAGGAAAGCTGTATTAATATTTTCAACATACAACGAACATTTATCTAAAAAAATCATTTATGGTATATTTGGTATCTGAGCTTGATCTACTAGGCTGCGTTCTTCGATTGTTTCAGAGTATACTTTGTACTATTCTGTAACAATTTTAGCGTTCGTAATTGTTTGACGTACATGTTACATGCGTTCGGAAAACAACAAAGTAATCATTCTGGAGCGTTAAAAGTGTCCTTCTCTTCCCTAGCTCAAAACCTTGGGAGTAAGAGCTCTGAAACCTGTAACTTGTCATTTTCATGGTTTGTTACTTCATTGGGTTTTTAAAAAGTGCTCATTGGCAGAATACATATTTTCCACGAATAAGTTGCTCCGCATCCAAAGCGTTTCTTATTATATGGCGGTCCCAGGAAGCGGGGTTAATCGGCTGTCATCAAGTGTCATGAAATGACTCAATAATAACTTTGGCATTCTAAAAATAAAGTTTTACAGTATTCCAGAATAAGACGTCATCTGACAATCTACATTCCATTACTGTGTACGATATTACATTGCGAAGTGATTTACAAACGCACCCCTGATTGCACAAAAGGTAGGCACAGGGTAATGTCGCAGCGCAATGGCAGTCGGTCTTTCTGGACGCTGGCCAAGCAGATTGAAAAGAACTTCTCACACAGTAGCCTTCCACCACTTACGTGTCAGGATGGAACTATTGTATTCGACTCAAAGGCCAAGGCGGAAGTGCTAGCCAAGATCTTTGCTGCTAACTCCACCATGGACGTCCCCACCAACGCCCAAGTGCCGTCAATTCAAAGGGTTCCCCACACTATGCGGGAAGTAACATTCAGGCATAAGACCGTAAGACGAGTGCTCTTGTCGCTCGACATCAACAAAGCTTCTGGTCCGGACTTGATTCCTGCCATTTCACTGAAGAGATGTGCAGCGGAGCTTGCTCCAGTTCTTTCGCGTCTCTTCCAGATATCTTACGAATCCGGCACCTTTCCAGAAAACTGGAAATTTTTCTCATGTACAGCCCATCCCAAAAAAAGGATCTAAAACCGACCCTTACAACTACAGGCCTATAGCTCTGCTTTCTGTTATAAGTAAAGTGATGGAGAGGTGCATAAATCGCGAGCTTCTGGACTACCTCGAACGTCACAGCTTTATTAGCGACAGGCAGTACGGTTTCCGGCACCAACGATCCACAGGGGATCTCCTAGCTTACGTCACGCAACTGTGGAGTAAACTCATCCAGTCTCATGGTGAGGCTCATGTCGTTGCTCTTGACATCACGAAAGCGTTCGATCAGCTGTGGCACGCTGCCCTCTTAAGCAAACTTCCATCCTACGGCCTCCCAGAAAAGCTTTGCAGATGGGTGGCTGACTTTATCTCTGGCCGCAAGATATCCGTCGTAATTGACGGATTCTCCTCTTCATCCCACAACGTCAACGCGGGTGTTCCCCAGGGATCGGTCTTGGCTCCAACACTGTTTCTCTTACATATCAACGACCTCCTTTCCTGCACGATCAACCCAATCCACAGCTTCGCTGATGACAGCACTCTACATGTAGGAATTCAGAGTGACAAGCCGATCTCTGCCGCTGAGCTGGAAAAAAGAAGACTAGCGACGACTTCTTCTCTGACAAGAGACCTGGAGGCTATCACTGCTTGGGGACGCAACAATCTTGTACAGTTCAATGCTTCCAAAACACAGTACTGTACCTTGACGAACAAAAAGCGTCCTAGCGCTCATACAGTTTCGATGGACGGTCGAGTTCTACCAAAGAGCCATTCATTTCGGCTGGTCGGAGTCCAGATCACCGAGGATCTGATCTGGCACGAACACATCTCTTCAATAGCTGCAGCTGCTGGGAAAAAGCTAGGCTATTTGTTTAGGGCTAAGAAGTACTTTTCTCCGCATGACCTTCTCACTCTATACAAGGCCCAGATAAGGCCTAGCCTCGAGTATTGCTCACACATTTGGGGTGCTGCCGCCCCGACTACATTGTCCATGCTCGATGCTGTCCAGAGGAGGGCGGTCCGACTGATCGATGACTCTTCTCTAACAGACAGTCTCGGGACTCTTTCGCACCGGCGGGCCGTCGGCGATCTAGCTCTTCTCTATCGCTACACCAACGGGCTTTGCTCCTCAGAGCTCTCTTCCATGATGCCGCCGCGCGATGCGCCTGCCAGACAGACCCGCCTGACTTCCGCATCCCATCCTAACCGTGTCAAACTTCGTACATCCAGAACTGGCCGATACGACCGCTCCTTTGTCCCGAGGGTGTCTAGATTGTGGAACAATCTACGGGAGGAAGCTTTTCTCAGTTCTACTAACCTTAGGCAGTTCAAAAACCGTATTAACAAAATTTCTTTGGGATCATCATAGCAGCCGCGGTGTTCCGGCATTTAGGCTTCTGCCTGCGCGGCTGTTTCGATATAAAAAAAAAAAAACACCGCGTAAGTATAGGGTGTCCCAATCATGTTAGTACGGAATATTGCTTATAAACAAACCTTTCAGGGAAAGCTATGGGTAACCAATCATATCTGGTATCTAGGGACATATTCAAAATTATACACAGTGTCCCCATGTTCCTCTTATCCCACTGTTGATTTTTTCAAACGGAATACTTTACATGTTCAGGTAAGCCCTTGAAGGTTGTGATAACACTGATGAACACAGGATTTGTGACATGACAGTTTTAGGTGTATCTACTTTGAGACCCTTATATCAAATCTAAAAACAGAATTTTTCTATGGATCGAAAGAGGGTTTCTGCATTTAAAACAAACATTTCTGAGACCTAGTGAGATGAAAACTAAACTAGAGAATATTTGTGGGTCCACAAATACGAAAAATCATGGAGGATGATGTATTTGACATTGCTCTAAATGAAACTGAATTACGAGCTTGGAATGCTTTTAAATCAGTTACTGCAATTTTTTGGGCAATGGCAAGGCGGACAATTATAAAGATGTTGTGAGTGAACTAATTATTGCTTATTAATGGATGGGATGTTACATGTCTCTCAAGATTCATTTTTGAATTCTCATCTTGATTTTTTTTCCGGAAAATTTAGGTGCGGTAAGTGATGAACATGGTGAACGGTTCCACCAAGACATTTTTGCTATGGAAAAACGGTATCAAGGCAAATGGAGTGTCAATTTGCTTGCTGATTATTGCTGGACATTGTTAAGAGATTCTTCAGGATCAACATATCGCCGTAAAACATAGACAACACATTCTGAGATTAATGTTGATTCGAGTGTTTATTAGTACTCTTACACACATATCCTTATACTTTACGAGTATAAGCAGCAAATAAAATGCCTTATTGCAAGAAATTACCGTGGGTGATAGAAAAAATCGAATGCTATTTTCGGCTTTTTGGGTACGTTTTACATAATAACCACCTTGTTTTGTCCATTTCTCAAAAAAATTATTTCAATTTTGTTCACCAGTGTAATTAGTTATTGGGATATATGATATCGTTATCTAAAATAGCACCAAAGTTTGTTAGCCTGCATATATACTGTCCTGACAGGTAAAGCAGTAAATTTTTTATCAAAAAATTATTGTTACATTCAATTTTCGCCTAACTCAACAATTTTTTGAAATGAAATTGAGGATCCTGTATAATTACACATCATCAAAGCAAGTTAGCCCCAACTATTACATTGAACAGTACTAGTGAAGGTATATTATGTGAGCTTCTAGGAAACTAAAAAGCAAAATGACTTCAGGATTCGATGGTATTCCCAATTTTATAATAAAAAATTGTATTTACCTGTAGGCCAAACCTCTTCGTGCGATTCTCAATCTAATGATATCAACAAGTACATACCCCTCTATTTGCAAAGGTATGAAGGTATCTCCGATTTTCAAAAATGGCGATATCCGTAACTAAAGGCAAATATCAATACTTTGTAACTTCAGCAAGGTTTCTGAGATTCTAGTATGCGATGCCTTGCCAAAACTTGGTTAACACTATGCCCCAAAGAATTTCAGCCGTAATAAAAAATAAATGTGATGTTACCCAATGGTAATCTTTAAATTTTTGCTTTGTTAACTTCGCGCATTTATTCGCACATTGTTTATTTGTTCAGATGTTCTATTAGTTATAGGTCTAAGTGATTTCAAATATGTATTTTTTACGGCTAGAGTGTATCTAAAATGTTTTTGACAAAATAAATTATTTTAGAAGTAAATAGTTTCGTCATGTTATAAAGGCATATTTTGGTACAAATCTTGAAGTGGGCCAACTGAAGTGGGAAGGGGCTCGTAGAATCAATATTTTAAAAAATATTTTCACGTTTCAAATACTAGCATACTTGTATACACTTATTTGTTCCGCCATTGTTAAATTATTGATTTAGCTTCGTTGTTGGTATATTTCCTGTTGTTGGGTGTAACCTGTTAGGAATTATAGATAAATAATTTAACTCTTCTGAATTTTACCTATATGGGACAGAACAAGCATAAACTCACCTAGTCTGGAAATACGTTATTTTCGCTATGTGCTGAACAAGGTCAACGACTGCATGAGTAGGTAACCTAAACTCCCCCTTACGTCTTATGAAACAGTTTCCGTTCATGTACAGGGTGCGGCAGAGAGGATGGACGGTTTTAAAAAAATCATAAAATATTTAATTTTTACTCGAAAACAAATTTATTGATGGAATCAGGTTCACAAGGAAATAGCATTTGAGAAAGTCAAGTGTGGAAAATCACATCAGGCATGTGGTGGCCGAAATCGTTGATGCAGTGCTGGAAGCATTCTTGGAAGTTCGTGTAGAGTCTCTCCGACATCGCTCTCTCAACTTGGGCGACTTCCACGCGAATTTCGCCCTTCAATTCGTCCAGAGTTCGGGGCTTGTTCGCGTATACTCTAGCCTTGAGGTGCCCATAAGCAAAAATCGCATATGGATAAATCTGGGGACCGAGGAGGCCAATGAACATCGCCAAACCTGGAAATAAGGCGACCAGGGAAGAGAGGGCGAATAACGTCCATGGATGCTCGGGCTGTGTGAGCGGTCGCCCCATCCTGTTGGAACCACACATGTCGGATTGGAACACGTCGCCGTCGTAATTCAGGGAGAAAGAAGTTGGTGATCATGTCGACGTAGCGCTCTGAGTTCACGGTAACATCACTACCATTATCGTCTTCGAAGAAGTAAGGGCCAATGATGCAAGTTTGCGATACAGCGCAAGAAAACCGTTACTTTCGGGCTGTGCAGCGGTCTCTCGTGTAACTGTTGCGGATTTTTATTAGCCCAATAACGACAATTCTGCTGGTTTACCATGCTGTTTAGGTGAAAGTGGGTTTCGTCACTCATAGGCGAAAACGCGGTGCTCCACCGTCCCAGGCTCCATAACGACAACTGGTAAAATAATGCTAGGATCTCACGAGTCAAACAGCACCCTCCCCACCTCTCTTGTAGACGGAGACGGAGAGTACTACCCATCGCTAAAACATCCGTCCTCTCTGCCGCAACCTGTATTTTCAAAGCATCTTTTCAATTTTCCAACAACATGCTATAGAGCATTAACTCTATGGTGCATCTGCCATGTCAAAAAATCGTCTCTTTGACAACAGAAGCCTGCAAGGGGAGTTTTTTTTCACTCGAGTAAAGACGCTTCCTAATATTATCAGGATGTTATTCTTGTCCTGTCCCCTTCAGCTCCTTCGTATCCTGTTAAGCATTTCGGCATCGAGTTTCCACAAACATTGAGCGCAAGAAAAATATTACATCGAAACGAACATCTCGTTTTAACAGTAAGGTTTGTCTTTGGTGCTGTTGAAATAGACACTTTGGGAACTTAGGATCTTATCGTCTCAGTCATTCCTACACTTATTGTAGGATGCCTTTATGGCCTCCTTGGTTTTCATAATCTTCTCTCTCCTTCAGAAAGGCTGGGATAGTTCTAGATTTCTACTGCTCCGTGTGAGAGTCAGCGCTCTCCTAATGCGAAGCTTGTATTTTAGGAAATTTTAAGCTGATATAACAAGTGATGTAGGCAAGTCAAAAGCATGAACAACTTGATGCAAATCAAGGAGGCCATAAAATCGTCCTGCAATCGCAGGAATGACTGCGAGTTGCAAGTGGAATGGTGGACGATTTCACAATAAAAATATTAATTCATCCGCGTAGAGTTAAGCATCCTTTACCTTCCGGAAAAATGCATTAAAATGTACGGCGCCCTGTCAGGCAATAAACTAGCAGGATTCAATTTGTTAAAAGAGCGAAATATTCCTTCCACTTGTCCTTTTAGACGAGGAGTGTAGGTGGAGAGCAATCTCTAAAGGGCCGACACAAAGCAGTGCGAAATTAGATCAAAAGCGGTTCGGGGAATTTCTCTTATAATTTCAATTGGTTCAACTAATTGCATTTCGCTTCCACTTGAGCTGCCAAGTGCTTTCGAGACTCGCTGGCGATTCTTTTACACTGACTTCCCGTTTTTTCTTACTGTGTAAGTGGACTGGCTTTTATTGTAGGTGTCGTAGTGCCGGAACAATGCCGGTTCATAACACAGTGCAGTGTATTCTGCTACGAAGGAACCAATACAATTTATTTGTAAACTTTTGTTGAAGTGTAGTGTCAACCTATACCCAAGACATGTGTCTTCTTAGGCCCAATTTCACCAACATTATTATTTGACGGTCCCTTGGACCAATGAAAAAATAGCTTATCGAAATGCAATTTGACAAAAGCTGTCAAAGGTCTCTGAATATCATTGATTTCTATTTAAATGTTAAATAAAGACGTAAAAAAATTGTTGCCTTATAAATAAGGGTACATTATAGATGTAATATTATGTCTTTGTGCTTTAGAGTTAGGATAACTTTCATAGAATTTCCAGTTTCACAAAAGACGTTCATTTATGTAAATGGACCAATCAAAATTATAGAAATAATAGGTCGATATTATATTTGGTAGGATGTTTTTACTGTTTTTGACGACTGTTCATGCATGCCAATCTAGTTTTGTGTGTATATCACATACAGGGTATTGTACAATATACGTACCTGTAGAAATGTACCGATTTTCGTTATTTTGCAAAAAAAGGACATAAAACGTATTCCAACTAGTTCATCATCCTTTGTTACATCAAAAACAATTTTTGCTAATTTATGATCTAGAAATCCACACCAAATGTAAACAAACAGCACCTATTTGTAAGAGTATCCGCATCCACCTATTATTCATCGTCTAGATATTATAAATCAGAATCAAAAATACCTATTTATGAAAACATATCTCCAAACATTGCTTTGTTTTCTTATTCCTATTATTATAACACATCTGGGATATCAATTGCTTTTAATTAAAGTGATCTGCACATCTGCAGTGTTGCCGAACCGGCAAAAAAACGGAATTGGTAAATAGTGTCGTTGAATTCGGCATCAGGAAAATGCCGTCCGAGGATCAGTAGTAGATCAAGGACCTTTGAGTCATGAAAAACGTCTGTTATTGTATTGGGTGCACACAACATGTTTTTGGAGGGCATACCTCTATATTATAACATCTACAATGTGCATACTGCTCGCTCTTTCAAAGCACTTTGCAAACCATTCTGGAAACTCCTTTTTCGATTCTTGCTTATAGAATTGTATATCTTCTTCTGTTTCACGCTTGAACTCATGAACTCACCTCTCATTTTAATTAAATATTTATTTTGAAAACAGGCAGGTTTCGGTTTCTTTATTGCTTGTCCGGTGATGAGGCAAAGACTGTAATCTACCAGTCTGTACCTTTTGTATGCACAAAAATCAAGCAGCTCAAGCGGGGTAAGGGATGAAGATGTGCGTTCGTAATCATAGGCAACCCAAATCTACCCCTCTCATGTGCCGGACTGCCTGAGTGTGTTGCATGTGTATGATTGATATGGGGCATAACACTATGAACACCTCATAAAATTAACTTTTTCGGCAAGTATAGAAATATTTAAATTATTTTGAAAAATCGTAAAGAATGATGTTTTTGGTAAATATTCTCTTTTCAGTAAGAATACCGAACAATCCTGTTCAAGTCCATGCATAGACAGTCTAAAATATGCAATATGAATTTATATTCTAAATTCTATGCATATCCAGCGGAAGGAAACAAAGAAGAAAAGTAATATGATGTTAGTCACTTTTTCTAACACAGTCCGGATCAAAAGATGCTGATACTCGTGAAATGTATTGACACTTCTAAATATAGGATCGTATCGAGCATCCCTACTGTCAAGATGTATAACCCGAGGTAGCGACGGAGCTATTTTGCGGCGTCATGGAAATAATTCTAAATTTTCATTTGCATTTTTTCAAGTTGTGCTACGATTCTGGGAAAAAATCCACGAATAGTCCTATAAAGTAGAGTAGAGTATATTCAACAGTTGTCGGAGCTTATTCCACTGGGACCAGGGGGGTGAAACGGGATGTTAATGCACAATCTGGCAACCATGTCGCACGGTCAAAAAATGGCCGCTGACAACCACACAAGTCACCGTGTTGTCATTGAATAGCAAGGAATGAAACCTTCTTCAGTGTATATGTTTTGCGATTGGGACCCAGGGTTGACAGATCCCACGCATGTGTCACTCGGGGAGTTTTGAAATGCAATAATCCGCTGTTATTAAAATAATGTCTAATTATATAACCTAGAATGTGTACTCGTGAAAAAAGAAAAGTGTGGCAAATTTGTAGTTTTTTACAGGTTTTAGGTTTGCTGGTAGCTTTAAGACATATATTAGGGTATTTCTTAATCGCTGTGAATATAGTGTGGATGTTTGTCCAGTTCCTGAACAACGAAAAATATTCAACTTTATGGATGTATGGATATCAATAAACCAGAATACAAGGATTATAAAGAGGCTGTATCCAGACATGCATTTTAAATAATCTACCAGGTACATCAGCATTTTATGACTTATGACAGAATCTACCGAACCTCTGCATCTCCCACAATAGTCACAATACATCTCACGCTACTGATAGTGTTGCTTTATATTTTATACTCATTTCTAGGTCTCGTAAATATTACAAACAATATAATAAATCTGAGCTCATTCTTTAGAATACTGCGGCATTTACCTTATTAACTTCTTTTTATCAAATGTTCTTCTTGATGATACACGGCGCCATGAGAAAATGCAAATTCTGACGTCTGACATATCTTTTTGATGATTTATGGCCCAATATGTTAATGAAAAGACTTGACAATACAGAGATCTATTACTTTCCCTCGAATTCTAATACCATCTTCCCAGAAGTTTGTTACTAAATATGAAGTCCACCGAACAACATTGGTTATCAGTACACACAGGGAGGCTCGGTAGCTCGGTGGTTAGCGCGTCCAGCTAGCAAATCGAGGCTCACAAGTTCGAATCTTTGTCTCGGAAGTCGAATTCCGAGTAATGGATGTTGTGTGTTGTCTATGTCACACACGTGGGTGCAATATTAATGATACGTACATCTTATCGCCGGAGTAGGCTTATAATGTCAGTTACCAGTAGATGGCTTGTGGAGTACTACAGTGTTTGTTGGCCGTACAGGGTCGGCATATTTTGCAACGGTGGCCTAATTGCCTGGTTTTGTCTCCCCACCACTACTACTACTACTACTAATACTACTACTATCAATACACATATGCATTTTTCAAGGTCGAAGGCAGACCCAATTCGTACGTAGGCATCAGTGCTGCCGTCTTGGAATACATATACACAAAGAGTTTAATTTTACGTCATGTTATAGAGTAAAGTGGAGGAATATGGTAACATAAATTTCAAAAGCTCACATTCTAATAAGCATGCAACCCAACCACAAGGAGAAGGCGGCATCTTAGAGCATGTGTATTTGAGTATGTGACGTGAAATGCTCGTTGACATAAACTTAGACTGAAGAATGGTTAGACGCAAGAATGAAATATTTTTTTAGGTTAGAAAAAATATATAATCCTTACAACATAACTAGTGTTGTTAAGTATTACAACGAGGCTACTAAATATCATATCTCCAGAGCTCTGGAGGTACTTGCAAGTTGATTTAATCGGACATAATCGCTACAATATATACAATCATGGCATTTTAGACATTGCAACCAATCACATTTGGAACCTTTTTTATCAAAATAGTAACCACCGCATTGGGCAAAAAATTCTGATTCATCATGTTCCAATTCTGAGTCCCCACTCTCTACTGTAGGCATATTACCCCACATTGTACTCTTATTAAAATTGCATTAAAAACACTTACAACTTCTTTTACCACTGAGCATAACTTGACTTCAGGATATTTTTTAAACGGTCTTCACCTTTATACTGACGACATACAGTAAAAAACTAATTAATTTGATTTCCGAGGTATTCACACAAGATTGCTACATTAGAAGAACGTGTTAAAATTAACACTATTGCCAAATCTAGGCTTAAAATGAGGATAACAAACTGCGGCGTATTACCCCACTTTGCTCTACTGTTTACTGTTTGATCTTTTCATATTGAATCCTTTGAAGTGTAATGACGTGCCGCCGTTCCCTTCCCTCAAATTAATTAGCAACAATTAGCAGCATCACTCTCGCTTACATCTTTTCGGCTTCCGAGCCAGATCAATCTAATTGCGAAACAGAAACTGTGCAGTAGATCACCTTCTTCAAAAGTACAAAACGTCCGACGTATTACGGCCTGAATACCCAAGAGTACCGAGAAAAAGGGGGATGTCACGCAGACTATAGCGGGGAAACACGTGTGTATGAGATAGTAGATATCCGCTGGGTGCTACCTCATCAGAAGAGCGTCCATAGCCCTGAAACCCTGAAAAACATTCTCTTCATTAGATATACTAAGACAAGCCGGCTCAATTTTTTTTGATAGACGATACAAAGTATTCTATGAAACGTTGGCGATGTTCCAACATTATTGAAATTTCATAAGATTAGCAAGTAGCATTGGAATGTGAGGATCGTCTTCTTCTCGCTGTCCCACTGGAAAGATTTTCATGAAATTCCACACATAGCAATTGGAGATCGTAAAGCGTAACTTATATAAGCCTATATATACTGGTATACATATTTATGATGCGTAGGGATACAAAAACTAGTGCCGGAACCACAAACTTTTTTGGGCTTCTGCATAAAAATGATATGCTAATATAAACTTTGGAAGGGGGAAAGATTTATGCTTAATATTTTGCTCCACTCAACATCAGGGTAAGCGTGTGTGGTGTTATCATATGTAAATGGAAAATTTCAAACACAACGGCAGGGCTATAATACACGGAACACCACCATACTATTTCAGACTATAATAATTCAGTAAAGGAAAAAAAAAAAGTGAGTTGTTATTATGATGTTGGCTTCATTTCTCTTATTTCAAACACTTTATTCATTAGCTTCTCCGAGCCCAAACTGTGATAATCTGTCCCTACCATGAATAAAGGTCAAGGCAATGGCAGCAATGTTTCTATGATTTTAAATATTATGAACCGTTGCTCAACAATAAATATGTTTGTTCTAGTTTGTTCTGGTTAATGTATACCGTTTGCGACAAACCTCACCCAGCTAATACATGCTACAAGTGTAATTGAATATCAACAATGCTCGATCAAATTGAGGAAATGAACAAACAAAGGGAGTTCACAATAACACTATGTCTATTATCTTGATGAACCAACATAATATTACTAGACCTAAGGCTGGCGCTGTCAAAGTCTAATCAATTAAAAAAATGAACCATGGTCGTGACAGAAAACGCCACCACAACTTTTACATCATGTATTAATCATCAAAATACCGCACAGCACTTAAATAAGGAGGTATTAACATCCGAAAAATCAATAAAGCTTAAAATCATACCAATAAATGAAATGAGCTTAGAAAATAAGTTACAAAGACACAAATATCACAAGTTAGGGCGTGTGATTTTCGTTTATATTTGATTTGATTTCTGTGCCAATAACGTTGTATGATGATTCAGAACTAAATTTAACATCGGTGTTTTGGCTGCCGAAAACATTTATTTTCTGAAAATAACATTCACCCCATTCTAGTTTTTTCATTGCACGAGGCTTTTTTGTTACATTCAATTTATACAATATTTATTGACCACAATCGTCTGCAAATATTCGCTCAGAATAAAAAAGATCACTAGCATGCGATATTTGTGACAATTTAATGATTTTCAGCTGTATCTCAACAGAGCAATCATGTATCTATACCATAGTTCTTATAAGATTTACAATATTAATTTGATCTTCGTGTTATAGTTTCCGAAGTCATTATCAAAATCTAAAACTTCTGAATCCGAACTATAAGCTATAAATTATATGAATACTCTTCGACATTCTCATCAATAATTCCGATATCATTTTACAAGCATAGGTAATAGGGTTGAAAGCTGCCATGCATTACTGATAAGTACACGATTCCTTTGTCTCTCCAAATGGAGTAAATTGCCTTATCTCTAATCGACTATGTACATATATGCCTATCAATTCAATTACCTGCACAGTTAATCTGTTTACCTTATTAGATAAATATACATAGCTCAATTAACGTCTTAGCTTTGTTGTTTATTTTATGATGTCATGCACGATCAGCGGCTAGATCTTCTTGTGCTTTGTTATATCGTTCTTTAGTTTTGTATTTATTTCTGACGCGTTGCCAATATATTACACCGATTCTTTAAATTAAGATGCATGTTGAAAATATGCGTTAGTTTATTCTCTATGCCCAAATAATGGTTTTATTTTGAGCATACCCATTTTTTAATTATGAATTGTGTCGAATCTGTCCTAACGGGCTCCATTTAAGGTCGAAATGAAAAACGAGGACCGCCACAAATTCTGCATAATTGCGTCGCTTTGCAAGACCGCATCTCGTATATTCCAAGGCAAGGTTTCCAGCTCTATGATCACAGATGAGAGATTTTGGTCAGTACCCATCTAGCGCTCATTGCGGAGTGTCCTCCTGCTTCGAAATGGTTTTCACCTGTGTACACGCGTGTAGTGATAATTTGAATTGTGTAATGGCGTTTGTCCATTTTCCGACCGCTCGCAAAATGTAACAATAACTCAGGATGAGTTGATTTTATCACCAGTGGCGTAAATCAAAGCTAACTCTAAAATAAGTCAAAACACTAAGTCGCATTAAAATTGAAATAAATAATTCTAATCAAAATAAAAACAAATTATTAAATTAAATATTCGAACAGACCACCCTCTTAGGTTTGACCGTAACCTAACCTGTGCGACCTTCTGCCTCACCGTCTCTAGACAATGTGGTGATAACCTTCTCCCTTGAGCCAGCCTCTGTCTCTTTCTAACATGTGTTGATACACACTTCTCGCGCTTCTATCTAGTACACGTTGAACTCAAGCCGTCAGACAAATTTGGTTTTCCCTGTATAAAATTGGAAAGATGCGTGTTTGACACGATTAATGATGGTAATACCCAACTAACAATTATCACTCCTATTAAAGTTGCAAGAATAATTATACAGTATTCCTTAAACAGCATTGTATACTGTAAGAACATTGGCAAAACCCTCTTAGAACAGCTATACAAGCGGAATGGGCACACCTAATAGGACACTTCAGTCAATTAAGAGGTTGTATAAGCGCTGCAGTTAACAGTTATAAAACAAAAGTGTAAACCTCTTGCAGCCGCTATAGGACATTTGCGACAGTGCAAGATTCAGTTTTTGTCAACTATACAACTATTCTGTTACGTGATTCTACTTTATTGCAACCAAACTATTTCTTATGTATTGTATAGACGAAGTGAAGAATATATAACTAACACTTTACAGTCATGTTGTTTACTTACAAATCGGCGATTGTGAATTTCATACACAGGTATATGATAAACCTCTACACTTTGATATAGGGCTATTGAATTACTTGCGCAGCAAATTTTATTGTGATTATCGTGCAAATTATTTACCCAATTTCTACGGGCTTCATATTTTGACAATGATCAAAAGTATGTCTAGATGAACTGAAACATAATTATTTAATATTAAATAGAGGAATAAATGTTTGCCCAATATGGCGGGTGGTTGTGTACAATTATGGCATCATCCATGTTGTCTTCAGGTTGTTAGAATATTTTGGTGTTGCCTGCAGGTGTTATACAACAATTTGACAAATGTCTGAAATGAAGTACCGACAGAGTCGAATGATTTACCCAGAATTTGTACCAGATCTATATCTTCCGTTTGAACAGTTGATAAAACCTTTTCAACCAATAGGCATGCGTTGTTTGTCTTAAAACATTGGTTATGGCATTTCAACAAAAATATGACAGCAGAAAGTTAGGTTATGGTGAAGTTGTTTACCAACATATTTAGCATAATATGTACAGCCTTTAACAGTTACTAAACAACAGTTGTATAAGCGCTTCCGTTGGGAGCAATTTGTTGGCTAAGGTAGTAAATTGCACAGCAAAATAACAAGGCTCGGGTTTGTTTTATAAACGTTACCATGGATGCCACAACACAAACATTTTGACTAACTTGCAAATATGCCGTATAAAATAGTTGTATAAACGTTTATGCAACAGTTAAAAAATTGCCCTATAAGGTGTTGTATAACTATGCTATAAGAATATTTTAAACACCTCATTTTAGATCAAATATGTTGCAGAAAGCAAATTTGCATTCCACACAACATTAAGCCAGCATTTTGGTGTTCAGGCAATAACAATAGAGAGCTTTTATGGCTGAACGGTTCTTTTACCAAAGGCTTATACCACTACTTTGCTAGTTGGGTAGTCTTTCCGGATCATCCATAGCGCTGAGAACATACTTTTAGTTCATTTTAACGTTCAAGTCACCCTGATTTCGAAACTAGTTGGCTTCTGCTATTTACACTGACTGTTAACTTTTTGTTAATCATTATTTTATCAAATTAATTCACCCTAGTCGAACAGCCAGGTTTTCTGTCCACGGTTCGGGCTGAAATGCCAGATGAATTCTAGCTGGAATTTGTTTGAGCCGACACAAACTGCTTTTCGTTCCGAACATCCGATTTATTATTGAAAGTCTGTCAGTTAACGTGAAATCCTTCCAGTCTTCCAGAAATAAATTTTTTAGATATATCGAGATCCAGTTGGTCACTTGATGTTGTGTTAACTCCAAAGTTCTACTGATTGAGGTCAGACAGAGCCCGAACGTACCGATCGGGTCTGCCTATGCAACACAAAATGTATCAACTCGTCAAACGTTTCATCGTATGTTATCCCAGGAGGGCGAGAAATGTGGTTAGACCCATTCATCCTTTTCAAAGGAGGATGGTACAGTACGTGATTAAGGCAGATAACCATTTCTAGAATACCTTATACAGGGTGCGGCAGAGAGGATGGACGGTTGTAAAAAAATCATAAAATAGTTAATTTTTACTCGAAAACATATTTATTGATGGAATCAGGTTCACAAGGAAATAGCATTTGAGACAGTCAAGTGTGGAAAATCACATCAGGCATGTGGTGGCCGAAATCGTTGATGCAGTGCTGGAGGCGTTCTTGGAAGTTCGCGTAGACTCTCTCCAACATCGCTCTTTCAACTTGGGCGCGAATTTCGCTCCTAAATTCGTTCAGAGTTCGGGGCTTGTCCGCTTATACTCTTACCTTGAGGTGTCCCCATAAGAAAAAATCGCATGTGGATAAATCTGGGGACCGAGGAGGCCAATGAACATTGAAAAACCTGGAAATAAGGCGACCAGGGAAGAGAGGGCGAATAACGTCCATGGATGCTGGAAATCCATATGCAAAATTCGCCTTACCGAACGATCACTAAGGCGAAGTGCAGCAGCATGTTTCCGGGCAGATCGAGTCGGACTGCGAAGAAAGACCTGTCGAACGCGTTCAACATTTTCAGGAGTTCGAACAGTTCGCGGCCCTCCTCTTGGTCTTCTGTTGATCAGTTCACCACGCCTGCGAAGTGATTCAACCCAACGAAGGATGGTGTTTCGAGAGGGAACAGCTCTATTCCGATGAATGTTAAAGTGGCGACGAAACTCACGCTGTACGACGATGACTGACTCATTATTTCGGACGAAACAATCATAGGCGAAAACGCGATGCTCCACGGTCCAAGGCTCCATAACGACAACTGGTAAATAATGCTAGGATCTCACGAGTCAAACGGCACCCCCCCACCTCTCTCGTAGACGGAGGCGGAGAGTACTACCCATCCCAAAAACGTCCGTCCTCTCTGCCGCACCCTGTAGTAAGTAATCTAACCTCCAATGAATTGTTGTAACATTCATTCGAACCTTCCTACAAAAAGGTGTATGGTACCAGGTTGCGTCAGGAGATTTTATCCTCAATGCGAAAACAAAAAAATGCGTCAAGTACGCGGACTCTACCCTCTCGTGTAACGCTATGTTCGGTACCCAAAATATTATGTTAGGCATAAATTAGTCTCTTCTAGAAAAACGTATAACAAATAAATTCAATGGATCAAGACAGTCAAACACGTCTACGCAATTACTTTCCAATCTCTGGTTCTTTCCCTTCCTCCTGAGATTCGCGAATTTATAACAGTTGTAGAAAGAGACACAAAAAGGTGACAGTCACTGGGCGAAATGTAGGGAGAGTACGTTTCCCAGCCGAGTTCAGAAATTTTTTCTCGGGTCACTTTTGCGGTATGAGGCTTGCGTTATCCTTCAAGAATATCACTTTGTTCCGATTGATCAAAGAAGGCTGTTTCTGGATGATTGCTGCTTGTACTCGTTAAAGCTGCTCACAATACAAATTAGCTGTGATGGCTTGACCCCTTTCCAAAAACTGATAATGGTCAATTCCAGTTGCTGTCACCAAACACACAACAAAACCTTGTTTGGGTGCAAGGAAGCCTTGGGCGTGTGTGGTACCGAATCAGTAGGCGACAACCAATGATACGAACGCTTAGAATTCAAATACAAGATCCGTTTTTCGTCGCAGGTTAATAACCGATTAGGAAATGGTTCATTAGCGCTGCGTGAAATGTTTGCTGAACAAATGGTAAGACGACTTAATTTGTTATCATTTGTCAGTTCATGTGCGACCCATTTGCTTAACTTCCACGTCTTTCCTAGCTGATGGAGATGCAAACGAACAGTTTCAGGGCTCACTCTGAACATTTCTGCAAGTTCTTGGCACGTTGTCCTGGAATTTGCGTCTACAGCCTATCGAGTATCCTCGTTGTTCATGATTTTTGGTCTCCCTGAGCGCGGTTCATCGCTCAAGCGGCTTTTGTACCAAGTTTGTACTCATACAGTAAACAACTTCGTATTACATTTTTATTTGTCGACATTTTCCATTATTAAAACTAGGTATGTAACAATTTTCAGCAACTTTTTATGTGTGTAAGAAAAGAAGGATGCATACTAAAGTGACACAGGTAACAAACAATCGCTATCGATCAACAACATCCATGGCAATGTGCGATATACACCAACCGCCCAAACTTATTTAGTTACCTGATACAAATAGTAGTATTTTTGTACCAGGTCTTTCAGGAAAACACACAATTAAGGATTTTACCCCATCAGGTATTATTTTTTCTTGAGATGGCGAGAAACACATAAAAATCGTACCAAAGTCTAAATTTTAATGAAAACTAGCTCTTATACCCTCTACGCCTCGCGGAGGATGATATTCGGTTGAAATTGTTTCCTCTTAGAGAAAAGTCATCTACGCACTTGTATAACAAGGTAATTAAATGAGTCATGTCAGTCAAATAGGTGCATACAATTACTTCATAGTTCCCGCAAATTTGACAACATTGCGGTATAGTGACCATACCGACCGCACGTTTGCCCCTCAGTATTCAAAGCGGACAAATGCACCCTTGTTGCGTTGCCCGGCATGAATATATGGTATCTCCATCATTAAGTACTAAATAAAATGATCCTCTAAAAGGACTGATGGACTGGATTCTCAAAAACTACATTTCTGTCAGAGTGGTCACTTTGTGCGGAAATTTCATCAAGCTCCCTGCCAAGTTATAAACGGGCCAATGGCAGCGGACAGACGGACCGACAGGCAGATAAACCGACAAAATTCAGTGACATGGGCTTTCGTGATCTGGATGTCATATAAAAGCATTCAAAAAACATATCTCATTTTTGGAATTTTTCGAGATTGTAATACTGGAGCAGAGTCAAAGATTCTGTCAACAGAAACGTGTTGATGTACCGTTTAATCTGCTAGATCCCCGTGAAGTCAACGAATAGTTTTTAAGTACTTTTATGCCTGCCGATCAAAACCTCAAAAGAGTACAATCCACTGACAACAGCTACAGCAACACACGCTTCGATCCCGACGTGTCTTCATTTCACTTTCGTCTGGTAACCCCTCGTGAAGTTATGAATGCAGTCTTGTCTATCAAGTCTGAAGCAGCGGGTTGTGACGGCATCACTCTAACTATGCTAGGCTTATACCTGAAATACTTGATCACATCACCCATAGTTATTTGCTTAGAGAGTGGCGTTTTCCCATCCAACTGGAAGGATGCAATAGTCACACCTCTAGCCAAAAGTAATAATCCATTTGATTATGCCGATCTTAGACCTATAAGTGGTTTATGTTTCTTGTCGAAAGTCTTGGAGAAGATAGTATACGAACAGCTTGTTGAGTATTTTGCTAATAATAATTTCTTTCTAGTACACCTATCTGGTTTTCGTGAAGGTCACAGTACGACTACTGCACTACTACATATTGCAGATGAGATACTTTCCAACCTTGACAACAAATCCGACACGCTGTTGGTCATGCTTGATTTTTCCAAGGCTTTCGATACGGTCAATCATGAGATTCTTTTCAGTAAGCTAAAATAGTATGGCATGTCGGAAGTTCCTTAGAATTTCTTCAGATCGTATCTAACTGATCGCACCCAAAGAGTGAAAACGTCTAGACGAACTTCTGATGCACGGTATCTGTCATCAGGAGTTCCACAGGGTTCAGTACTGGGACCTCTTTTATTCCTAGTATACACATTCGATCTGCATGAGTGTGTAGAACATTGTTGCATTCAAATGTATGCTGTCGATACACAGCTAACATTTCGTTTCAATGAATCCAACTTACATAAAGCATCGTATAAAATTAACCTAGATCTTGATAACGTATTAACGTATTGTAATAGACACTGTCTCCGCATCAATCCGTCAAAATGCACCGCGATACCATACTGTCCTAGACATTCAAATTACAATATCACAAATCGAGTCTCCTTATTTATCAACGACATAGATATTCCATTTTGTGATAATGCTAAGAATCTAGATGTTATATTTGATTCAAATCTTCGATTTAACTTACATGTGAATAATATTATGAAGTCGAGTTATATGAAGATGAAGCTTTTATATTCTAGTCGCCATATTCTAAACTTTAAATGCCGTAAAAAGTTGTGTGAAAGCCTCATATTATCAATCTTAGCTTACGTTCTAGTCCTCATTTACCCATGCCTACACTCAGCTTGCAAGTCAAAATTGCAGCTTCAGAACAACTGTTGCAGATTCATATTTGGGCTTAGGAAGTATAGTAGCGTTTCTTCAAAAATCAAGGAGTTACAGTGGCTCGGAGTTGACAGCTTATACAACTACTCTATGGCCTCATTGGTGCATAGAATTTTTAAAACTGGTAAACCCGTCTATTTGCTCTGTAAGTTGATTCCTCGTGAAAACCAAATTACTCTAAATCTGCGGCACAATGATCTACTTTCCATTCCTATACATCGTACGTCGGTCTTTGAAAGGTCCTTTATTTATAATGCGGTCAAGGTATACAATTCTTTACCAGCTATATCTAAGAGCTTAAGTTTGCAGCGCTTCAAGAAGACAGTCAAGTTGCACTTTCTGGACTCAGCATATTGAGTGATAAATTCATTTTGCTGAACGATATCTTGTTCTTTTGTTTCTTTTCTTTGTATATGTTCATATTATATATTTACTCCTTTTTAATGCACTCCTTACAGCTACTGATTCATGTTGTTATGCTAATGTTTTGTGATGTCTGGTTGTAGTATGGTTGAGTGGTAGAGTAGCCACGGCTAAACTTCGCCATGCTATGGTCATCTTCTGAATAAAGTCATTAGTATTATTATTATTATTATTATTGTTATTATTATTATTATTATTTGCTTTCCTCCTAGTTCTCATAGTCTGTACGGCTGTAGTACGGATCAAAGTGCACTTAACATAAGTCAATTTTTTTACAGCTCTGTCACTAGATTCCTGTTTTTAGTGTTATTGTTTGAAAATGCTATGTTTGCAGATAATTTCAAGACATGGTTCTTGTTACATATTTTGCAAATTGCTGGAACAAGTCTATTAATGAAGGTAGGTATTTCCATCGGTACGAATTGTTATGTTAATAGAAAGCTGTCACTATGGTAGGTATTGCTAGACAAATGAGCCAAAAGTATGCACTAACGACCGTATCGTCAGTCGTTCCTACAATTATTGTAGGACGCCTTTATGTCCTCCTTGATTTTCATAGTTATCTAGTGTTCCGTATCAGCGCTCTATTTTGAGGCTGTGTTACAAATATCCATTTGCATCAAATTGTTCATGCTTTTAATTTATATCATCTATTATACAGGGTGTTTCAGTTTATTGTTGCATAACTTTAAGATTCGATAGAAATTTTAAAATTAATGCATAAAGTCTATATAAACATGGGTCGAATAATTCGTGGCTTCCGATATACAGGGTGTTTAAATTTACTATCCAAAATAGTTTTTTTTTTAAATATTTCGAACAATATTTGATGTATAACAGTGAAAATTGGTATACAAGTTTTCTTATTATAGGGGATGTTTTGGAATAAACCGTCATTACCAACGAATTCAACTGTTTGTCGCCAAGATTGGTATAGTCTATAGGCCGTATCGTCTCAAATGTAGGACGCCTTTATGGCCTCCTAGGTTTCATGTATTTTTTCTCCTTTAGAAAGGCTGGGGATTTGTAGACTTCCGTGCCAGCCTCAGCGCTCTCCTTTTGTGAGGCTATGTTCTCTTTTAGAATTACAAGAAATGTCTGGCTATATAGGGTGTTTCAGTATATTATTGCATAACTTTAAGATTCGATAGAACTTTTAAAATTAATGCATAAAGTCTATGTAAACATGGGTCGAAAAATGCGTGGCTTCCGAAATAAATTTAAATTTACTTTTCAAAATAGTTTTTTTCAAATATTTCAAAAAATATTTGATGTATAACAGTGAAAATTGGTATACAAGGGTTTTTTGGTACGACAAAATGAACCATGGGCATAGTTTTACTGTAGACGCAAGAGGGCGCTCTCTACTGTACCTATAGTGTATTAAAATGACCGAAAGTTTTTTCTTAGTGTAATTTTTTGCTTTTTGAATAAAAAAACTGATTCTTCGCACTTTAACATAAAAAAGCTCTCTTGTGAATTTTCGTTGTAGTTAGCCGTTTTTGAGATATTTCGGTTATTAAGGTTCGATGCATTTTTCATTATTTATGATAAAATAACGTTAAAAAGTCAGTATCTCGATAATTTTTAGAATTAAGCTGTGCCTGCAAATATTTTTGAAATTGAAAGCAGAATAAGGTTAAACCTCAATTAGTTGACAGTTAGTTTTGTTGTCCTTTGAAATCTGAAACGTTTTTTTGCAATTGTGAATGCACGAAATTTAGTTTCTTTTACCAGTTTTTTTTTTGTAAGTTTTATAAAAATGCCATTTTTATTCTCCAATCAAGAGTTAGCGGATATTCATTTTGTGTATGGCTTTGTAAATGGAAACGCAGCAGAAGCAGCCAGAGAATACGCACGAAGATTTCCAAACAGGCGACATCCAACTCGCTCAGTATTTGTAAGAGTGCATCGCCAAATGATTGAAAATGGTTTTGGAAATCTCCAGAGGGATCAAAACATGAATGTTCGTCAGCGCAGATTTACCCGTATGATTCTGCGTGAGTTTGATAGATATCCGACCACAAGTGTTAGGAGAGTTTCTGGTGCCTTGGGAATTTCAGCAAGCAAGGTTAAATGCTGGGACCTTCTTGGAAAATGAAAGGCTGAACATGCAAATATGTGGAACGATGTTATGTTATATTTAAGAAGATTGGCCTGGTTCCAGCTTGATGGTTGTCCAGCTCATTATGCGAGAATAGTTAGAAATTGGCTGGACGAAAATTATCCAAGATGGATCGGCCGTGGACGACCAGTCGCCTGGCCTCCACGATCCCCTGACCTAAATCCATTAGATTTCTTTGTGTGGGGATTTCTAAAAGAAAAAGTGTACCAGACTCGCGTAACCACAAGAGTTATGCTAATAGACAGAATCAGGAATGCATGTGATGAAATAAGGCCTTATTTGAATAATGCTATAGCACGTTTGACCATTCGTAGATGTGAATTGTGTATTGAACAATTGGGTTTACATTTCGAGCAACTACTTTAGATTTTGTATGTTTGTCCTAACTATCCAATAGCATTTTAGTTGTAAATGATTAATTTAATTTGTTAAAAATAATATTGGAAAATTAAACAAATTAATATTCTGTTTATTTGTGTTTATTTGGAGTTAGGAATTATTGCTGTGTTTAAAAACACAATCTAAAGGATCATCCTAATTACTTGTAATGCATCAACCTTGAAAATCGAAATATCTCGAAACGGCTAACTATAACGAAAACTCACAGGAGAGCTTTTTTTATGCAGAAAAGTACGAAGAATCAGTTTTTTCATTCAAAAAGCAAAAAATTGCAGTAAGAAAAATTTTTCTGTCATTTTAATACACTACAGGTACAATAGAGAGCGCCCTCTAGCGGCTACAGTAAAACTATGTCCATGGTTCATTTTGTCGTACCAAAAAACCCTTGCATACCAATTTTGACTGTTATACATCAAATATTTTTCGAAATATTTGAAAAAACTATTTTAAAAAGTAAATTTGAACACCCTGTATTTCGGAAGCCACGCATTTTTCGACCCATGTTTAGATAGACTTTATGCATTAATTTTAAAAGTTTTATGGAATTTTAAAGTTATGCAACAATATACTGAAATACCCTGTACAGCCAGACATTTCTTATAATTCTAAAAGAGAACATAGCCTCACAAAAGGAGAGGGCTGAAGCTGACATGGAACAGTGGAAATCTAGAAATCCCCAGCCTTTCTAAAGGAGAAAAATTACATGAAAACAAGGAGGCCATAAAGGCGTCCTACATTTGTGACGATACGGCCTATAGACTATAACAATTTTGGCGTGGAATTCGTTGGTAATGACGGTTTATTCCAAAACTTCCCCTATAATAAGAAAACTTCTATCACCTCACAAGCGCACTCCATACACTTAAACCATATTAGGAAATGTGTAAATGCACGTTCATATCCAGACCGTGGGAATGTTCAAATATCCGTAATGTCTAGCATCCTTGCTATGCCTCTTGCAGTTCGCAAGATGTCGTGAGAATGGGCCTCAAGGCGCATTTAGCAGCACCGGCAAGTCCTTTCAACTGCAACTTGCCACAACGCTCGATAATAATCCTCGAAGGCAACCGCACCAAGCGTGTATTCGCCACCGCCGAACTTTATTAATTACTCTCAATACCTGTTTCGTGAAAAGCGGCCGAATCAAAACCATGACATTATCCGTCGCTACCAACCAGTTCAGACTATGTAGATGGAGCGATCAAGGATTTGTTTGTTTCCTTATTTTCATAGTATGTAGCAAGGATCAAAATGCACTTGACATAAGACAATGTTTTCACAGTTCAGTCATTAGATTCGTAGTCTGAGGGTGAATTTCACGAAGGTTGTCAAATTAACAGTCCGTTATATATATATATATATACAGGGTGACTTCGAAGTTGAGTCATTTATTTTAACAGTGAGTAGATCTGATCAAAAGAAATGTTTTTTTCCTTTACCATTTTTCTGGTAAAATTAAAGTAACAAAGTTATAGCCCTTTGGAAGTTTGAGTACCGCCCTGCCTATTATATGCTCGTGTTTGGCGACAACGGATATAATCCGCCTGACCGGTTCATCGCATCGGAAACAAAAAAGCTAAAGAATTTGAAACGTTTATCACGATGTTTTTCGTTAGTCGATAACGCGTAAGTGAATAGTAGTGTGTTGCGTGGTTCAAACGAAATCAAAAATGGCACATGTTTACGAAAATGCTGAACTTGTGGACATGACTCTTATTTACGGGGGGGCAGTCTTTACAAAATGCTCCCGGATGCATCACGGATTTATGCGAATCGGTTTCCCAATCGAGTGCAACCAACAACTCGTGCCTTTGTTAATGTAGTACAAAGGGCTCGTGAATCAGGTGACTTAAGACCTCACAGGTGAGGGCATGCTGCTCCAAGACCGCACGATCAAATACAGGTCCGCACTGAAATACTTGTCGGGAGGATACTTTATTAAACAAGGTAACATTTTTTTTTTATTTTTTTTTTATTTTTACACACATATTTTGGTTTATCTTCCTTCTACAATCATTATCTGAAAATTAATGACTCAACTTCAAAGTCACCCTGTATATATATACGTAGTCGTGCCATAAGTTCTGTCCCATGATAATCTCATGATAAAAATGAAACAAGATAAGATATATTTATATGAAAGATATTATTTATTCGACAACATTTTTAGAATTCATAATCAAACAGTTTTATTCAAAATGTCCCCCCTTGGCCTTCACACACTGCTTCAATCTCGCGGGCCACTCATCTATCACTGCACGCACAGCTTCCAAAGGAATAGCTGCCGCTGATCGGATCAAATCCGCTTTCAGGGACTCGATATTACGGTGGGCTTTGGAGCAGGCCAACTGCTCTAGCAGGTCCCACAACTTGTAGTCTAAAGGATTGAGGTCCGGACTCCCTGAGGGCCAATCTTCCGCAGCAATGAACTCTGGCACATTGCTTTCCAGCCAGCGCTGCGTACTCTTAGCCTTGTGAGCGGGGGCGGAATCCTGCTGGTAGACCCAGTGTTGGTTGGCAAACAATGTACCACTTAAAGGCTTGACGATAGGATCCAGTATGTCGCTCTGATAGTTTGCCGCTTTTGTTTTCACGCCCTGTTTACAGAAATGGAGCTGAGTGACCCCTTCGTAGGACACCCCCCACCAAACCATGACTGACGCAGGGTGGTGGCCTCTCTCAACTCTCGGAATGATCTCCGAAGCTTCCTGTGAACTCCTTGCATACACTTTGTCATTTTGTCGGTTGAATTTTTCTTCTATGGTGAAGATTTTCTCATCCGTGAACAAAATCTTTCGGAATCCCCCAGCTGCGTACCTCTCCAAGAGCTTCTTGGATCTTGTCGCCCTGATGTGTCGCAAGGTGGCCGTAAGTCGCTGGCCCGTACGTCTCCGGTAAGCCCCTAGCCCTAGGTCTTGTTTAATGATGCGCGACATCGTCCGGACAGGAATCTTCATTTCCCTGGATAGGATCGCCTGCCTCCGGAGTGGATTCCTTTGAATCCTGGCTTTTACGGCTTTGATGGCTGCTGGAGTCCTTACTTGACGAGGTCTTCCGCTTCTTGGCCTGTCATCAACAGAGGACGTCTCATTGTACCGCTGAATGGTCCTAGACACAAATTTACGCGATATTTGAAGGCCGCGTAAGAGTTCAAAAATCTGACTAGCACTGTGATTACACTTATGTAAAGCTATCACTGCAATACGGTTCTCTGCCTTGCCCCACTCCATCGTTATGCTTCGAGAGATCAATACAAACTGAGGTATATGTAATTACCCGAAAAGCGCTTAATCAACTGACACCACAATGTAAACAATCGGACAAGTATTAACAGGTCTACACTTGTTTGAAAACGAGGGACAGAACTTATGGCATGACTACGTATATATAAATTTTAGCAACCAATAGCTATGAAATGTTGAAAACAAAATACTGTCAAAGTATGAGATGACAGCTTGTCATTGAAACATCACCAGCTTATTGAGTATTAAGAAATTACATATAATTTAGTCAGAATTTGAAAAAGTATACGATTTTTGAATAAAATTCATGTTTTTATTTAATATTGTTGATTGTTTATTCATGTTTATATTGTTTTCTTCAATTGATATGCGATTTTACTGGCAACATTAAACACCTACTTGATGACAGACTCTACCAAAAATTTCATAGATATTGCGCGTTTCCAAACATTCATTCATTTACTTGCCGTTCATCAGAACCATTATGGCACCTTAGAATGATATTCCCACAAAACTATTCAGGTTTTTTGATATCCATACATCCATAAAGTTGAACATTTTTCGTTGTTCAGGAATTGAACAAACATCCACATTATATTTACAGCGTTTAAGAAATACCCAAATATATCTCGTAGAACTACCAGCAAACCTATAACCTGCAAAAACTAGAAATTTGCAATATTTTTATTTTTTCACGAGTATACATTCTAGGTTATATAATTAAACATTATTTGAGTAACAGCTGATTATTTCAAAACTCCCCAACGAGTGAAACATGTGTGGGATCCGTCAACCCTTGGTCCCAGTCACAAAACATATACACTGAAGGTTTAATTCCACGTTATTCAATGACAGCACGGTGATTTGTGTGGTTGTACTATGCTTTCTAAGACTATTCGTGGAATTTTTCACAAAATCGTTGCACAACACTTGAAAAAATGCAAATGAAAATTTCAAATTATTTCCATGACGCCCCAAAATAGCTGCGTCGTTCTTTCTATTCGTCATTGTTTGTCAAAGCGGTCCGTTGGACCTTTGCTCTTGGTTGAAGTCTTGTAAGTCAGTAGGTCTGTCAGGTCTGGTGCCCAGATACCAAACAAAGTCAGGGAGAAAGAAGGGACGAAGAAAGGAAGGAAGGACGGAGGGAGAGCAAAGAAAAAAGGAGTGCGACAATTTGAAGGGTGCCTTGGCATTGCTAATTAGTATTTGGCAATTGTAAATTTATCCTAAAATTAATTTTGGGATTGGTTGTTGAAGAAAAATTATAACTTTGGTTGGACCTAAAGTTGCATGATTTAATTTTGTTCACAGTGCGAGTCGCGGCCTTGTATGCTTGCGAACTTGCTCGACTATGTAGTCTACTGATTCGCGCAACAAAGGGTTGTTATGTGATTTCCCTTGACAGCTGCGTCGGTACCTCGGGTGATACATCTTGACAGTAGGGACGTTCGATACGATCCCATACTTAGAAGTATCGATACTTTAGCTTCCCATACCCGATATTTTGGACGGATATTTTTATATACGACGCTTGGGTGTATCGATACATCTCACGAGTATCGTCATCTTTCGATGCGTACTGTGTCAGAAAGAGTGACTAACTTCAGATTACTATTCTTCTTTGTTTCCTTCCGCTGAATATCGATAATTTTATTCCAATATTTTCGAGTATCGATACTTCCTAAAACGATAAGAATCGATACATAACGATACGTTTCGTGGATCTAAACATCCCTAATCTTGACAGCTTGTCGTTCTTGTCAACTGGGCTGCAGAGTGCGGTGATGCCTTTACTATCTTACATTTTTCTAAAACCTCGGTTGGCCGCGTGGGTCAGAGTGTCGTGCTACTGATCAGCCGGCCGGTCGGGCCGCGAGTTCGAATCTCGCCTTCGCCATGGATGTTGTGTGTTTGTTTTAGGCAGCAGCGGTGGCCGCAGTAGTAGACTCTTCGGTCTCCTGATCAGTCGCCGTGCGCTGTGCGGGTTCGATTCCCGTCCCAGGAGAAATGTTTCTCTTGGCCATGGATGTTGTGATTGTCCGTAGGTGGTAGATGGTCTTTGACTGTCGAACGCGGAGGTACCACCCGGCGGATCTCGTAGGCGGAGCCAGAATGTGCGCATGTTGCATGCACACGTGTTCCCTCGCCAGAGTCCGTGTGGCGTTCCCCCTTTCCCATGTATCCCCCTATAGCCCCACGGTACCCAATGGGTGCTTAAGCCACAGGCCTTCGTGGTAGTTGGAGTATAAAAAAAAAAAAAAGTACATACCTGTAGAAATGTACCGATCTTTGTTATTATGCAAAAATGGAAATAAAACGTATTCCAACTGGTTCATCATCTTTTGTTACATCAAAAACAATTTTTGTTAATTTATGATCTAGAAATCCACACCACATGTAACCAAATAGCACATTCTGCATTTCTGGGACCTAAAACATCGATATTTGTAAAAGTATCCGCATCCACCTATTATTCATCGTGTAGATATGTCAGAATCAAATTACCTATTTATGAAAATATATCTCCAAACATTGTTATATTTTCTTATTATTTCCACTATTATAACACGCCTGGGATATCAATGCTTTTAAAGCGATCTACACATCTGCAGCGTTGCCGAACCGGCAAAAAAACGGAATCAGTAAATAGTGTTGTTGAGTTAGGTATAAGGTATATGCCGTCCCAGGGTCGGTAGTAGATCAAGGACCTTTGAATCATGAAAAACGTCCGTTATTGTATTGGGCGCGCACACAACATGTTTTTTGAGGACATAGTTCTATATTACAACTTCTACAATGCGCATACTGGTCGCTCTTTCAAAGTACTTTGCAAACCATTCTGGAAACTCCTTTTTCGATTCTTGCTTAGGGGATTGTGAATATTTTTCTGTTTTACCCCTGAACTCATAAACTCACCTCTAATTTTAATTAAATATTTATTTTGAAAACAGACAAGCTTCGGTTTCTTTATTGCTTGTCCGGTGATGAGATAATGACGGTAACCTACCAGTCTGTACCTTTTGTATCACAAAAATCAATTCAGGGCAAGCGGAGTAAAGGATGAGGATGTGCGTTCGTAATCATAGGCAACCCAAATCTACGCCTCTCATGTTCCCGACTGCCTGATCGGATATGTATATATATGATTGATATGGGGCATTAAACTACGAATAAAGTTAACTGTTAGCTTAATTCTTGGTTTCAGCTCTTTTTCGGCAGGTATAGAAATATTTAAATTATTTTGAAAAATAATAAAAATATTCTCTTTTCTGTAAAAATACCGAAAAATCCGGTTCAAGTCCATGCATGGACAATCCGAAATTTGCAATATGAATGTATATTCTAAATTCTATGCATATCCGTTCATAGTCGTCAATATTTCATTTGAAGCTTGTATTTGTCATAAGATTTTAGAAAAATGTAAGATAGTAAAGGCATCACCGCACCCTGCAGCCCAGTTGACAAGAACGACAAGCTGTCAAGATTAGGGATGTTTAGATCCACGAAACGTATCGTTATGTATCGATTCTTATCGTTTTAGGAAGTATCGATACTCGAAAATATTGGAATAAAATTATCGATATTCAGCGGAAGGAAACAAAGAAGAATGGTAATCTGAAGTTAGTCACTCTGACACAGTACGCATCGAAAGATGACGATACTCGTGAGATGTATCGATACACCCAAGCGTCGTATATAAAAATATCCGTCCAAAATATCGGGTATGGGAAGCTAAAGTATCGATACTAAGTATGGGATCGTATCGAACGTCCCTACTGTCAAGATGTATCACCCGAGGTACCGACGCAGCTGTCAAGGGAAATCGCATAACAACCCTTTGTTGCGCGAATCAGTAGACTACATAGTCGAGCAAGTTCGCAAGCATACAAGGCCGCGACTCGCACTGTGAACAAAATTAAATCATGCAACTTTAGGTCCAACCAAAGTTATAATTTTTCTTCAACAACCAATCCCAAAATTAATTTTAGGATAAATTTACAATTGCCAAATACTAATTAGCAATGCCAAGGCACCCTTCAAATTGTCGCACTCCTTTTTTCTTTGCTCTCCCTCCGTCCTTCCTTCCTTTCTTCGTCCCTTCTTTCTCCCTGACTTTGTTTGGTATCTGGGCACCAGACCTGACAGACCTACTGACTTACAAGACTTCAACCAAGAGCAAAGGTCCAACGGACCGCTTTGACAAACAATGACGTATAGAAAGAACGACGCAGCTATTTTGGGGCGTCATGGAAATAATTTGAAATTTTCATTTGCATTTTTTCAAGTGTTGTGCAACGATTTTGTGAAAAATTCCACGAATAGTCTTAGAAAGCATAGTACAACCACACAAATCACCGTGCTGTCATTGAATAGCGTGGAATTAAACCTTCAGTGTTTATGTTTTGTGACTGGGACCAAGGGTTGACGGATCCCACACATGTTTCACTCGTTGGGGAGTTTTGAAATAATCAGCTGTTATTCAAATAATGTTTAATTATATAACCTAGAATGTGTACTCGTGAAAAAATAAAAATATTGCAAATTTCTAGTTTTTGCAGGTTATAGGTTTGCTGGTAGTTCTACGACATATATTTGGGTATTTCTTAAACGCTGTAAATATAATGTGGATGTTTGTTCAATTCCTGAACAACGAAAAATGTTCAACTTTATGGATGTATGGATATCAAAAAACCTGAATAGTTTTGTGGGAATATCATTCTAAGGTGCCATAATGGTTCTGATGAACGGCAAGTAAATGAATGAATGTTTGGAAACGCGCAATATCTATGAAATTTTTGGTAGAGTCTGTCATCAAGTAGGTGTTTAATGTTGCCAGTAAAATCGCATATCAATTGAAGAAAACAATATAAACATGAATAAACAATCGACAATATTAAATAAAAACATGAATTTTATTCAAAAATCGTATACTTTTTCAAATTCTGACTAAATTATATGTAATTTCTTAATACTCAATAAGCTGGTGATGTTTCAATGACAAGCTGTCATCTCATACTTTGACAGTATTTTTTTTTCAACATTTCATAGCTATTGGTTGCTAAAATTTATATATATACGTATATAAATATATACAGGGTGGCCAAACACGTGACGTCATAAAAAAAAAATTAGATTCCCCACATCGAGAGGAACCCAAATCACCCCCATATATATGGTCCGATTTTGTTTAGTTTAGGAGTTATGATTTTTTTTCGGATTTTTCGAGAATTTTTGAGTTCTGTGTTTATTTTTACCACAACTTCGTTAATAATTGTGATAAATGCCTGCTTTTTTCACGATTATGTAGCTAAGACCTAAGGCTTAACTATCATATAATCATTCAAGTCATGTAATTAATACTACTTTTTAATTTTTTTCAAAATCTTCGAACATAACAAAAAAGTAAAAAAGTGCAACAACTTTGAACGTTTATAAAAAATTGAAAAAACATGTTCTTACTATTCATAAGTATCTTAAAAACTTCCTTACGGTATCAGCTATTTACCGTAAAAATTTCATCAACCTAGCTATACTAGATGCTACCGTAATTGTGGCTCAAATAGAACCGAACCCAAAATTGGATAACCCTCTGCTCAATAGAAATTGTTAGTTTCGGAAAAAAAATTTGCAAAAACCACATTGACTGCAATGTAAGCTTGGGCACGTCTAATCCAATTTCGGCGCACTAATTCGAATACACCTCCTTCCTGGTGTGCCTGTAGGCTCAAATTATCGGCAGCCACTGTGATTCGGTCACGCGATTCGTCAATATTCTGAACTGGAGTACGGTATATCTTGTTTGTCAAATGTCACTCTTAGGGGGTAGTCTGTAGGTAGCAGTGCCTGGACTCTCTGGACGTGATAAGGGTACAATTGGACCTCATGTAATATGCGCCACGCTGTTGCATGTGACACTTCTGGGACCTGTTGAGCTAACTGCCTTGTGCTTATTACCGGATTTTCTTCCACAATATCCAAAATTTCGTCTTCGGCATTTAACAGCGTTGTGGGCGAACACGACGTGCACGTAAAACAATTGAACTAAATGTGCCTATTCGGAAATCGGTGTGCATACAAACGAGAAGCCGCTCGCGATTTTTAACTAGCTTCGCATTAGTGTACATATTTGCCATTTTTATTAATATATAACTAAAAACATCAACTCGCAAAATACTTTCTTATTTAACTTCACAAAAATCGACCGTTCTTCATTTAGATCACTCACGATACAGATTAAAGCTTAATTACACGTTCTTATCAGTATGAAAAAACAAAAAATTCCTAGTATTTTGTTTTCGTCAGTTGTTTGGTACAACATTTGCTACAATAAATTATTAATGCATGTTCTAATATCACGTCAATGAACGCAAAATACAGATATTTATTTTTTAATTTATTATTGATACTCAGGTTTATAACTTAATTTCTGTAGGGCTTTTATTACATTTTTTTGATAAATCAACTAACAGTGTATATGTGGTTAAAATTTGTCGGATAAGTTGTGAAACACCCTAGCGACCTCCTGGTAATGCAAAAACGAGAAAAATAAAATACTTCTGAATGACATGGAGCCACAAAAAACCATATTCCGAAAATCTAAAAGATCGCATCATGGGCGGATCTAGAACATATCTTGGGGGGCTCATATAAATTTGATATTGATAGGTTGAAGTGCACTAACAAATAATTTTGTACAAAATCCACTACGTTAAATTCAAGGTGTTCTTGATTGGGTGAGATAATAATCGGGCAGAAGGACTGAATCGTCAAGTTGTGACCAAAAATCATACACAGGGCCGCATTTTATGTGTAACATTTTTTCCGTATGCTGAAGTTTAAAAATTAAAAACATTTTTTTAATATATTCAAAACCGTCAACTGGAATGAACTAAAATTTGGTACGTGGATTTGCCTAAGTATTGTCCACGTTCAAAAGTCTTTACTTAAAATTAACTTGCACCAGTGGCGGAGATACAGGGAACTAGTGGCATTATTTTTTCAAATAAAAATAGTACGCCACGTTTTTTTCGATACGCGCAATTTTTCGAATTGTAGGTACCTTCAATTTGTTACAAATAATTACTCTTTTTTTCCTGCATTGTTTTCTCAAAATTGAAAATAAAACAAATTATATAATCACAGCTTTATTCCAATAAATGTTCAAGAAGATCACCATTCTAACGGACAAAGGTGCGGCATCATTTTAATATAGAGGAACGTATTTCCGCAAAATCCGTTGTGGCTCCAATTTGATGTAACGCATTATCTATTCTTTCTTGTAACTGATCAACAGTATTAATTTGTTCAGCATTCACTAGTTTAAAAGCGCCCTACAAAAAGAAATCCAGGGTGTTCAAATCAGGAGACCTCACAGGCCAATGTACGAGTCCTTTTCTGAAAATCCATCGTTGACTAAAATGATTATTTAACCATGCGGTTATGTCTCGAGGAAAAATTTTTACATAGACCCCCCTTAAAATGCGGTCCTGTGTATCATGTTCCATTGTGGTATGTACAACACCCTGTATGTGATATACAGACAAAACTAGATTGCCATGCATGAACAGTCGTCAAAAATACTGAAAACATCCTACGAAATATAATAGCTAGAAAATCGGCCTATTATTTGCCGAATTCCTGTTGGTCCCACTTAAATAACTGACCGGCTTTTCTGAAATGATAAAAATTTGAAATTCTGTGAAGGTTATCCTAATTCTAAAGCACAAAGACATAATATTACATCTATAATGTACCCTTATTTATAGGGCAAACATTTTTTCACGACTTTATTCAACATTTCAATATAAATTACTGATATTCAGAGACCTTTGGCAGCTTCTGTCAAACTGCATTTCGATAAGCTATTTTACCATTGGTCCAAGGGACCGTCAAATATTAATGTTGGTGAAATTGGACCTTAGTGCTATTTTTGGAATTGCGAGTGTTTGCAGAAAATTGTGGTGTCAGACGAGTTCATGCTGTCTCTTACGAAATTTGCAAGGAACAGCACAAGCCTAATGGTGGTACATGTTTTTCCTGGTAATAATTATTATTATGTTGATACAACGCTATCACTTTGACAGGCATTGGCAGATAAATGAGTCAAAAGTATGCACTACAACTACGCAATTTTGACCGATAAGTCGTAACGTACACGTAGAAACGTTGTTACCTTTTGCAACTGTGCCAGCAAAGCAGATAATTCTAGATGCATAAAGCTGCCCAGTATCCAGTATCAAATCTTGAACGTAAACGCATCTACGCGGGAGAGTTTTCCTACCGGTATAAGTCTCTACGTCTAGAGAGATAATAAGAGGTTGCTTAACTAAAATACTGTTATGACTTTTGTCTATTTAACACCAACGGAAGTACAATTTTACAAAAGTACTTAATGGAATGATTAAAACACCTAAACAACGCCAAATTAGCCACCGAACATGCCATTTAGGATAGGGTTCTGTGGGGCTGGTGTTCTAAAAAATTCTCGGTCGTACTTTTCAATTAAAACAAACGGAAGAGATGTATTGGGTACTCTATAGGTGCTATAAAAGCATCATTTTAATTAAAAATGTTTTCCTGATGATCATTATATAAATCAATTAATTGAAGTAGGTCTAGGATCTCGATTTATGAGTACACCTAGGTATATACAGGGCGATTCACAAGTCGTGACCAAGAATGGAACATGATACACAGGACCGTCTATGTAAAAATTTTTCCTCGAGACATAACCGCATGGTTAAATAATCATTTGAGACAACGATGGATTTTCAGAAACGGACTCGTACATTGGCCTGTGAGGTCTCATGATTTGAACACCCTGGATTTCTTTTTGTAGGGCGCTTTTAAACTAGTGAATGCTGAACAAATTAATACTGTTGATCAGTTACAAGAAAGAATAGATAATGCGTTACATCAAATTGGAGCCACATCGGATTTTGCGGAAATACGTTCTTCTATATTAAAATGATGCCGCACTTTTATCCGTCTGAATGGTGATCTTCTTGAACATTTATTGAAATAAAGCTGTAATTATATAATTTGTTTTATTTTCATTTTTAAGAAAACAATGCAGGAAAAAAAGAGTATTTACTTGTAACAAATTGAAGGTACCTACAATTCGAAAAATTGCGCGTTTCGAAAAAAACGTAGGCGTACTATTTTTATTTGAAAAAAGAATGCCACTAATTCCCTGTATCTCCGCCACTGGTGCAAGTTAATTTTAAGTAAAGACTTTTGAATGTGGACAATACTTAGGCAAATCCACGTACCAAATTTTAGTTCATTCCTGTTGACGGTTTTGAAGATATTAAAGAAATGTTATTTATTTTTAAACTTCAACATCCTCGAGGAAAAAATGTTACATATAAAATGCGGCCCTGTGTATGATTTTTGGTCACAACTTGACTATTCAGTCCTTCTGCCCGATTATTATCTCACCCAATCAAGATACCTTGAATTTAACGTAGTGGATTCTGTACAAAATTATTTGTTAGTGCACTTCAACCTATCAATATCAAATTTATATGTGCCCCCAAGATATGTTCTAGATCCGCCCATGATGCGATCTTTTAGATTTTCGGAATATGTTTTTTTGTGGCTCCATGTCATTCAGAAGAATTTTATTTTTCTCGTTTTTGCATTACCAGGATGTCGCTAGGGTGTTTCACAACTTATCCGACAAATTTTAACCACATATACACTGTTAGTTGATTTATCAAAAAAATGTAATAAAAGTCCTACAGAAATTAAGTTATAAACCTGAGTATCAATAATAAATTAAAAAATAAATATCTGCATTTTGCGTTCATTGACGTGATATTAGAACATGCATTAATAATTTATTGTAGCAAATGTTGTACCAAACAACTGACGAAAACAAAATACTAGGAATTTTTTGTTTTTTCATACTGATAAGAACGTGTAATTGAGCTTTAATCTGTATCGTGAGTGATCTAAATGAAGAACGGTCGATTTTTGTGAGGTTAAATAAGAAAGTATTTTGCGAATTGATGTTTTTAGTTATATATTAATAAAAATGGCAAATATGTACACTAATGCGAAGCTAGTTAAAAATCGCGAGCGGCTTCTCGTTTGTATGCACACCGATTTCCGAATAGGCACATTTAGTTCAATTGTTTTACGTGCACGTCGTGTTCGCCACAACGCTGTTAAATGCCGAAGACGAAATTTTTGATATTGTTGAAGAAAATCCGGTAATAAGCCCAAGGCAGTTAGCTCAACAGGTCCCAGAAGTGTCACATGCAACAGCGTGGCTCATATTACATGAGGTCCAATTGTACCCTTATCACGTCCAGAGAGTCCAGGCACTGCTACCTACAGACTACCCCCTAAGAGTAACATTTGACAAACAAGATATACTGTACTCCAGTTCAGAATATTGACGAATCGCGTGACCGAATCACAGTGGCTGCCGATAATTTGAGCCTTCAGGCACACCAGGAAGGAGGTGTATTCGAATTAGTGCGCCGAAGTTGGATTAGACACGCCCAAGCTTACATTGCAGTCAATGGAAACACTTTTCAACAGCTTTTGTAAGTAAGAGAACTGTTAAACTGTATTATTTTTTTTTCTCGATTTCTGTAGGACTTTTATTACATTTTTTTTCTGAGAAATCACCTTCTTTCTTTCATAAAAGTGCATATGTGGTTAAACTTTGTCGCATAAGTTGTGGAACACCTTGTATATTCAATTACCAAACCTTTTGTGTCCAACACCTGTTTTAAGGAATGGGGTGAAATCAAAAATGTGTGACGAATGTCACTCGATCAGTATTTACTGTGACCCGTACCACCAGTATTCACCTACTGATCATTCCGTCAGTCTCTTTGAGTTTCTATGTAACCCTATGCATCAATATTAACTGGCGTTTTGGCAACCCGATGAATAAATATCACATCCCATGGTAAATACTGGTAAATCACAGTAAATACTGATCCTGCTTAAATACAAATACATATACATTATACAATTATTATGGTGAATGATCCCCTTGAATGCACGCATTTAGGTGTAGAGGAGCCTTTCAATCTACGTCATTATTTAAATATAACAAAGAGGATAACGACACATCATGCATGCTGAATTGTGGAAAAATATCATATTTCGGCAATACTTGCTTAGTCAAGCAAAAAGTCGAAATGTCAATGTAGGCAACGAAGCCAGACGCAGACTGCTTAGTTCAATGGGTTTTGGTTATTTTTCCCGCTAGGTGCCCAAACATTTGTAGAACATTGCGTTTCAGCCTGTTGGAAAACATATGCCTTGTTATAGAAATTAGCACACATAAACTGGTGCCATCCAGCTCGTTATATGATTATTTCACGTGGCTGATGATGCATAGCTAAATCCAGTTTTTAGTAATAGGAATTGAACCAGCAGTTTCAATAATCTCACAAGTCACACAATTTGAGTTTTTCAGGAGATTAAAGAAACTGTGTCATTCAAAAATTAACCAGTTATAAAGAATTCATTTGGGCTTAATATAATATTTGTGTTTTGACAGATTAAACGCACTTGCAATACAGGCTAAACGGGAACTTACTCCAGCATCTTACGAACCTATTGGGTTTTGAAGAATAGATGGCAGAGAGAAAAAGAGTTATATATCACATATATGACAAAAATAGGAAAATAATGGGCACAATCCGCAAAAAAAGGCAAGTAGGTTCGAGCAGAAAGTAGGATAAGTAACCCGAACAATACGTATTTCCGCTTGTTGGCTCCATCAGGCCCGAAATGGGGTATTTTTCCCTCTCCATCGTCGTTTCCTCAGGTTACACCCGTATCCGGATGTCTGGGCATGTGTATCTACTTTTGTAGTTGCATATGTGCATTCATTTCGGGCCTGATGGAGCTAACCAGCAGAAATACCTATCGCTCGGGTTACCTATCCTATTTTCTGTTCGAATCCTCTGTCCTTCTTTTCGCGGATTTTTCCCACTATTTTTCTATTTTTTGTTATATACCTATGATATACGTATATATATATATATATATATATATATATATATATATATATTACATCATATTCGAGCGAGACAGATATTGACATTGTATATGCCCATCCGTCCCTGAAGTGTAAAATTAAAAAAAAAAATCAAGTGCGTCAAAAATTCAGAGGGGATGATAGAAGCCCCTGTACGAAAGACTGACGAGTCAGATTTTGAAATACTTAAGTGAGCCACTTTACTGTACAGACTGTTCAGCTCGATTATCATCAGTGTTTTACCATCAAAGGGTTCCCCCCACGTCATTCAGCCCTCTACACGGAACGTATAACACTTTGGCTTGTAGGAGTCGCTTCTTTTGTTCAGTTCGAGTTTCCACGAGGTGATTCTCGAAAACTGGCACCGATACCGGTAATGCTGTTGCCCATAACCAGAGCGACATCGAGATCCCATGCCTACTACATACCTACTTTTAACGTATTTGGCGCTGCCATTCATAGGGCTTATGTTAAACTGGCAGGTTTGTCTGACGTGGAATGGATGGAAATAAATAAAATTCAAAGTTTATTAATATCAATAAGGGCAAAATCCGGAAAAACTGACCTGGACTAATTTTGTTTTAGAAAGAGATAGAAAGAAATTGCTGGCCAGTTGACTTGCGAAGTAAAAATCAAAGATTTCGGTGTCTATGATTGAAGGTGGAGAGGATATTTCAATGTCAATCATTGCTCTGGCCACACCAATTCAATTTCCTTCTTTTTTTGTACTTATGATGTTCATATGAATTTCCATTACTTTCCAGATGTATCAATGTCTCGTCCCTTCTGTCTTCACACCGCAGCTGCGCCTACAAAAGTTCATCGCCATTGCTGTTAACTTCTATTCGTTTTAATTCACAAATCTTTAAGATCAGTATTTTGTGAAATGTTAGGCTGTTCTTTTCAAGAGTCCAATGTGCGTTTAACTGCAGATATTAGATAACTAGCATGTTGGTAACAATGAGACACAAAATGTGTATGAGAACACTAAAATAAATGAGCAACAATTTCAACAAACCACTCAGTTTGACGTGAGCTGTAAAGCCGATTTCCGATGCAATTTCACTCGCTGTTCGCGTTGTTGAAGAGCAGCTAAGTGCTATCATCATAACAGCCTTTAAATATTTAATCAGCGTTCATAGTACAATGGAAAATAGATACACGTTCTATCTGAATAAGCTCACGCTCGTCAAACGCATTGTTTTATTCCGGGATTATTATATTCTCTTTTGATTGACTGTTTATTGGCGATAAAGAGTTTACTATGACTATATTATTTTTCCTAAAACCCTAGGCTGTGTTTCAGTACAGATTTGTTTCCACCTCTGTTAACAGAAGGCAATCTATTGTATTCCAATCGTTTGGCAATTTTACCTGGCCAGATACCCTGATAAAAGGCTGTATCTAAATGTTTTATTTACGGCATCATGTATGTGCCCTTTTTGCCGCATATTGGAAAAAGGCTAACAATTCTTACAGTATCGCCATTGTTTCTACGGTTAACCAGCAATGCGAAAGTTAAGCTAACCACAAAGTCAGTTACTTTCTCTTCTTATGCCAACTGGTGAGGAAGTATTGTAATCGTGTACTTTCGCAAATGAGATATGCTTTTGGATTTATATCTCGAAAAACCATGTCACTCGTTTCCGTCGGTATGCCTGTCTGCCGGTTTATCCGCTAATCATTCGGCCTTCTATAACTTGCAAACTACCAAGGTTTATAGTTCTTGCAAATCGGTCCAGTAATGGCAGAGAAAAAGGCCTAATACCAAAAAACGTATTTGGTCTTTTGACGTTTCAGAGCAGTCTTGAAATAATTTTAGGGGTAAAACATACGGATGAGACGGAGGGGGGGGGGGGGGGGGCGCAGTGGTCTAGCGGTGTATCGCAGTTTTTGCTGTTTGGTAAATACGACTCGAATAAACATTAATCTCAAAATGTTTTTGTCGATGTTTTACGGTGATATGTTGCTCCTGAAGTACCTCTTAACAATATCCAGCAATAATCGGCAAGCCAATTGACACACCATTTGCCGTGATACCGTTTTTCCATAGTAGAAATGTCTTGGTGGAACCACTCACCATGTTCGTCACCTACCGCACCTAAATTTTCCGGAAAAAAATCGAGATGAGAATCCGCCTTCACATTGCCTAAAAAATTTGCAGTAACTGATTTGAGCGCATTCCAAGCTCGTAGTTCAGTTTCGTTTAGAGCACTGATGATTTTCCGTATTTGTGGACACACAAATATGTCCTGAATGTTTGCCTCACTAAGTCTCCGAAATGTTTATTTTAAATGCAGAAACCCTTTTCCATATCGATCCACAGCTTTCACAAAATTTTTCATCACTCCCAACTTAATATGCAAAGATGGATGCAACACGTTTATGCAATCAACTGGTGGTTCATGAACAATGTTTTTGAGGCCCGGAGTTAATATCTGACGTAGTTTAGTCTGTTCATAATGACGATCATGCGCACGACTATCCCATTCACAAAGAAAACAACAATATTTGGTATATCCCAGATGCAATTCAAGAAGAAGGGCTATTACCTCTAAACCTGCACATATGGCTTATCCATATTCATTATAATGGATATGCTCTAACTGAACTTATTTGGATCATGTTTCTGTCCTAACGCGTCAAACAAATTGTTGACATCGGAGCAATATATCAACTCCCTTTCTTGACGGAAACAGTCTGTGAGGTCTTGTTGCCGTTTCCAGCAAGAGGTAATGTTGACATCACCGTGGAGAAAACTCAATCATTTTAATCTTGACGTAAACAGTTCTAACTGGGATTTTGACAAATTTAATTCTCGAACTAAGTCATTAAGTTCGCACTGTGTGATCAAATGCGGCGCTGTTGAACATCCTGGCAGGTCAAACGAAGCGTCGGAAATTTTTACGTTTTCTGTACCATCACTTTCAGAATCGGTGGATTCGACTTTTTGGTGGAACTGGGACAGAAAGTTCATCACTATGCTTAGCGGGCCGCAAAGCTGATGATAAATCAAAATATTTGTGAGGCAAAAATAGCGATCAGTAGTATGGTCTCTCGGTCCTCTCCAAACCATTGGTACCCCCTCTCAACAAACCTGTTAACAACGTTACACAAGTCTTGCAACGTATATGAGGGGCCCATAGTTCATCTTGGTTGCCAACTTTAATTCCGAAATAAAGTTCGTATGCTTTCAACACAAGGGGAGTAAAATTAAGTTTTTGGGATTTAAAAGTTAGCTCTCCGCACACATAACAAAAACTGTTCGCATTATTTACACAATTTCTAGGCATTGTCCATAAAGCTAGTCTCGATCACAATAAGCTTAAAACACACCGTTTTAACAGAAATTAACAATACTCAGAACATCTCAGTACTCTTCAACACAGAAAGCGTAACTGACTCGGATGCTATTAGTCTACTAGTAAACGCAATATGCTCTCTAAACATAGAGCTCGCATATAAACATTAAAAGACAGGTGTTAACATTATATATGTGCGTCATCGGATAAAGTAATGCAGCAATATGAGATGTTACGAATTGTAATTCATGAAAGTAGATATTACCGAAAATCTGTTTGTGAAAAAAAAAATCTGTTTTTAGATTTGAATTAAGGGTCTCAACATACATAGGATACACCTAAAAATTGCCATGTCACAAATCCTGTGTTTATCAGTGTAACGGATCCATTTCACAACTACTACACTAACAACGGCAACATTCGAATATGAAGCTCCTCGGGAAAATCACAAATGAAACTTCGAGGCGCGTTACCGGCACTGCGCCTGTAGCATACTCTCGTTCATTGATCAATAAAGTGCCGAGTCTTGCCGCGGTTCAAATAAACAGTATTTTCATTAAAATGTTTAATTGTTTTAAATGTACCATTTCTACATAAACTAAATTATCTAAACTAGTTAAACAGTTCAATGAAACAGGTACCTGTTTTGCTATACCCAACTAAACTGCTTCCAGAAAATTCATTTCAGTTAATCCAAATAATTTAAATACTTAGAACAATAAAAAAAATCACTTCGGGTAACGAAAATGCTCCTCTTTGACCACGCTTTCTCAGTGTACATGTTCGTAGCTAGCTTTTTTCACAGAGGGTCTAACCTGCTCCTTTGGTCCGTCTGACCAAAGACAGCCAACCATGAGCAGCTGTTTCGTGCTTTTTTGGCAGCTCACCAGCAAGGTCTAGGCTTGATCTCTGGGACAATGATCGAACCCATAGCAACTATCCGCTATCCAGGACATCCAGGATAGGGTCTAACTTGTACTGAACATGAGCGTCAGAAGTGAAGAGTCAACCCTCTTGAAGCAATTTTTTTCGCATGAAACGATAAGCGAGTAGCGTGGGAAGTGCAAATTCAACCTACTTGATACCACTCTTTTCTCGTTTCTCATTTCAGGTGTCAGCCAAAAAAGTATTTTGTGCATCCGGAAATTAACCTGATGGTTATTCTGTGAATCCCTTGTTGAATATTCGCAGCATGCGGATGACTCCACTCGAATGGAGAGTGTGTGGTGCGATGTGATGACCGTCAGGTGTATGGTGTATGGGGAGATGTGTTTGACGTTTGTCTAATTACCAGAAATCGGATGGACAACCAAAAGTACCTACGTCCATTGTATCCAGGATTTAGCATCTGCATGTGACTTTGCGACCTCGTGCGTGTGAATGTCATTTGTATGTGGAATACCTCAATGAAGTGGTCGTGGTTTGAAATAAAGCATGAGGCTTCTGAAAGGATGTGCGGTAAACTAATCAATCTGATTGCTTTTCGTCCATACAAGTGTTGTTGAATCCCGCGTGATTGTACCCATTTATTTTAAAGTATCTTCCAATTAGACAGGTCGATCTTGAGGTAAGGTATTAACGGAATTATCTTTCTGTCCAAAGGTCCACGTATGGCAGTTCGCATGGAATATCAACTGTCCCGCCGCGATTTTTTTTCACTCCGAAACAGCCGCGTAAACAGAAGCCTAAATACCAGGCACCGCGGCTGCTATAAATCCTTTTTTTTTGGGATGGGTTGGATATGGGGAAATTTCCAGTTTTCTGGATAAGTTCGTAAGGTATCTGGAAGAGTCGCAAAAAAACTGGAGCAAGCTCGACAGCACAGCAGCAGGAATCATGTTCGGACTAGAAGCTTTGCTGTTGTCGAGCGACAAGAGCATCCAACGTACGGTCTTATGCCTGAAGGTTACTTTCAGCATAAAGTAGGGAACCTTTCCACATTCAACTTAACCTTTGAGTCGGTTACAATAATTGCATCCTGACACGTAAGTGGCTACTCTGTGAGAAGTTCCTTTCAGTCTGCAAAAAGACCGACTGTCATTGCTCTGCGACATTACTCTTTGCCTAGCTTTTATATGGTGGTGGTCTTTGGCATTGCGAACCGCTTCGTTATATATGTTTCTGGACTCGACGTCGGCTTGTCTATTCTCAACAGTAGGGTTTTATAATAAGGTTCTGTGTGTCTTGATCTTCTGCCGACAAGCAGTATCGCACGATTTGATGAACCATCCGTTGGAAACTTCCATTGTATGACATAAGGGACATTGAATTGGGGATTATTGGTATAAATTCGCAACTTCAGGTAGAAATACATTAACGTAAGAGTAATATTTGTCAGACGAGTGGATTTTAAGCGCACACAGAGCAGCACAGGTATTTGCGCCAATGTAACCCCACCGGTCGACGGGTTCGCTTCAGTCAGAAGTAACCACAGGCAATGGCAGTACAGGGTCGGACTCCGTTTCCAGCGGTGTTGGCCTGGACATTATTTAAGTGCTTGATTATACTATGATACAAACAGGTTCTGAATGAGGATGAATGTTTTAAGTCCGAATAAGGGTCTTTAGATTAACCTCAGCAAAAAAGCTACGAAGTCCTCTATTCCTATAGTACGAAACTTACTGATCGGGTTTTAAAATAACACAAAGTTACTGCTATGAGAGAACATCTTGAATGTTTCCACCAATGGTAGTGCAGGAGCAAGTTGATAGGGAAAGTTTTAGAACGTCAAAAAACTTAATATTTTAAATGATTTCGAAGTTGCGAACATGCACAGCTATTTCGTGCTTCTTAGCTACTCATCAGAATGATCGAGGCTTGGTCTCTTGTCTCTGGATGAACGAACGGAAGGATGTAACTATCCTTTATACCGGAGGTACGGTCTATCGAAATAAGGCAGCGCAAAGCGCCATGTATTACTCGAAAGTCGACCACTTCGGAAAGAGCATAGCTGTTATTAGTTAGAACTGTTAGAAATCTGAGTTCACGTTTAATAGTCCAGTCACCACGTAGCCGCTAGTTGGCTGACGGTTCTGGCTGTAAAGAAAATGTGGTCTACTTGCCATTGGAAAAACTAAACATGTGAACTTTGTCCGGTCGAGCAAAACGACAGCCAATCATGGACAGCTGGGTCGTGCTTAGCTCTTTTTGGCCGAACAGACGATAGCATCATGTCTCAATGGCAAGTGAACCACATCTACTTTACAGCCAGAATCAGCAGCCATCTGATAACAGCTGTGAGCTTTCCTCAGTGGCTGTCTTATTTTTACAGATAAGAGTAATTCTCTCAGGAAATAGTCGCACGAGATTATACTCAAATAAGTTATCAGACTGTAGTAGGGTGAAGCGTATGTATTTTTGTGAAAATGTTTATACTTAACATTGATATAGTTCAGACACAACGACGACGAGATGTATTGTGCACCATGCATTGTACGAATTACTCTAGTCCAACAGGTAGGCAGTCGAACGTTTTACTAAATTGTTCGCTTAATGCCAACAAACAAATTCTGACTGTCAGATACTCTCAAATACAGTCATCCATACGCAATAATGATATGATCTTGCCTTGCTGCATCTCCTATCTGGTCTACTATACATGATTGAAGATTTCTGAATCTGTCTGAAATTCATCGAAAGATATGACCCTCCGAGAAACTATGCTACCCTCGTTCTTTAAAAAGTTTTGAAAGCAAATACGCAAGTTATCTATTGCCGAGTGAAAGGATATCCTGCATTATCCAAACTACGAGTTCATATTACGCGGATGACCATCGAAGGTCCACATCCATAGCAGTCCAGAAGCTACATACACATGCACCGGATGACCGCGAAGCACCTATTATGGACACGCGATGGTCAGAAATGTTTCTTTATCATTCTAAGCTTTTAGATGCATAGAATTACCGCGGCTGGAGGCGTATGAGTATTGAGTATACCAATGCCAAAAGATTGGGATATACCTCCCCCACACCCATACAATTCTCCACCTCCCAATTTATTGCCCCTAATTTTTTTTTAAAAATGGCCAGTATGCCGGGTGGTACCTCTGCGTTCGACAGTCAGAGACCGTCTACCACCTACGGACAATCACAACATCCATAGCCAAGAGGAACATTTCTCTTGGGGACGGGATTCGAACCCGCACAGCGCACGGCGACTGATGAGGCGCCGAAGAGTCTACTACTGCGGCCACCACTGCTGCCTAAAATTCTGTTAATAACTTAAATTCAATTATGATTTTATTTTGAGGCCATTAATTATGATTGATTGTTCGACCATCTACTACTGTAGTTAAAAATTATTTTCTACTGTTATTTAGATTTTTTAAACTATTATTTATTTTTCATTTTTTAGTTCGACTTATCAATTAGTTTTTTGTGGACATGTGGTATTGAAATGTCTTTCGAATCAGTTTGTAATCTGATCATTTGATTTAAAGCTACACTGTTCCATGGGGTTTGTCCTGTTAACTTAGATCAATCAAGTTCTTCAATCGAAGGGCTTATTGTAATAACGCGGTAAGCCACAAAAACATAATTCGGAGTTATTTGACTTTTAAGTTTTGGAAAAATGTGTAAAATCAACGTTTATCCTAATTAAACTTGAATAATTTTTTCTGAGGCTATTAAATCCATTATTATTGAATCTGTTGGAAAGGAGTGACAAAAAAACAACCGGTATCTCAAAAAAAAAATTTTTACAAAAATAACGTGGCTTGTCATATTATTGCCTATAAAAAAATACCGTAACATTTTTATAAGAAAATGAGAATTAAACTTCACCGCACTTTTCTGCTATAAGATTTCAACATCTTCTTCGCCACTTTCTCTGGAGTTTAGTCCATTGAAGAAGATGTATTGGGGATATATATGGAAAAAAAGATTGAATATTTTTAAGTTTCTTCTCTGAAATTTTTATTGGTTCCATGTACTTATTTTTCAGCTGACATAAGAGTGTATTCACAGGCCTGCCCTTTGCTGTAATATTCACTTCAGTAATATACACCGGTTACCGAGTGCTTAGCAAAAAAAGATTTTGTATTTTCTGTTTTAAAATGGAAGGTATATACAACAGACAAGTCCAAGTTTCCCTTGTTAGTCATGCGAGTACTCTTTTTTACGTTGGCCAACAGTAGTTCAAAACTGAAGAAATCTTGCTGCATAACTGTGACCTTGAAAGGATTGTTGTTGTTAACATCGTTGATGATTTTGTGCCGACCTTCTGGAGAATAAACTTCAGGAGCATATTTTCTATGTCGTTTTTCAATCAACCCGAAGTCCCGGTCCGACGGCAAGTGGGTATGTCCAGTAAAACAAGAAAATGATGTATTATTGTTTTAAACCATTTCTCTTTAACTAATTGCAACAAAGATGCCATAAGAAGCCAATTTTTGTTTTGACCAGGACAGTTGTCCTTGAATACAACGAGGTGATCTACATCCTTTTTATCTTGAGATTTAAAAAGCACAGAAGCAACTTTATCCGATCCACGTTTGGCTTGATTTTCTGTCCATATAAACATGTGACCCTTTTCAGCTGTACAATCGTGTACTCCAAGGTTATAGAGCCAAACTTTTCTCCAATAAAATGCTGGGCCTGTTGTAAGCTTGGGTATAGGCATTGCCTGCTGCAAGTCAAAACTGATCACACATGCATTTGTTGTATTTTTTGATCGTTCAGTCTCTAATTTCTGCAAATCTTACATAGCTTTAAATCTAATTTTGTGTAAATTCAAGAAAGTAGTCAGCCTTTCTTCCTCTTTGTCATCGTTGTTTGATTTGGCAATATCAAGCTTGATCTTTGACTCGTCACATATTTTACACTTGTCAGACTTGGGCAGGTTCAAACCGATATTATATTCAGTGCGAAATATTTTGCGGGAAGTATTTTGTTTAACTGGAATAATGTTTTGTTGTTGACACCACCGAACATAATAATCCTTATACAAGCTTGCTGTGGTCATATCGCAGTTAAGAAACATTTTGTTGATGTTATTTGATGTACTACAGTGGCTCTGATATTTTGGTATAGCATCTATATGTTTCCCGACAGATTGTTTTTGATCAGCGCTTAGTGCATTTGGTCTGTTTTTGTGTTTACCATGTCCGTCTTTTATAGGGACAACAGCTCCGGTTGTCTTCATTTTGACAATATGGTCGATTCTGCCTCCACAATCTTGTAGAACATGGACACCCATAAATTCGTCCTTTCATGCCCTACAATCAGCATTTACAATATACTGAGCTGTAAACTGTCGACGTTTTTGTTTTTTCTTGTAAGATCTTTTCTTTATTTGAACTCGAATAGCGCTAAAAAGGTAACTATTGCATCGCCATCGGTCCTTGATACGTGTGCGAAGTTTCGAATTAATCAAACTTCTGAAAACTGAAAAATGTTTCACAGATAATGGCTGTTAAGTTCAAAAATAAAAAAAAACTAGTAATGTTTACTGATTGTCTATTTTTTTTTTGACTGGTGGGGATATCTATCTGACACTCGCAGGGTTGCCAAGTCTAACGACGATCACGTCCCGTGGTGGAGGGTGCGAAATGAATCTTTTACATTTGCTGGTTTTGAATTTTTTTCCTGAAAATTTACTAGGTAGCATGATTATAAGCATCTTTGGTAGATTGTTCGATCCGGAATGGAAAAGATCTCCTATTTATGAAAATATTTTTGGTATCATCTAACTATTGCAATCAGTGCACAAACACTGTGACATATGATTTATAGCATAACCCGCTGTCCTATGAAGACAAATTTAACATACAGGTCGCCTAGCCGTGGGGATGCAGTGGTCGGGATGAATATCACGGCAGCAACTGATCATTTGGGCATGTCTGGTAAGAACGTATGAAGTGAAACTTGCTAACTCCACAAGTTTGAAGATTTTGTACAATTTCTTTGAAAATGATGAAATATATGTCTGATTTGGCAGGGCAATGTCGCAGCCAAATGGCAGTCACTCTTTCTGACACAGTCCGGATCGAAAGATGACGATACTCGTGAAATGTATTGATACTTCTAAATATTCGATCCTATCGAACATCCCTACTGTCAAGATGTATAACCCAAAGTACCGAAGGAGCTATTTTGCGGCGTCATGGAAATAATTTTAAATTTTCATTTGCATTTTTTCGAGTGTTGTGCAATGATGACCAGGAGGGTGAAACGGGATATTAATGCACAATCTGGCAACCCTATCGCACCCTCACAAAATGGCCGCTGACAACCACACAAGTCACCGTGTTGTGATTGAATAGCATGGAATTAAACCTTCTGAGTATGTTTTGTGACTGGTACCAAGAGTTGACAGAGCCCACACAAGTGTCACTCCTTGAAATGCAATAATCATCTGTATTCAAATAACGTATAATATAAATATAACCCAGAATATCTACTCAGTGAAAAAAGAAAAATTTTTCAAATTTCTAGTTTTTCTGCAGGTTTTAGGTCTGCTGGTATTTCTACGACATACGTATATATTTGGGTAATCCTTAATCGCTAATGTAGTGTGGATGTTTGTTAAGTTCCTGAACAACGAAAAATATTCGACTTTATGGATGTATGGATATTAAAAAACCAGAATGGTTTTGTGGGAATATCAATCTAAGGTGCCATAATGGTTCTGATGAACGGCAAGTAAATGAATAAATGTTTGGAAACGAGCAATATCTATGAACTTTTTGGTAGAGCCAGTCATCAAGTAGGTGCTTAATAGTTATCCGCAACAGCTTTATTGGAAAAAACACCCAGTAGATGATCTTGAATCAGTAAAATCGCATATCAATTGAGAAAAATCAACAATGGTAATTAAAACATGAATTTTATTAAAAAATCAAACATTTGTTTAAATTTGGACCGAATTATATGTAATTTTTTAATATTCAATAAGCTGGTCATGTTTCAATGACAAGATGTCATCTCATACTTTGCCAATATTCTGTTTTCAACATTTCATAGCTATTGGTTGCTAAAATTTGTTGATTGGAACTTGAAGCTCATTCGCTGTATTTGACGGACTGTTACCCTATAAGTGGAGAAGAAAGGACTGTTGTTGGTGAAATTGGCCCTAAGAGTAGCAATTTTGTATGTAAATTTCCTCAAAATCTGACCGGCATTTTCCAAGATACGGCGAAGTCAAGGATTAGCGGCAGACAGAGTGTCCGAAATGAGTGACATGGTTTTTCGTGATGTGCATGCCGTATAACATCGAAAAACGTAGTATCTCATTTTATACATTCTTCGCGGCTGCCATATTTCCTTGCCAGTGGTCTAAGAAGTAAAAAACAGATGCATTCAAAGATGTATTCAGGCAAAGCAAGTAACTCGTATTAATTTTGAAGTGACAATTACCCTGCTTCATTACACGAACTGACCACTTTCCTGAAATAAAACTGCTCAAAAATGATGATCTAAACTGAATCCAAATTCAAGATGAGATGTAAATAATAACAGTTAGCGCGTAATCTCTCGGTAACAGGTGGGGACAACGCATCTTATTGTTCAATTCGCCATTAAATTTTAAGCGGTCGCCTGGCGGAATAATGCGCGGGGCAGGGGCAGGGCAGGCAGAGTTGCACTCAGGCCACCGTCCGTCGCGTGTATCACTGCGTGCTCGTGTTTTCGTATTCACCTTGCTTGGTTGTTGCTGTTGTTGTTGTTAAGTGTATTTGAGTAATTTGTTAAGGTTCTGTTTCTGTTAAATACTGTCATCTTTGTTTTACAACACGTTGGTGGCAGTCCATCATTCGGAGGTAGCCCTGAATGCGGCCCTGAACGCCGTCCTTGCTTTTGGCAATCACGCATCCATTCTATCTTGGGTGTAAATACACTATATCTACGTATATAAGATATCGTATCACATCAAGCATTTTGTGGCTGATCAAAATTTATTACTCGAAGAGGCAGGCTATTTATTGTACTAAAGAGGGGCGCCCCGTTTGAGGTTTCAGTGAATGGAGTTCGTGTACCTTGGACTAATTCTATCAAGCATCTTGGTCTCACTCTTCACAAGGGGATGACTTGTCAGGAGCACACTGCAGCGTTAAAAACCAAATTCCAAATTACGTTTCGGCAACTCTACCCTATGCTATGGAGATCCTCAAAATTAAGTTTGACTAATAAAGTTCGGATATAGGTATACAAAACCAGAATCTCTAACGCCCCATGGTATGTCTCCAACGAGACCCTCCACAGAGACCTCGATATTCCTTACCTTAAGGACTACATCACAGTTACGTTACAGTCAAGCGGAATTGCACAGCAACCCTTTGTTGCGTGAGCCAGTAGACGACACAGTCGAGTAAGTCCGCAAGCACACGAGACCGCGGCTCGCACTGTAAACAAAATTAAATCGTGCAATTCTAGGGCCAACCAGAACTAAAATTTTTCAGCACATACAAATTCCTAAATTAATTTTTAGATCAATCTAAAATCACTGAGTAATAGTTAATAATGTCAAGGCACTCCTCCGACAGACATACTTCCTCCTTCCTGTCTGCTTCCCTTCTTTCTCCCTGATTTTGCCTGGTATCTGGGCAACCAGACCTGACGGACCTACTGACCTACAATGCTTCAACCAAGAGTAAAGGTTCTCGGACCGCTCTGACGGACAATGACGTATAGAAAAATCTAGCGTCTCAAGTCCAGGCACCGATTTGTAGATGTGTGTAGATTTCACAAATCCGTACTGCATAATTAGTCCGCAAACCCATTGGTATCTGCTTCAAGTGGTAAACCCGGTAGTTTTGACCATATCAATGTTTAATAGTGTATTTATCTCCCCCAGCAAAACCGGGATGCCTATGCATAAAATTAACGTAAATTTATCGGTTTAATAGTGGTAGGTAAAGCGCAGTAATTAACCTGTCTGTTCAAACTTAGCAGTAATATATATGTAGTGTTCGCGATGAATGTTCTGACTTTCGCTATTAGGGCGTATATACAGTACCCTTACTTTCAAGGATGTCAGGGGTAGGGTGGTGCGTGGAAACTTAGCGGTATATCACAAAAATGGTTACGAAAAGACTAGCGGCGTTGCACTAACTATTTCTTAAGTGGCCAATAGGCCATTAGGTACTTACACTACCTTTAGCATTTTTTACGGATTGCACCGACATTTAGTGATGATCTATGTGTCTCTTGAAGCTCGATTTGTTAAGTACCACACTGAGACCACTTAAAGTACCATTCGCATTTTCTAACCTGTTGCCGACAAGCTGGGGACACGTTTGTCATGAAAAGACATATAATGGGTTATGTAGATTTTCTTGGCGCTGAATTATTAGAGGATATGTAGGATGATGAGGTTGAGTTTGACGAGTTCCTCGATTCTGCTTTCCCAGAATATTCAATGGCAGCCCAAATTACTACCAAGAAACGGAAAATCTGGATTTTCTAGTTATTACATTTTTACGACAAAAAACTAAAATGCCCAACTCTAGGGAATTCATGAAGGGCCAAAATGATTTACATATACAGGGTGCGGCAAAGAGGACGGACGTTTTTTGGATGGGTAGTACTCTCAGCCTCTGTCTACGAGAGAGGTGGGGAGGGTGCCGTTTGACTCGTGAGATCCTAGCATTATTTTTAGAGGTGGCTGATATCGTGATTTCTGGATATCGGTGATATCCGTGATCGTGACTTTTTGATATCAGTGATTCAAAAGCGTGACGTGATCACGACTTTCGAGTAACGAGTAGGGTATGACTTAACTGATACCCTGAGCTCACTGTGATAAAGTAGCATCAAACACTTAAGTTTGCGTTTGAAATATGTAGATACTAGGTACATATGTATAATAATAGTCTTCTGAAATGAAAACTTGTTGAATATATTACTATGACAAAATACATTCGAGTACGATAACCAAACAAAAATAAAGAATACGAGATTCCACAAAAATAAATATATAAATGGTATTCTAGTACTATATATAAAGTCTCAAAAGCCAACAAAAATAAATAGAATGTTCTATCATACTATAGAATAGTAAAAGCAATAACTAAATGTCTGCCATGTACTTCATGTTAGAGTTGGGAAATAATAACATTTCAACATTTTTGGTGCTCAACCTAGTTCGCCTGTCGCTTATAACTTGCCCAGCTTTCGAAAACAGCCTTTCACAGGGAACTGAAGTAGCTAAGTTACACAGTTGTTCCTGTGCAATTTTGGATAGATATGGGAGCATTTGTCTGTGTTCTCTCCACCAGAGAAAGGAGTTGCTTGTTCGAGGGATGATTTCCTCTTCCAAGTATCTCTGCATTTCGATAATTGCACGAGAAGTGAATGTTCCCTTTGGTTGAGCACTCGCAACGATTTTATCGAAGTTTCCCCAAATCGACAGTTCTCCATCTTCCTCTTGATTCAATGACGATTTGCTCTCATTAACTAAGCTTTCAGTTACGTGATTTCCAAGCTCAGAATTGTCTTCTCGTATTTTCCTTGCTATTAGTTCTATCAATCTTTTTTTCGTGTTTTCAGCAGCAGTTTTGTCAAAGAACGCAATATCCTTGAATTTGGGATCAAGAAACGTGCTATTAGATAAGGTACCACTCCTTTGAATATTACCAAGGCGTTCCTGTAAGCCTGAGTACCAAACTTCAACCACATTGTTGACTGTTGCTGTGAACCGCTTCTGATTCACCAATTTCACAAATACGTTTTGTAAGCCGGAACAGATGGGTATCACAAGGGAAGTGGTTCAATATGTATCTCCAGATAGAGCTCTAGACGCATCTTCGAATGGTTTCAGCACAAGACATAGTTCTTTGATAATGTTCCATTCCTCTACATTTATCACAGGTAGTTCCTTGTCAATAATAGCAACAGTGCTCTTAATGGCTTCTTCTAGCCGAATAAACCTCTCTAACATATAGTAAGTTGAATTCCAACGAGTAGCCACGTCAAGAATTACTTTAAGAGGAGTTTCGATTCCCGTGTTTTCTTGATACCTCAGGAGTTTGTTGTTCGAAATTGTACTTTTCTTGAAGTAGCGTACTATTTCTCGAACTTTTTCTAAAATCAATGTGATCCTTTCGTTTTTTAATCCATCCTTGACTATAAGGTTGAGCGTGTGTGCAACGCATCCCATATTTTTCCATCTCACTAGCTGTAAAGCTTTTTGTATGTTTGCTGCATTATCCGATACAGCAAAAACTATCTTGTCTTGTATATCCCACTTAGTGGCTGCTTTTAGGAGAAATGCAGCTAGATTCTCAGCTGTATGACCTTTTTCAAATGCAGAACACTCAAGGAGAACCGATATCAAATTAAACTCCTTGTTTAAAAAATGTGCAGTTACAGCAACATAGCTAGTGTTGGTGTTATTTGTGGAAGTCCAACCATCAGTTGTGACACAAAATGTTTTTCCAGTTGAGATCAGGTTTTTTGTGTTGGTCAAGCATTCTTCATAAAGTGCCGGAATTAATGTTTTTGAAATGATGCGCCTTTCTGGCAATTGATATGATGGATTGAGGGCTGCAACGAATTCCCTGAAGCCAGTATCAGCAACTATAGAGAATGGCTGAAGATCTTTCACGCAAAGATAAAGTAACTTCCTGTCAATTTTATTTTTCTGTCTGGCACTAATTTTTGTTTGCAATATGTTTGAAAAACTATCAACTTTCGTTTGAGTGATTCTAATTGGAGCATTTGCTTGGCATGCTATCTGAGTTTGCTTGGAAGTAGATGGGTGATTGTCAACAGCACTCTCCATAGATTCTCCATTATCTGTCTGAAAAAAAATAAAAGAAAGGATTCAAATCCCCGTTGTGTATTTATATGTAGTATTCCACAAACGTTGATTTTGATACCTATAAATAATTAATGATGACAGACTTCAAATAATAAGCTATGAAAAATACATGAAAATTATTGGAATATTATAGTACCAAAACAAAACTCTTAGAGATTAAAATCACTCCATAATGTAGGGCTGAAAACAAAGTCTAAAATATATTCACTTACCTTACTGCGATATATATGTGTATCACTCTCACTAGCGGTGATTGTTGATTTCAGGGTAATGGTGGGATGTCTTTTGTTTATGTGTTTTTTCAAATTGCTGGTACTAGTTTTGTACGAAAATTTGCACTTGCACATATTACATATTGCAAAGCTTTCGTCAATCGGCTGAAAAAATTGCCACAATTCGCTTGATTTTTTTCTCAAGATTGGCGCCATGGTATCACGTTTTGATCTGCAGGCGAAAATAATCTCAAAGTAACCTAAAATCCAGCTTGTTTTGGTTTACACTGCCCCTTACGCTGTACTGTTACAATGTTCAATATCGCTTACAGGCCATGCGGCGGCTTACGATTTTCGACCTCACGGCAGCCCGCATGCGCCACGCGCGACGCATGCGTACGGCTTGCATATTCAAAATTCAAACAGTGCCGTGAACGTTGATACCGTGAACCGTGATGCGTGATCGTGATCCCATCCCACTTCATCTTCGGCGACGCGGGTGCCGGGCGGATGTTGGCTCGGCAGCGCGCTTTGCGAAGTCGTGATCACGTCACGCTTTTTCACGACATTCAGTAACAGCCGTTATCCGTGATTCCAAGATATCAGTTACTGGATCACAGTTCGTGAAATATCTGACATCACTAATTATTTTACCAGTTGTCGTTATGGAGCCTTGGACGGTGTAGCACCGCGTTTTCCCCAATGATTATTTCGTCCGAAATAATGAGTCGATCATCGTCGTACAGCATGAGTTTCGTTGCCACTTCAACATTCATCGGAATAGAGCTGTTCCCTCTCGAAACACCATCCTTCGTTGGGTTGAATCACTTCGAAGGCGTGGTGAACTGATCAATAGAAAACCAAGAGGAGCGCCGCGAACAGTTCGAACTCCTGAAAATGTTGAACGCGTTCGACAGGTCTTTCTTCGCAGTCCGACTCGATCTCCCCGGAAACATGCTGCTGCACTTCACCTTAGTGATCGTTCGGTAAGGCGAATTTTGCATACGGATCTCCGCTTTCACCCCTACAAATTGGCCATTGTGCAACAGTTACAGCCCGGAGATTATGCACAACGAATGAACGTCGCACGTGAGATGGAAGCACTGATCGATCAAAATGAGAACCTCAAGGCTAGATAGAGTATACGCGAACAAGCCCCGAACTCTGGACGAATTGAAGGGCGAAATTCGCGTGGAAGTCGCCCAAGTTGAGAGAGCGATGTTGGAGAGAGTCTGCGCGAACTTCCAAGAACGCCTCCAGCACTGCATCAACGATTTCGGCCACCACATGCCTGATGTGATATTCCACACTTGACTGTCTCAAATGCTATTTCCTTGTGAACCTGATTCGATCAATAAATTTGTTTTCGAGTAAAAATTAACTATTTTATGATTTTTTTAAAACCGTCCATCCTCTCTGCCGCACCCTGTATAATAAAATAGTTGCGGCTATTGATTGTACCTATGTGAAAATTTAATCTTCTGATGGTACGGCGGTCTCCATGGACAGCTGTTTTCCGATGAAACAAATACATTTGACATTACACAGACATATGTCGTTCTAGTTTACACTGTTGCCACGTCGAGTTTTATCGGTAAAGTGGATATAGTTAAGTAAGGAACAAATGTGTTTGGCGCAAACCAGGTAGGTACCATTATAATTAAAGCGCCTCGTAGCTAATGGTCGCATAACAAAAAGCCGGTGCAAACGGCCGTAAGGGCCACGTTTATCTGTGTTCCTTGAGGATTGAATGCCGTTGGAGAAATCATATCCTTGGACCTCAAAGAAACCGTAACAATTCCTTGGGTAATGTTTAAGGGAGGATATAACATTTGCATTTCACATGGAAAAAAATTACGGGAGACTTACAAAATTTCGAATTTTCAAATTATTCGAAACTTTTATAACTCTCAAAACTTTCAACTTTTCGATAATTCACTTTTAAATTTTCAGAACTTTGAAAATTTTGATAAACCCTTCTTTCATATCCCCGTGCAAAATTGAAAAAGGTCTGCTATCCATCACCACCAATCGACAGAGATTTTTCAGCAGAAGTACAATTATCAGGATCGATATTGCATAGGTTCAACCAGAGCTCTTGTTGGCGGCCAGTGCCTGGTATGACATGACAACTGGCTGAAACGCGAACAAGGGACGGGGGATTAATTGATGTTGTCAGTCTCATGTTCCATTCGCATCAATGTTGAAAATTTAAGGAATGGGCGTCGAAATGTAATGTGACGTGGAATATGCCTATTGTATTATAGATTTTGATATTATGCGTGTCTCCTGTCTCCCGTTATGACTGCATGCTCTTTATAAGAGGAAATTCACGAACAAGACAGAGGTGTGACATATGACATATTATATTATATAGTGAGTAGATGTCATGAGTATTCCATGCTTTAAGGATGAAGGTGAAATCTGATTAAATCGATGATACTGACGAACGGATGTCGGGTATAAGAGATACTTATGGTTTGTTCGTACAGTCTGATTGCTGATAATCAGCAAACTGATAGTCGGCGACAAGTCATGACCTAGTTTACGCAGTTAACTGTCACTGCCACGTCGCTGACTGTATTGATTGCGTACACGAGAACGTTACGAGTTGGCTGAGAAAGGTAAGACCGACTACCGTCAAATTAGTCAGTAGATAATTTGCCAGTGAATTGTCAGAGCTCGAAATCAAGTACAATCATTATTCGAATGTAAAATTTTTCAGAATGAAGTAGACAATTTTGGAAAAGTTGGGGTATGTCCATTTGCTGTAAACCAGAAAGATCTAGGATTTTTAGTCCAACTGCCTGAATGTTCCCGAATTTTCCTCTAGAGATGAGAACATGGGCACTTTCTAGAAAAAATAACAGCACCCAAAAATGTCAAGTAGATTTACTCAGTAATTTCCATTCAATTCTCATATAAAAAGTATAAGCATAAATTCGGAGAAATATGATTCTACACATCAAATGACAAGTTGAAGAAGTAAATACATAGTAAGAATTCTGAATTAACGTCTGCAGTGATTATGCATGAGAAATGTACAAAGTATTGTGAATGACTTTTAATAAAACTCAGATAGTACTTTTTGTTTTTGTTCCCTTGTCGCCCAGCCTCGAAGTGTATTCACAAACAGTATTTATAAAGTGTTGTCCAATAGGGACGCAGGAAAGTAAACGTCAATTTGACATAGACGTCATCTTTGTTTTCTGTCACTGACATGTCATTTTGTTAGTTGAATGTTTACCATTGATCGCTATAGAGTCGTATTCGATTGAAGACCGCATTAAAGTTATCCAAGAGCACTACAAAAATGGTGCAAAAATAAAAAACACGTTTCGCGCGCTTCGTGAACATTTCGGTCGCAACAACCGCCCAAACGAAACAACCATCGGTCGTCTGGTGCGTAAATTCGAGGCAACAGGTTCTGTGGCAAATCTGCCAGGCTCTGGCCGGCCAAGGAGGGTTCGCACACCGGAAAATATTGCTGTTGTGAAGGAGAGTGTGAGAGACGATCCGAAACAATCAACAACGCGTCGATCCCAAGAATTTGGCATTTCGAGAACCACAAGGATTTGAACGTACACGCCTACAAGGTCCAATTAATGGAAGAGCTGCGTCGAGCCGACCATTTTTCGCGCCGAACTTCTCAGATTGGCTCCTTGAACACCGCCAAATTGATGCCAATGTTTCATCAAAAATCATGTTCAGCGACGAAGCGCATTTCACTTTGAATGGGACGGTAAACAAGCAAAACTGTCGCATCTGGGCGAACGAAAAACCCTGTGAGTATCAAGAGCAGCCGATGCATCCTCAAAAAGTGACTGTGTGGTGTACATTGTGGTCAAAAGGCATCATCGGGCCTTACTTTTTCGAAAATGCGGCCGGGGACGCCGTTACCGTCAATTCTGAGCGATATCACGTGATGATAGAGGACTATTTTTTGCCGCAACTTGAAGGAATGGATATGGACGATGTTTATTTCCAACAAGACGGTGCAACATGCCACACAACCAACGTCAATATCCATCGATTGAAGTCCTTCTTCAGTGATCGCGTGATTTCGCGCAGAGGAAATGTGCCATGGCCACCAAGATCGTGCGATTCGACTCCCTTGGACTTCTTTTTATGGGGATATTTGAAAAGCAAAGTCCACGTCAACAAACCAGCCACCCTCCAAGAACTCGAAAACAACATCATTGCTGAGATAAATGCCATAGAACCGACCATGTTGCAAAATGTCATTGAAAATTTCGACCATCGCGTGGCCGTCTGTAAATCCAGTCGTGGTGAATATTTGAGCGATATTATTTTTCATACATAAATGGTATAAATGAACCTTCAAAATAAAGTACCCAACTTGATTTGAATATCAATCTTTCTTGTTTTAATATGCGTTTACTTTCCTGCGTCAGTTTTGGACAACCCCATATATTCTAGCTATGTAAGTCTAATGAAAAAAAAACAAAGTAACGAATTCTGGAGATTTTGTTACAGCTTTTTTTCACGGGTGCCCACGGAGAGGGAATGGCCGACTGTTTCTGCTGGGGTGAAAATAATATTTTCCCTATACACGGTTTTTTAAATTCGACCCTCACCATTGGGATCTTGGAAACTTTAAGGAAATGAAGTCGCTTAAATAGGGGCAAAGTTGCGTATTGGGATAATCAGCAAAATGTCGCTTAGAAAGTTTTGAAATTAAAAGTGCTCCTGGAAAGAAACGAAATTTCCTAAAATGATTTAATTTTCTCCTGACATTATTTATGGTGGGATTTCAAAATAAATTGCACATCAACTCTGCCACATTTTCTCCTCTATAATACGGCCCAATTAGAAATTCAATATGATGTTTCGTCTCTTGTCCACCAGCATCAACTTAATTTTTTCTTATAGACGCAATATTGGATTGTTACACACATGAATAGAATGATTGTTTATTTTGATTTCAAAAATGTATACATTGACATTGCAAAACCTCAGTTATTCCAGAAGTTCCTACGTAGGCCTTGAAATTTTCAGATTTAATTTGTTTGCATAGCAAAAGAGTTTGGAAGACTAAGAAGACCTCTACTTATGTATGGTTATTACTGTTATTACCATCAATAAAATTTTAATTTCGTATTCAGGTTTCACCATATCTTTATGTTTCCTTATAATTTTCATCTAATAACAAATGTATGGTCAACTAACGAAGTGCACCACTGAATTTAGAGCTGAAAAGTCCATTTAAATGTACAAAATTCCAATATAGTGTCCGTATGACAAAACAAAATTGATGATGTCGAATGTAGAAATGTCGCATTGAAAATTTGACTACGCCATATTGTAGACGAGAATATGTGACAATGAAAATAAGCAATTTATCTTAAAATCTCATGTCAAATAAAGTCAGGAAAAAATAGAGCTATTTTGGGATAAATTTGGTGAGAGAAACAAACATCTGATGATTTCAAGGCCTACCTACTTTTTTTTAAAGTTACTAAGGTTTGGCAACGTCAACGAATTTATTCCTTCAAAATTAAAGACTCTATTCATCTGTGTCCTTAAGAAATAATAAAGTTGATGCAATGGACAAGAGACGAACCGTCATATAGAAATTCTGATTATGCCTTCTTGTAGAGAAAACGTGGCACTGTTAATGTGCAATTTATTTTAAAAGACCAATATAAATAAAGTCAGGAAAATATCAAAACAATTTTGGGAAAATACAGTTTTTCCCTCACTCTCCGGAAGTATTTACTCTGAATTTCGAAATTTTCTAGGTGTCATTTTGTTAACTACCCCATTTAAGAGACTTCCCTTACAGTTTCCAAGATCCCAATGGTGAGTGCCAAATTAGGAACACCCTGTATATGCAGACTCTCACTAGAAGAAAGAAGTAGACATACTTCAAGGATTTAATAACGTCTTTGAATAATAAAGGGTGTTATACACTAAAAAGCTGAAACAGATGAACATAACTACAATAATTATCAAGATCTGCTTACATAGCTATAAGTTTCACATAGTTCCCAACATGTACAAAAAGAAGTAAGATTACGAAAATACATAGAAGAAAGACTTAAATCGTGTAATTTTGTATTTTGCAATTGTAACAAAAATTTTCAAAACATTAGTGACCACAAAAATCGTATTAATTATGGTTCTTGGAAATTAAGTCCTCTATTGTTCGGATTTTTCATACTGTATTCATAATCTTCATTTTGCCATTACCGGGTCAATAAACAAAATATCGAGCACAAAGCACTTTGGCGCTGGCTGACATTTAAAATGGAATTTCATTAAAATTTCTTCTGCCACTTGCTCACCCGAAAATGTTACGAAAACTTGTTTCTGTTGAATTGTGGCACTGTTTTCTCTACAAAATTCAAGTTTTTGGGTTTCATTCTCTCCTCAGTAGATCTTAAAAGTCTCCATCTTCTTGGTATATCGCTCAGTTTTTTTACACAGAAGCAGCCGCGCAGGTGAACGCTACATGCTGCTTTGAGGAGCTTAAGGAAACTTTGTTATTCCTATTTTCAATTTGCCTAAAGTTACTAGAACTGGGAAAAGCTCCTCATGTAGATTGTTACACGATCTCGACACCCTCGGGACAAAGGAGCGGTCTTATCGGCCAGTTCTAGATGTACGAAGTTAGACCCGGTTACGATGAGAGGCCGAAGTCAGGCAGGCAGATCGCGCGGCGACATCATGGAAGAGAGCTCTGAGGAGCAAAGCCCGTTGGCGTAGCTAGATCGCCAACGGCCGGTCGGTGTCCCCAGACCGTCCATTAGAGAAGAGTAATCGATCATTAAATGCCTCTTGCGAAGCAATTTTAGCCCTAAAGGTAGTTTCGACACTCGCTGATACATGTCACTGTCACTGGTTGACTGGTGTCTTCTGATCTGTCAGAAGGTTCTGTAGGAACAGCGGATTAGCTGTCGGCAAACAGTCAGAAACTGTACGAACAGGTAACATCACTCTGATCCTGATTTTGACAGTTACCGGAAAGTTACCGACCACTGTACGAACAAACCATTTGTCACGGTAGTGAGAACACTGCACGTATTGTTGTGAAACTTTGAATTTAAATTTACTAAAGGGTGAGGTTAAGATTCAGTACTGACGTTCGATTCGCGCGGCCTACAACGTTTCTATATGCAAAACTTCAAAGACATCCCTCGTATTATGTTTTTTGGATTTGATATAATGCATATATACGTATGTACATCACGAAATACCATGTCAGTCAATTGAATAAAAATTGCTATAAACTTCGTTTTTTGACGTTATAGAGGGTCCTGATCATTTTAGGATAATTTTGTCTAGTGGTAGAAATTAGAGGGTAGGGGCTGTAGGGGTGGTTTTGATCTTAGTATATTTATACGCCCTAACCCCAGTAATTCTACGCACCTATTAGCAATAATTCACACATCATAGATTTGCTTTTAATAAAGAATGATAGAGAATTTTTTTTATCCACGTACTCCTGCCTATGTCAGCGCACCACCTAGCAAACCAGTCCAGCTTGTACAGGGTGTAAACGTTATGGTAGTCATTATTGAAACGGGTAATATGGGGGGGGGGGTTAAAACAAGTCAACAAGTTCATATGACCCAAGGTCCAAAAGTCAATAAATTTTTGTCTAAATGGCTTTGCGCTGAGACAGTTAGTGGTAAGTCCGTGTTTTTTTTAATTGTTTGCATTTTACGAGTACATTATCAAATAATGAAATAATACCTAGGAGCCAAAAATAACAAACTCCATCTTTATTTACCTACATCGCGTTCCGTCCTAATTTGCATCTGGCATTGCGGCGTTGTCAGATTTTATTTTACTTTAAAATCGCTTTTCTCTAAAAAATGCCGTTTTGACCCCCATGTTATATGAAACTTCTTGCTTCCTTGAACCCCCTCTATCACCTATTTAAATAATGATTATCATAACGTTTACACCCTGTATATTTTCATCCGTACCGGAGCGCAAAAATCATATGGACCCTGTACGAAACGGAAGATAACTCGCTGCAGCGACGCCATGCAGATGTGGAAAGAGACAACGTTGCCACATGGTCGGTAACTACCAGTAGGGCATGGAAAGAATGTCTATGAACTTATTGTATGGCCCTGTATGAATAACTTAATAAGTTTAATTCGTATGTGTTGTAAATGTGACATCTGACTGCACTTGCGGTAGAATTGCACGTAACGCTGCCACTACTTCCTCTTGTCTGCAAGGTGACATAATCCAAATTTCAACATGAAGTTATGTCTTGTATTAGATTTTTTCACAATTGTGTTCTTAATTCTAACTTAAAAAATGTCATTCATTAATATTGTAAAACTAGTTATTTGAGGAAACAAAATTTCCCGAGTAGGCCTTGTATCGTGATACTTATTTGTTTCATAACATCATCAGCCAAATAGTCCTTCAGTGCTTATGAACTGAACTTAAATAAGCATGTACTGACGTTACGAAATTTCAAATGTCTAAAAAAAGTAATCTTCCCATAGTTTTTACAAACTCACTGAATAAGGAACAAAATAATTCTACTTTTTATATTAGTCAAGGGTAGTGATGAATATATTGAAATCGGCAGAAAGAAAGGGTAAGTAAGTAAAAGATTCGATGACGTTGTATTTCATATCCGTCATATCTAAACTCTAAATAACATCAATATGCCTGCATGAATTTAGGCTTAGCTACATCTACAGGGTGCGTCTAATTGAAAAATCAACACGCTTGTTACGAGGTTAAATCGAATTTTTTTATTCATAAATGAAGGTTGGTTTATGCCATTATGTATGAAAAATAACATCAGTCATGCGACCACCGCGGCTTCGTTTACAGGCCAACATCCGAACATCCAAATTTTCAATGACATTTCCCAGAATAATCCTGTCTATGGCCGCAATTTCAGTCCGAATATTGGGCTTTAGGTCTTGAATTGTCCGGGGACCATTCGCATACACTTTTTCTTTAAAAAGTGTCCAAGGAAAATAGTCAAGAGGTGCTAAATCGCACGATCTCGGGGGCCAACAGACATCTGAATTTCGTGAAATTATGCGGTCTTGAAATTTCGTGAGCAATAAGGCGATTGTTTGGCGAGATGTGTGAGCCGCTGCTCCGTCTTGATGAAACCAAAGATCGTCGGCACCAATACGATCCAATGGTGGCCACAAAAAGTCTGTTAGCAACCAGCGATAACGTTCCCCGTTGACGGTAATGGCCTTTTCTTCTACTTCTTCAAAGAAGAATGGTCCAACGATGCTACCAGCCCATAGTCCGCATCAGTCACTTTTCAGGATTGAGAGGTTGTTGTATTGGTGTGGATTTTCAGCCCCCCAGAATCTGCATTTTGCTTATTTACGTACCCATTGAGGTGAAAATGAGCCTCATCAGAAAAGAGCACTTTGACCGAAAATCCGTCTTCTCTTTCCAGCATCCAATTAACAAAAACACGCCGCTGTTGATGGTCTATTGGCTTCAGTTCTTGTGTTAGTTGGATTTTGTATGGATGGAGGTGTAAATCAATGTGTAAAATCCGGCATAAAGTAATAGATGGCGCACCCAGTATTACAGATTCGAAGGACATAATTCTTAGAAAGAAAAATTTGGGCTGCGTTGTATTCTACAAAGATTGCTTACATACTTTTTAATGGTATAAACATCACAAAGTACAAAAATCCTTTTATCGCGTCTAGAAACATTTTAACGATCACAATGTATTCCACGCATGAGCGATACAAAGCGGCAAGGAGGGCACAAAAAGGACAACTCTAAGTTGAAAACGGGCGACTGTAGGTAAAGGTACCTCCAACTCCAACAGAAGCATGCATAAATCGAGTGAAACGGTTGAATGGTCCGTGAAGGGAACGTGAACAGGGTAGATCGGCGTTCGACGTGGCCAGGCAGAAAAGGCGGGAAATCGCATTTCAGATGCGTGAGCCTGCATGGAAAATTATGTTTATCCATTGCACCAAGCCGTTTATCCAACTGGGTTACGTGATTTTTCTCCTATCCGAAATCACTTTATAGTTAACGATTTTCCTCAAGAATGTATTTGTACACAGAAGCAGGATGTACCGAAGTAGGCATAGAATTATGTGGAATGAATTTTGTTACACCAAATAACGTCATTTGGAAGCAATTATTGTATCGCTGGATATGAGTCAAAAAATGTATAAAATATGTCCCATTTCAGGGAACTAATGAATGGTGGTGGTACTAGTGGAGTCAATTTGATCTTTCCACTGACGCAACACAACCCAGAAACTTCATTTTTAAACTTGAAAGCCTTGAAATGTGGACTCACAACGTTCATTGGTCCAATAGCAACGATTTGTTGTGAGCTGTAATCGATTGCCACATCATAATTAAATGCAACTCGACTGGGATTAAATGCGACTCTTTTACGTTATTGAATTTCAGTCATTCGATCCGTTCAATTTCATTTCTCGCTTCTCGCTGCTCGTCAGTTTGACTTCTTCGTATATATCTTTGACTTGCAGTATTGCGAGTTCTGCGACCTAGGTTGGTGCGTCTAATTGGTGGTATTTTGAAGAACCACAATTTTAATATAAGGCGTGCTTGTGGATTTTGTGTGTCGATTTTTTCCCTCTGCATCTTCGTTTCCGCAGGTTACACCCGTATCCGTATGTATGGGCATGTGTATCTACTTTTGTAGTTGCATATGTGCATTCATTTCGGGCCTGATGAAGCCACCCAGCAGGAATACGTATCGCTCGGGTAACCTATCCTATTTCCTTCTCGCATCCACTTTCCTCCTTTTTGCGGATTTTGCCCATATATATATATATATATATATATATATATATATATATATATATATATAGCTTTGAACTATATTTTCCAACGAATTCAGATTAGGTAGAGAGTGCCAGTTAGATATGTGTTTGTCTCCTTATTCTCATAGTCTGTAGTGAGGATCAAAGTGCACTTGACATAAGTAAATTTTTTGACAGTATTATCATTAAATTCATATATTTAGTATTTTTTTTGAACGTGCGAGTGTTTGCAGATAATTGTTGTGTTAGGAAATGACAAGACACGTAATTTGCAAAGAGCGTCACAAGCCTAATGGATAGATATATAGATATTTGTACCGGCAAGTATTATTGTGTTGATACAACGCTGTCACTTTGGTAGGGATTGGTAGACAGATGAGTCAAAAGCTTGCACTAAAACCACGCCATTTTGTTGACAAACAATGTAATGTAAGCGTATAGGCCTGGCTGCTTCTGATCTATTCAAATTATTATGTATTTTCTGTTTTTGGAAAATTAGAAAATTGGTTTCAAGATAATGGGCGTCGCAAACCCTACCTCAATATCATGTCAAGTCAGTTGTTCAAGCTTGAGGTAACATCAATACACATTTACAGCAATACCTAAAGACTGTTAAATTACGCAATTTCTTATACAAGGAAAACGTTAGAAACAAGAATATGAACGAAAAATTGTTTGGTATCGAAAAATGGCTGTTTCTCATTTTAAACAGTTTAGATTAGGAGAAATAGTTCACAATTCAGGGCATCACTATCCTGCTTCTCATTAAAGTACCAGCTAAGCTGACGATGTCAAAATAAAAAGAAAAGAAACATCACTATCTTCAATCTGCCTAAACGCTAGTCCACAAACTATACAGTCCAAAATAGAAATCAGTTACTACACAATCGAACTGACAAACGATGAAAGGGATAGCAAATAAGTGGGGCGTGGTTCAAGGACAGCGTATGCGCTTGGCTTACTGTGTGGAAATAGAAAATGTGGTATATTTCAAATATATTCTTGCTCAATCTACGTTTTTCAACAAGTTTGATGCACGAATTTCAACCAAATCTGCAACCAGAAATTTTGTAGTCTGGAATAGTCTTAAAACCAGGTAGATTATCTTTGTTTGCCTGTACAAAGACCCCAAGATTTATGTTGAGCAAGGAGTAGCACTATCTGTCGCGCGTAATGCTAAATGAAACACCAACTCCACAGCCAGTTACTCGGCTGCCCTGCTTTCATGCTTTCACGTTCTGCCCTTTTTAATAAAAACAAAAGGGCCAACTGGGTGTCATTCAATGGATTGGATGCCAGTTGGGTAAAGGGCCTATTTTCGACAGCGGGCGACGATCCTCTGTCAATTCACCGGAAGAACTGAATGGGTCCCGACGTTAGAAATATACCAGAGAGACACTGCTCTTATATCTGACAATTTATAGTACTTTGTTGATAAATTTTCTGAGAACGATGCATTACTATGAAAACCTATTTATCAGTCCGATAAAAATACGTAAATGTGGCCAAATAATTCTTGTAGTTTTGAAAATTGGTACAGCTAATTCTTGAGCTGTCTAAATAAACATACTAGTCCACTACTGTAGGGATGGGGGGTGACCCAGCGGTGGGGAGGGAAAAACAGGTGTTTTATCATACGATTTGTTGTGAAGCAACTGCGATTCAGATAAGATCGTGAGTATAGTGCAAGTCAGAATTCAACGATTAAGGAAGGTATGTAGATCTATCATTGTGAGCATATTCCACCAGAGGATATCCAACACAACCACTCAAGTATACAACCATATACCTGTGGACTGTTTGCGTAGGTTATAGAATTTCCTTTTACGTCGTTTGAAAGTTTCCGACAATACGAAATCTTGGGGATAATTAAGAGGTAGGTCGAAAGGTGACTTTTACTGGAAGACTGATATATTATTTATTATGCTTTTATAACTTCTAAAGGAATCGCTGAGATCCTACCTGGACAACATATGGTGATTCTAGTAGGCAGAAAAGTTATTATTTTATCAAAAGTTGACATCCATTTCGTTAAAAAGTCGAAAACGTGGAAGGCATTCTATCCAAGAGGTTAACTTTTGTAAATATTAATAATAATAATAATAATATTCATTCACTAAATGTACAAAGATAACGAACAATATGAGTAAATAAATATAAAATCAAAACAAGCCCAATAGAAGGCATCGCCTGTACATGGACCAGTGTTTTAAGTTGAAACTGTAGAATGCAAATGACAAAAAAGGACAAAAATTAGCTACAGTAGATTATGTGTTTAGTTGATGTTTGTATTTATGAGTTTATGAATTTCAGTCCTAGATATAGAACGTAGCCACTTTTTTAAATTTCTTTTGAAACAATTTCCGAAACGTAAATCTTTTAAGTCTTTAGGTATAATTTCATAAAATTTAGGCGCTAAATAGAGATATGATCGCTGCATTATAGATTTATGCGGTTGAGGAACTACTGTGCCATGAATTTTGTATCTGGTATATTGATTATGTTTAATTTTTTGGTCGGTGTTTACAAATTTATGGTAGTGAGTGATACTGTGTAAGAAATAAAGCTGTCTTATATCATACATTCGAACATCTGCGTATAATTTTTCAGTGGGATAAAGTTTCGGTTTTTTAAATATCATTTTTAGAATACTTATTTGAAAAACCTCTAAATTATAGATATGTGAGGAACATGCAGCTCCCCATGCTAATATACCATATGTGAGATGAGGCTCAATCAGTGCATGGTATAATGTTCGTAGATATTTTTCTGTCAATATATTCCCAAGGTATTTAATTTTGTAGGATACAAATCTAACTTTCTTTAAAATATAATTGACATGGATGTCCCATCGTAAGTGAGGATCCAAGACTACTCCAAGGTATTTTATGTTGGGCACTCTATTAATTTGCATTTTTTGATCATTAATGCTGAAGGAGAAATTTGTGTAATTGGGCAGATGTCTAGCATAAGATCCAAATGGTAAAAAATGTGTTTTAGAGTAGCTAATGCTTAATTTTCTACTGTTAAACCACCGCAAAATTTTGATAAAATCATTTTCAATTACATTTTTCAGATCAGACCAGTCAGTGCCTCCATATAATATTGCAGTATCATCTGCAAAACTAGTTATTTTGCCAACACAATTAATTTGGAAAATATCATTTAAATATATATTGAATAACAGCGGACCTAAGACAGTTCCTTGTGGGACACCACGCTTAATATACATTTCTGTACTAAATGATCCTGATATCTGCATAGATTGTGGGCGATTTGACAAATAATTTTCGATCAGTGGTACGCGTTTCCTCTGAAACCAATTCTCTCCAATGCTTCTAATAATAATTTGTGATTAACTGTGTCGAAAGCTTTCTTTAAATCAACAAAAACGCAGACTGAAGGGATTCTGTTATCAATATTTTGATGTATTTGATTTACAATTTTAGTTATTGCGTCCGATGCAAATGGGAGAATAGAACAAATAATAGTCAGTTAGCGTAGTTCTTTGAGAGACTGATTCTTTAATACTGGTAGAAAAGTTATTTTAGGGTAATTCTTTCGATAAATAGCGGGAGGAAACGTGTGGTTTTGTAGGTTATACTGTTGTGACTATTCAGGCCCACAAAATAAAGTTGTGTGTGCTTATGGTCCGACTATGCTTTTCCCATATAATTTTTCACACTTGACACGAATCTGAACTGAAAATTGGGAGTTATTTGACATATTAGACATTTTGGGGTTTACATGTATGGTGGATATGCATTGCACATCTAATTAGATTCCTCTCAGTGTTGCACAACCACCTAAAATAGGAAACATTATGAGTTAATGTTATCTATTCGTCCATCTTCCCTCAGTTTTAACTTTAGACTCATCCCAACACACATACGACTTTTTCCATTTTGTGGGCTAGTGTGGCTGACGTCCAGGCAACACGGTCAATAAATAACACTTTCGACATGCTAACATGTTTTGCCGAAAATGGATGCATTCTAAAAGGCCGTCTGCCCGTTACGATTTTTTGTGCTGAATTTATTACGCTTTCGTACAAAATTGAGAATAGTGTAAATGCCGTCTGTCACTATACTTAATTTTGTGCTAAATTTAGTACGCGGAATTTCATACCAAATTAAGGATAGTGTCAGACAGCATTTAATACATAATTTTTATTGACTGGTAAGTTTTTTAGTACCTGTTCTAAATAAAATCATGCTAAAAGTGTGCAGACGCCTACTGCAAATTTGGAGCAGTACAATGGCTGCTACAAGCGCTACGTGACAAGGAATTACATCTTCTACGCTACCTTCAATTAACGACAAAAGATACTCAAATTGTAGAACTGTAAGTCCTGATAAATTCCTATAATTCAGTGGACCCTCCATTAGAAGTTCTTTATTCAGCATATGGAGCACACCTATGCCCTGCTCCCTCACCCTGACCCATTTTTTTATGAGGTGGGCAGCTACGACGCGGACCACTGTTGCCGCAGAGGCATGTAATATATGCGAATCACTGAATCGCTCCATTTTCTACAATTTTCAATTCGCTTAAGGTAAAAAAGGAATGAAGTAGCAAGCCGCAGTGTGGTTAGAATAACTTTGACGTAACAAATGGCAGTTGGCAGTTGACAGTTATAGTTTTTTCTATAGTTTCACTAGAGGGACTAGTTCAAGTTCTCATTTTTGTCTGCAACTTCCTTCCATATGACACACGATTCATAAGCTACACCGAGTTAGTACACCATAAATCAAGAGGAAACGACTGAGCTCTGGAAAGGGCCTTAATGTCAATTTGGCGGAAAAATTGGAAAGTTCTGTCTGGAAATATGTGAGTAACCGTTATATCTGGTGCACAGAATGAACCCGTTCAACTGAGTAATTACGTTAATACGGCTGGCGCGCTACGAGGGAAGCAGACAGCCAAACGAGGGAGATGGAATACGCTCCCCTCAACCCCCCTCATTTGGTCGATAGTTGGAGTTGGAGTGCTTTGCTGGTAAAGTGCCTCCATATTCGTATCCAGATAATATCGGATGAGATATTTTTGTGTGCATTTTGTTCAAAAATGCCAAGGTTACACAAACCAGTGCATTTTTGAGATTAAGGCTTTATTTGATGCGAATTTGCCTTTGACCGTTAATTAGTTCTGGAAGCTATTACTGATTTGAAAAAACTATGAAAATAGCCAAGAGTATGTTTTAAAAGCATACAACGTTTACTTTGTAATGTGAATCATAATTTGCACATTCAAATTTTAGTGAGAAGTAACCAGTAACCTTACATACGCCTGATTTGAAAAATAGATACCCAAGCCAATCCCAGAAAAGATTGTCAATTATAAAGTTTTTATTCTAAAGCAAGGATATCGAATATATTTAAGGCAGTTACATACATACATACATTTTTGAAGTAAGAATCGTTTTTTCACATTTAAACATTTGTCAATTCGTGGCTCTTGGGACCTATTATCAAAGAACGCTGCTGCCTGACCGTTACACCAGCAGTAACTATCTTCTCCCACAAATCATCACTTTCCAAGCGCTTTCCACCAATCACCTATTCAGGAGTGTATGGTAAATATTTCGCTGGTTCCTAACAAAACTTGTCCAGTTAAGCCTGTGTTATTGCTGCAACGTGAGTCGCGCGCTGTTGTAAAGAAGAGCGACAAGACTAGAGAGGGACTGCACCGCCAGCTTTGAAAAGCACGCCGAAGCTTTAGTGGTGTTTCACAGCACCTTTCAGCTTTTATAGTAGGAGAAGGGCTAACTTTTTGATATCCAAAAATCAAATACTTGGCGCATTTCACAATCGGCATGACCATGCAACCAACACCGACAGAGACATGAAATGTGGTGGCGGAATAGTGAGTGACTAGCAAATAGTATCTGCGGTTGAACGGACGTCACGTTACAGAATGCGCGGGCACGATGCGCAATCGGTTCTTACTTACAAAATGGCGGGCGTAGTTTTTAATTTCTTAGTAACCCCAGAAAAAATTGTCAAGTTTTTATTCTAAATCAAGGATATCGAATATATTTAAGGCAGGTACATACGAGGGCCATTTTTGAAGTAAGAACCGTTTTTTCACATTTGAACATTTGTCAATTCGTGGCTCTTGTGTTCTATTATCAATGAACGCTGCTGCCTGACTGTTACACCAGCAGTACCTATCTTCTTCCACAAATCATCATTTTGCAAGCGCTTTCCACCAAGCAAGTTTTGGAAGATGAAGATGGAAGTCTGATGGTACTTATTCAGGAGTGTATGGTAGATATTTCGTTAGTTCCTAACAAAACTTGTCCAGTTAGGTCTGTGTTATTGCTGCTACGTGAGACCGCGCGTTGTTGTAAAGAAGAGCGACAACACTAGAGAGGGGCTGCACGGCCAGCTTTGAAAAGCACGCCTAAGCTTTAATGGTGTTTCACAGCACCTTTCAGCTTTTATAGTAGGAGAAGGACTAACTTTTTGATATTCAAAAATCAAATACTTGGCGCACTTCACAATCGGTATGACCATGTAACCAACACCGACAGAGACATGAAACGTGGTGGCGGAATAGTGAGTGACTGGACAATAGTATCTGAGGTTGAACGGACGTCACGTGACAGAATGCGCGGGCACGATGCGCAATCGGTTCTTACTTACAAAATGGCAAGCGTAGTTTTTAATTTCTTAGTAACAAACATCGCAGAGGCACACTTCTTTTTTGCTCTCTACCTTTTTTCATCGCATCTTAAGACTAACTGATACAGTAATATCTCATCAATGGATTTAAAAAAATGATGTTGGCAAAACAAAATCGTCAATAGCCTTTTACTTGTATTCAATGTCCTACAGGTATGATGAAATGTTGAATTTGCAGGTAAATTATATCCATCCTTACGCTTTAATACTAAGAGTTAATAGTACATTGTATATCTAGCTAAAAGAGTTAGTTATTATTGGTCGATCACTTTTATATCAATAATGATGTATAGAATTTTTCTGCTACTCACGATATACAATACTACTACATTTGATTTCATAGGATTTATATAATTGTATGGTGTCATTCACCCTAACCTATACGTAAATCCATGGTAATGACGTTGCTTGGTGAGGAACTACTAAGCTCGAATCATGAGTACTGGAAACATGACGATGGACTTTAGAGTGAGGGCGAAGCCAAAAGTGTCGAGGATGAGGGAAGGGTATCTACTATACTATAGAAGAGATATTTGCAAATAACCTGACTAGGAAAAACGCGTCCCCTGAATTTCGTTTACCAACAGGTGCATTTCGTGAAAATATCATTCTATCAGCTCAATTTAACAGGATACATCCCATTAAAAGTAATAAATGATGTTAACATACTACTCAGAATAGCCGTATATATCACATAATGAACCTATTGAGTGCCGACATATTAAATCAAGGATGAGGCATCGGTCACATGACTAAGTGCATCAAGGTTGTATTCATATATGCGTCCAAAAAAATACAGGATATCAAGAAAGCTATCGTCTTTTTTGTCTGAAAAAAGTACCACTGAATTGAAAAATAGTACTGTAACACTAGGTTTCAAAAAACATAATATGCTCAAAGCTGCAGGTACCTCCTATGTGCTTAGCACGACAGTATAGCCATTGTGTCGGAAATGTATTTCTGGTTTTGAGCATGTTTGCATCTCTTTGTTGCTTTCGTCGTGTGTTTACATGCGCAGAAGCTCTAAGCGCACCAAATCTCCAAGAGACACGCCCTCCTCACCGATAAGACAGTATTAGCTTGATATGAATACGTATTTTGCCTTAGGGAGTGCACACCCTCCTGTTTCCAGTATCATGTCTCGAATGAATGCAGAATGAGTAAGTAGCAAGTATACTGGGTATATGTTTTACACTCTTTTATTTATTATTAAAATCCTTAATTATTGAAGAGCTCACTACATAACGAGCTAGACGAAATACAGGGTGTAAACGTTATGGTAGTCATTATTGAAATGGGTAATAGGGAGGTCAAAACAAGTCAAAAAGTGCATATGACACATGGTCCAAAAGTCAATAGATTTTTGACTAAATGGCTTTATAATTTACAACTTTAAGTGCTTTATATCGACCACAACCACCACAATCTTATTAATTTTTATAATCTAATCGAAAACGTTTTTAAATTGGGTAATTAACAAATAAATAGCATTAAGTTTTTCTAAGTTAAGCCAAAATTTGTAGTCAGTAAGTAATTAAGTTTCAATAAATTAAATATTTAAAACACACATGACAAGCGCGTCGGTCTTTCATCACTCTTATCGAACCGCCAATCGATCGCAAACGGTAACAGTGGTTAGTTATCGTTTTGCATAGATAAATTACTTTATTGTTTTGTCGAGCAGAGCATCGGGCGTGTTGTTTTGTTTTTGTTCGCGTACGTCGTCGTGTTTATTTACAATGTTCTCGAATCAAGGGTTCGCCGACATGCCCTTAGTTTACGGTCAAGCTCGTCAGAATTCAAATCTTGCAGCTCAAATTTATCGCGACAGATTTCGTCAACGGGTACACCCAGACAGAAGGATATTTGTGCAAGTGTATCAAAGACTCCGAGATACAGGAAGTGTTCAGCCCACTGATATTCGCACTCGTGAAATACAGGTTACTGTAGAGCAGGAGGAAATACAGGTTACTGTAGAGCAGGAGGAACAAATTTGAAATGTCGTGGAAATCAATGCAGATATCAGCACCCGGGAATCAGGCCGCCGCGTAGGACTATCGCATACCATAGTCTATATAATCCTACGGGAAAATTTGCTTTATCCCTAACATGTACAACGAGTGCAGGCCTTGGTACTAGAAGACTATCCTCGCAGACTAACATTCTGTTTCTGTTTTTGCACAAAGACATTGAAAAACCGGATTTTTTTAAAACCATTCTAGCGACGGACGAATGTACTTTTACGCGAGATGGGATATTAAATTTCCGTAATACTCACACGTGGGCCCAAGAACATCCTCATAACATTCGTGAAGGTCATTTCCAACAACGTTTTGAAATAAATATTTGGGCGGGTAATCTTGACGATCAGGTAATTGTCCCTTTCGAGTTACCCCCAAAGTTGTCAGGAGAAGGATACCTTAGCTTTCTAGCCAATAACCTACCCGAACTTTTGGAACAGACCTTGGAGAATATGCCATTACAACGGAGACAGAATTTGTGGTTTCTTTTTGAGGGGGCACCACCACACGTTTTTAGAGGCGTCATTCAGTATTGGGATGAACCTTATCCAAATCGCTGGATCGGTCGAAATGCTCCTGATCCTCGAAAATGGCCAACAAGATCTCCTGACCTCAATCCGATTGATATCTGGTATTGGGGAGAACTTAATGGGGCTGGTCCAATAAGAACTGAAGCACAACTTCGCGAAAAAAAATTTAATGTGGCTCAAATAATAAATGGATAACTTCGAGGACCTAGAGTAATAAGAAACTGGCTTCGTCGTAATGAAGCTTGTGTGGAAAGTGGAGGACGACATTTTGAACACCTTCTTTAAATACAAAAAAAGTGCAGTATGGGTTTTTAAAAAAAAACCATGTATTTATCAAAATTGGGTTCCCTATTTATAAGTGGATTTTTTTAATACGTTCAATAAACTTTCACACACCAGGTGAAGCGCTGAGACAGTTAGTGGTAAGTCCGTTTTTTTAATTGTTTGCATTTTACAAGTACATTATCAAATAATGAAACAATACCTAAGAGCCAAAAATAACAAACTCCATCTTTATTTACACTGCGTTCCGTCGTAATTTGCATCTGGCATTGCGGCGTTGTCAGATTTTATTTTACTTTAAAGTAGCTTTTCTCTAAAAAAATGCCGTTTTGACTCCCATGTTATATGAAACCTTTTGCTTCTTTTAACCCCCTGTATCATCCATTTAAATAATGACTATGATAACGTTTATACCCTGTATAATATGTTGTTTTCAAATAATTCGGAAAATAAATCCTATTTGTTGTAATGATATAATGAGTGTTTGCCCTCAGTATTGTCTGTTATTATTTACGTAAGGTAAATCAAGCTACTTCTAAGTGGACATTCCTGGTATTAGTGAAAAAATACAGGATATTTTTCTAAGGTCCGTCACTCGAACCACGCAACTCTTAAGGAGTGCCATTTTGGCCATTTGAACCACTGAAATACGTACTAGTATTTAAAGAAAGTTGTCAGGAACTTGTCACAATGGATAATTGCTGTCTTTATTTTAAAAGTTCGTTTCTCTATTGCCTAAATTGTTAAAATGTAGGCGACGCATTTTTCAATGTATACAGGGTGTTAGGGAAATAATATTCGTAACTTTAAGAAGTAATTCCTTGCAATATTCTAAGCAAAAAAGTTCATTATAAAAATCAATCGTTTTCGAGGAAAGGGAGTCGTAAATAATTAAATTTTCTCCAACATTTGGCAACACTGCAACGCAACCGCGATACCAGCGCACGACGACCGCAACTGATTCATCGAATTGTTTACGTTTGTATGATATTTTTGTTGAAAATATGCCTTGAATTATTGAATACTTTTACGCAATTTGTGGCTAATATTTTTTATTTAATAACGCTTATCAGTACAGTACATACAACAAAAACGTATGATCTTTGAGAATTCGTTTAATCTGAACATTAATAACAACTGTAGTGGGTGAGAGTAAAAATTTGGGATTGTGGTTTCCTCCTCCGCCTATAGTATGCTTAAGCAATTATATCCACAGCGTCGTGTTTTAAATAGTAGCTTGAAAATGAAGTTATGTGATGCCCTTATAAATTCTCGTCTATCTTACTGTGACAGCATACATGGCCCGGCTCTTTTAATAAATGGTTATTTAAAATTACAGCGAGTATAAAATGCGTGTCTACGATTCTCTTTTAGTATAAGTAAGTTTGATCACATAAGCCATATTTTCAAACAACACAACATTCTAAGTTTAGATAAATTGAGAAAATTGCATTTCCTATCACTGATCCACAAAGTTCTCATGAACAAAAAGCCGGAATACCTTATAGATAGAATTTCAAAGTTTGAAAATATCAATTATTATACACATACTAGAAATAGGCGAATGATCGTTATACCACCTCACTCAACATCAACCTTTAAACGCAGCATTTCATATAACGCAGCCAAACTATGCAATTGTCTCCCAAATAATTTTTATGACTTTTGTTTATTGAACTTTAAGAAAAAGCTAAAGAATTTGTATATGTCTGAAGTGTGAAGGATCCTATATGCCGACTCTGCTTACGCCCACTACTTTTCTTCTTGTCTCTCTTTCATCCTTGTTCTACTAATTGTTGATAGAAAATACTTTTTCGTTACCTTCAAAAATATATTATGATTTGCTGATAGTATCTGGACAGCTGCACCAGCAACAAAAGACTTTTAATTCTACGTTTCATTGAGAAAGTTATCGTAGTTACATGGATGTGCTGAAGCTCACTACTTTTTCACTCTTTTTTTATTGTTAGTTCCTTTCTCTTAGGCAGTAAGGTACACCTTACAGAATAGTTATTATGAATATCATTGGCACATATGCTTATCTTTATTACAGAGTTTTCCCTTAGATATGTTTATGATGTAGATACAATTCTTTATTTAAGGCTGAGTTGAAAATACCCCTAGGGTAACACTCCACCTTTTGAATTTTTCACTTTTACGGTTTTCATGGTATTATTCTTTTGTTCCATTCTTTTGTTTTATTTTGAGTATGCAAAGTTGAATAAAGGCACATTATCATTATTATTATTTACTATAAAAATGACAGAACTTACCGGTACGTGGCGAAACACACCACCAATTCCCACGATTATCAGTCGCTTATTTGAAACGATGCGATGCACGAAAAAAAAAGACATATAAATCATATAAAGTTACAGTTAAATGTATTAGTAATCACAATAGATGTTCTTTGGTGTCCACTCCAACTTCACGATGTCTTTCGCGATTGTTAAAATTAGGCACTACGCTCCCTGTGTCCAGTCTTTGGGATACTTCTACGAATGTTCTTCTAGCTGGTAGCCGATCAGGCAAACGTTCTTCGTAAATGCACCTAGCCTCTTCAGAATTGCAATGAGCCTCTCCGTACATAATAAGCATATCGTGATACTCGCGTACCTTGTTTTCGGTACGCACTTTCGTATGAAAATGCACGCACTGATACCGTAATTCATACTGAATAATAAAATGTGATTTCAATTCTTGTAAACAGTACTTGCTTTAACGTATACAACAAACTACCAAATAATTTTTTCCCGATGTAGGTATTTATTTTTTTGTCTACCGACACGATGTCGGTTGCGATGATCCATGCAGTGCAGGCGGAGCACGACGTTGCCAGTTGTGAGAGGGATTTTGATCGTTTGTTTTTCTTCGGAAAATTGTATTTAATAAGCAAGAAAATTATTTTGTTAGAGACAGTTAACTAATAAATAGATGTGTTGATACATTTTACGCTATTAGGTGTATGAATTTAAATTATTAAGATCCAAAATTAATTTTTTTCATGACTAAAAAGAAATAATTTCAGCAGTTTCTTGCACAGAAACTGTTGATTTTCGGAGATAGGCTATAATGAACTTTTTTTGCTTAGAATAGTGCAAGAAATCACCTCTTAAAGTTACAAATATTATTACCCCAAAACCCTGTATATATGTACGTATGTGTACATTAACATAAATAAATATTTATTCATACTAGTAGTTAGTACTCTCGTATGATATATTTACTAATGTTTACATCATTGAGTCTAATGGATTCTGAAAACTTCCGAGCATTAAATCCAACTGGTGTTAAATGCAACTGCACCATAATCCACAGCTGATAGTTCGATATACAGTCGTTAGGGGATGTTTTTGTGGTTTATTTTGCAGTGCCGTGTGTTGTATTTCGATGCAGTATGTGATGTCCTTTGTTAGGTTTTTCTGCTGTGTGGAAATGCACATAATTCGAGTAATCCCGTTAAAGGCCGACGTTTAATCCCTGTAATTGACCCCGTTAAACATGGGGAGGTCGAAGAACCGACGTTCTGTAATAGCGCGATTTTTCGTAGGGTATTGAAAGCACTACTGAAGCGGAAGCTTTCACTTATTCATTACATAATGCTGTAGGGAATATTGTGTGTCATTTTGTTGTTTTAGATCCTTTGAGCTTATTAGTCGCATTACAAGGATTTAGTAACAGTCAACGGCAACCGAACGAAGTACCAGGAAATAATGGATGATTTTTTTGCTGGTATCCTTTTGGCAACACTGTTTTCGACAGATGACGCGTGAATCGTGTCTTGAGTCATTGTCAAACTCGTTCAGTTTGGTCTATAATTTAACCATGAATCGACTTACGAACGAACAACGCTTGCAAATTGTTGAATTTTACTATCAAAATTCATGCTCGGTTAAGAGACTGCATCGAGCACTGCTTCCAATTCATGGGCAATTTGGTCGGCCTACTGAGGGAGCTATTCGGAAGCTTGTGACTAAATTTCGAACCCAGTTTACATTATTGAACATTAAACCACCAACACGCAGACGTAGAGTGAGGACTGAAGAAAATATTGCGGCTGTATCCGCCAGTGTTAGTGATGACCGTGAAACGTCGATTCGCCGCCGTTCGCAGCAATTGGGCCTCTGTTACTCCACTACGTGGAAAATTTTGCGACAGGATTTGGGTGTAAAACCTTATAAGATACAGCTGGTGCAAGAATTGAAGCCACATGACCTCCCACAAAGTTTCCAATTTGGTGAATGGGCGCTGGCAAAGTTGGAGGAAGATCCACATTTTTATCGAAAAATTGTGTTCAGCGACGATGCTCATTTCTGGTTGAATGGGTACGTTAACAAGTAAAATTGCCGCATCTGGAGTGAAGACCAACCAGAAGCATTGCTACCAATGCATCCCGAAAAAATCACTGTTTGGTGTGGCTTATGGGCCGGTGGCAACATCGGGCCGTACTTCTTCAAAGACGACAATGACCCGAACGTAACTGTGAATGGCGAGGGCTACCGTGCGATGATAACAAACTTTTTTTGCCCAAAATGGAAGAGCTGGACTTGGCTGACATGTGGTTTCAACAAAACGGTGCCACATGCCACACCGCACACGAAACAATGGCACTATTGTGAGGCGAGTTCGGTGAACAGTTTATCTCACGTTTGGGGCCCGTCAATTGGCGGCCTAGATCGTGTGATTTAACGCCGTTGGACTACTTCTTGTGGGGCCATGTTAAGGCTAATGTCTACAGGGATAAACCAACAACGATTGATGCACTGGAAGCCAATATTGAAGCATTTATTCGTGAGATACCGGCCGAGATGTTGGAGAGAGTGTGCCAAAATTGGACCTTGCCCATGGGACATCTAAAGCGGAGCTGCGGCCAACATTTACATGAAATAATCTTTAAACATTAAATTATATCGACCGTTCTATCGACTCAAATAAAGATTTAATCGTTTTTTCAGATTTTTTGTGTTTTTTTTTTGAAAATCAAATCCTATACCTCTTAAAAAATCACCCGTTATTTACTAAGCTGATATGTAATGATCTGTCTGGTCTTGTATTGGGTGAAACAGAAATTTGTGTAAGACTTATTACTTATTTATTTTGGATTTTTACCTAAATAGAAAACTCTCGCAACCTATCAAGTGAAACTGGCATTAGACAAGGAGATTCGCCGAGCCCACTAATATTTAATCTGATAATAGATGAAATCACAAAGAAAGTTAAAAAAAGAAGAGAATATAGAATGGGAGAAAAGGAAATGCAAATAATATGCTACGCCGACGACGCCATAATAATAGCCGAAAATGAAGATAACCTACAAAGATTAATTAAAGAATTCGGAGATACGGCGGTGATTTCAACAGAGAAAACTAAATCGATAAAGATATCAGCGGAACCGAGATGATGTAAAGTGGCCGTAAATAACAAAATAATAGAACAAGTGATGGAAACGGAATACTTGGGAATCAATCTGTCAAGCTATGGAAAAGTTGAAAAAGAAGTACAAAAACAAGTGAATATGGCGAACAGAGGCAGCAGCAGGATGTCTCAACAATACAATCTGGAGAAACAAATACCTCACAACGAAAACGAAAACTAGGATATATAAATCAACTATAAGACCGATAATGACATGCACAGTGGAAAGAAGAGCAGATATGGCGAAAACACAAAGATTATTGGAAACACTGAAAATGGAAGAAGATCAATGGGACGACCGAGGAAAAGATGGTCAGACAACATCAATTGAGGCTAAAAACAAGTAAAACAGGCATGAGCCTATTAATAAAGTAGGAAGAAGAAGAAGAAAACCAAATAGGTCCAAAGCGTGGGCTAAATATATTATACCGTTTTGGGCAGCAAAAAGTATTGCCCTGACGGCCTTTCCTGCGCGAAGTGTGAGATTCTCCAGATGCGACAACAAAACTCCTCAGGTGTTTTCGACACGCCCCTGCACGGTACTGCTTGCAGCATTTCTCCATAGTAGGTATCGTTCTGCTAGGTTTTCATACCTTACTCTTCATCGTACACATGCATAAATGCCTACCTATGTACATGTACAAACAAGCAGGTTCCTACTTATTAGTTCTTTGGTCTATTTCGGTCCTTCTGTACCCATTTGCCCTTGCTTACGTGCGTGGGAGAATTGTCAGCAATGATCCTCTTACTGAGCGTTAATTTCAGCTATCTCTGGTAGTCAACCCATCTATTACATTCGAGTAGATGATTATTACTATCTTCCACTTAGTTGCAATATACGCTCTTTTCTACCCTCATCAGATAGCTATCAAAACAACAAGTACAACTTGTAGTTTCACATTGTAAGTCTGAAAAAGTAGTAGTAGTAGTTTCACTGTGGTCAGTGGTTTTGAGAGAGATTGGGGGAGGAAAATAGAGAGAGAGCAAGAGAGAGAACGAGAGGTAGATAGGCCAATTTATTCTGTCAGTCACACTTAAATCTACATAATACGATCTTGCTTCAATGCTTGCCTGTCATAGTAGATTATTGAGCTTTATGGATCCACGTTTTTATTCGGGCAGTCAAAATGAAAGCAAAATCCCTGGAATGTTGCTTCGAACACCTAGACAATGATCAAACAATTATGTGTTCATTAGTGATATAAGTGATATAAGGAACCATGTAACACAAATCAGTGGCTAACTTAATTTTGACCAAAGTCACCTCACTACATAGATACACTGTATCTATTACGTAATATTTATTTGCTTGAAAGCTTCTCAAGTTCAAATGCCCGTAGGTCCGAAAAGCAGGCGAAAAAGCTGAAGCAGAGGTGTCAGTTACCTTGGATAGGAAAGAATCTATATATTGCAATGTTTGCTCCATTGGCCCAAGTTCTTTTTGCCTTATTGAAATCCTCAATTTTTTTGTCGCCACGGGTCGGGTGACCCTTTGTTCAGGGTGGCCGCATTCGAATCGTATAAATTACGTCGCTGGGAAAATAATCCGATAGATTATGTGACAGCGATCTAAGTACCCGGAGGCATGGCCGATTTATCTTCCGGCTATTATACGTTTCTCTAAACGTTTCCGGTCTATTGCTCATGCCCGGAGCCGATCGTGCGATGGAAAATACCGGGTCGTACATTTATATGGGATGCTAAACAATTGGTCATTGGACGTAACGCCCTTTGCTTACTGACAGTTTCACACGGTAAGAATTCGGTTGTTTCCAGTCGAGGAATTAGATATTCATATCAATGAAAGTGTGTTATCCAGATATTTTTTTATTTCATATGACGTTTATATTACAAAAACCATGTCACTCACTTCCGTTAATCTATACGCCGATCGGCAGGGGTATTACGTAAAAAGCCTACATCATGTCAAAAACGATAACAGCACAGCACCGGTACTATGTAAAAACCTATAAAACGTCAAGAAAACCTATAAAATGTCATCCTGTAGAGTAGGTAGTTTTTAGGGTGCAAACAGTCATTCCACGTTTGCTCACCAGGGTCGTTGTGAGCGTCCATCTATGGAGGAATAGCTCAACTACACGCATTGTTGGTTGCATATGTTTTGTGACGCTGAGTAGTCTATAGTTTTTATCTCTGAGAAGAAAGCTGGTTGAATAGCAAGATCGCATCTGGATGATTATGTGTATTTGCTATGGGAGAAAATCATTACTGAATGTGCTGCCAGTGGACTATATCTATTAACTGTGCCCGACGGGTTATTTATTAGCTGTCCTTTCTGAAGACATGTTATTTATGTTCAAAGTTATAAATTTCGATTTATTCCTTTTTTTGTGTTTTCAAAGACTTTGAGGAGAACTACGGGAAATCACCAGCGCGCCCGGGTTGTGTGTAATTGCTGTTAGTATGCATAAGACCTGTAATTCGACAGTGTGCAGTGAATATAAGTCAGTCGCCCAGAGATCCTAACACCATTTTGACCCAATTTTGAGGTATTATAGTAATATTGCCTCAAAATAATTAAAATAGCAACTAAAATGCACTATTTTGAGAAGCACCGCCTAACTGATGTGAGTATTTTTAATTTTAAAGCTGTGTTGAAAATTTCCCTTTTGTTATCCATTACTCGAAACTTTTTTAGATATACGATTGTTTACCTCTCGGGTACAGAATTATTTCTTATGTCTCTCATTTTTGAAATTCAGCAAATTTGCATATGTAATTTCCAGAATGTGTAGGAAAAGGTGTGGGTCACAAAAAATCTAAATAATGTCAAAAAATTGGCATAATGACTCTTTTCAAGATACTTATGTAATACCCGTGCAGGTATAACGTATCTTGAAAAGTGACATTCGTCGTTTTTTGACATTTCGTATGTTTTTTTTTTGTCATTTCGTAGGCTTTTCTACAAGATGTTACCTTAGCACAAGCTGCTGTTGTACACATGTTGTGAACTCGTTTTGTAGCTGTAAATGTTGTTTAAACACTACCTGGTTTGCAGGATGACATTTCGCCGTTTTTTTACGGTTTTTAGGTTTTTTACGTAGAATGTCAACTTGTGCCGTAGAACGTCAACTTGTGCACTAGGTAGCCACTAGCGCCAACTAAAGTGAATGTTCGGTACTTAGTTCAAATGTGACATAGGAAAACCTTCGTGATGTCAAAAAACCTACATAACTTCATGAAAAATCGATATAATTTCACTTTTTACGTCAAGTCATGTAGGTGACGCTTCTCTCCCACCACAATTCGAAAACTACTGCTAGGATTTTGATGAGACTTTGACACAGGGCTACTGGATTTATTTATGAATCAATGTATTTACACCACCAGCCGATAATCATGGGTAGGAGAACAGAAGTTTACAGCGTACTTACATACAGAAATAGACATAATGTAATATTGTTGAAGAAACTACAGAGCCTTAATAAAAGTCACATTTGTGTTGAACATACTCCTATCAATTCTGGTTTCTACATTGTTCAGACAGTTACACATGGAATATAAGTGAGAATGCAGAAGGGTCTTGGCCATTGGGGCTTAGATCTTTTCTGGTGCGACGTCTTGTATTAAATGCCAGGCGACTGAGAGAATGTGGACTACCATACTGATTGTGAATAATCTTGTACAAAAAGATTAATGAATGCATTATTCTTTTGTGCTCTAACTTAAACATATCGTGCCTCTCTATCAATACATCATGCGAAATACGTTGTTCTGGATTAGCAATATCTATCCTGTATAATAGGTACTCGAAATATATACGCTGCACTTTTTTTAAAGTGTCGCAAGTTACTTAGCAATGATACCAAATAATTCTAGGGTATTTAAGTTTGTACATTTTTGTTAACGGGCATGCAGGAACAGAAGCACAATTCCACGGTAACGTCAAAAACTGGAGCTGATCTTAAATAATTATTTATGACAGTACTTTACACAGACTGACTAACTATAGCAGCAATCACATTTATTAAGTATCTTAAAGTAGCACAAAAAAGTATCATCAGGCTTATGTGCAAGGAAGCTCTTACCCTTCTAATGATTTATTTATTCAAACAGAGATATTCGCTACTCGAAAACTATATGCTTACAACCTACTCGCATTTCAGTACAGAGACAGGATTTATCATAAGAAAGTCAATTATAAGTAGAAGCTTAATTCTACCGAAACCAGAAAAATCTGTACTATCAAGATCATCTGGTAAACTGTATTCCTCTGGAATGTAAATCTTCAAACTCCCTGTACCTATTCTAAAAAAAATTAAACAATAGATACATAAAATACCCAGCTCAGATATCCATGATTTCATTTCCGCAAAAAACTTGTACTTACCGACATTTTTACAAAACAAGTATAATATCCATTTCATATGAAATTCACTAAATCATCTTCAATATGGTCGAAAGAGTACAAGTCAGATTCTGTTCACATGATACCCAGTTTCAGTTAAACACATTTCCTTTTTTATATCCTATCAGTTTATTTATACATTTCATCATTCTCTTAGTGTTTATACTAATGTGAAAACTTTTGCATTATAACTTTACTGCTAACTTCTAGCTTCTAATATGTTACGTGTTTGTTTTATTTTTTTAGTTTTACTCAATCAGTTCTTTTATCTTATTATATTTTTGAGTTCTCCTGAAGCTATGCTGCTTCATGGTTCAATTGTCTCTAGCTGTCGGTTAATGCCCAGGACAAATTTATCTTTTTGGGGTTTTCCGTGTTTGTCGTACAATTGTATACCTTGTAAATTATTTATTTTCCTAGAATGAATCACTACTACTACTGTATCTTGCTGTCATACACAATACACCCCATGACTTTGCCCAAAAAGCCTTAAAGACGGAATTCCGTATCTTCGTTTATACTGAATTGCAGAACGCATTCCACATAGGGCGCTCTATTAGAAAATTGATCGGGCTTGTAGTCCATATTTCCCTTATAATTTATCCCTGTATTATCTTGGAAGGATATCGAGTTTCTTAACCGATAATTTCATTGTTATGTACACACCGCCCTAGATAAAGTCAGTCCGTGACATTTTTAGGTCAGGCCAGCAACATACAGGTTACCGTTAACTGACTTGAATTTAAAATAGGAATTTCTCGTTTATATCATTTTCAAGAATGAACCCTCACCCAGACAAGGCATATCACAGAACTTCACTTTTCCCTTCTCTTCAGAGATTTATGTAAATGATCATAACAGTAAATACTTCGAGTTTCCATTGTTGTCAGTCCGTTGCGTCTACTGCTTCAAAACTGGTTGAGAAAAATGTCCTAGTTTCATTGCAGATAAAGTCATTGTTGTCTATATCTTGCCATTTGACAAAGAATCTACGTGATGCGTGGAATTGCTCAGAGGCATGCATAGCAAAAAAAATGAAATACCATCTGGACCACTGGCCAACTAATTTTTTATTTTCTTCAGTTTCATTAAAATTACCGAGGGAAAATTATAGGACGAAGGTAATTTACTTGACGGAGGAACGTAATTTACTTGACGGAGGAACATGAGAGTTGTTCAAAAATACTAATTCGAAACAGTCGGCAAGTGCTTTTGCTATCTCGTCAGGAGTGCTTTATAGTTCACGAAAATGCATTGCACCGTGCATTATGACATTACTTTTAGTTTGAAACATATGGGTGTTAACATATGAGAAATACTGGCACGCAAAATTAACCGGAGAAACAAAATTATGTTCAAATTAAATTTTTAATAACTTTTTAACCTCTGCATCAATCGGTACCTACTGACGATCTTCCAAAAAAAATGAAAATGTTTGTTGTTATACAGGGTGTAACTAAAAGATGCATTTTGCTCTAAACTTCTGTACGTCCTGTGAAAACAATGGATTACTGAATAATGTGTCTTTGTATGAGAAATTCAAGTTCCTAGTTTTCTCAACAGTTCTTTTTCTGATTCATGTTAATATCTCAATTATTGAGGAACATATGCTGTTTTAAAGAAATTCATGCGAATTATAACCTTAAACAAGAAACTGTTTTGGGCAGGCTTTGCCGGGTAAGAAATTGTTTCGAGTACGCTGTGTCTGTTAGCATTTCTATGGCATGTCAAAAAGATTCTTGTCAAGCAATACTCAACAAAAATGACACCGGAACAAGTAGCGCAAGCTGTAGCTTTACAAGATGATCGTCGTCCTATTCGGTATATCGCAGAAAGGCTTGCCGTACCACCCAGTACGATATTCGATGCGATGCAAAGATTTAGAGGAACTGGTTCTTACTCAAGAAAACATGGGCAGGGAAGACGGAAGGCAAGAAACGCAGTTGATGATCGGTTTCTGAGACATTAAGCTCTTCGAGAACCATAGTTAAAAAGTTATTTCAAATTTAATTTGAACAAAATTTTGTTTTTTCGGAAAACTTTGCGTGGCAGCGTAATATCACAAATAACACAAAATGCTTAACTAACTGCGGTCAACGAGCAAATCCTCTTTTGTTTCAGGCAGCAGTGGGGGGGAGAGCTATCTAGGCAGCCAAGACAATAATGGCAGAAGAATGTCAGACTCCCAGAGATACCCTGTTATCTCAACAAGTTTGAACAGAAGTAGATTGAACAAGATGTCGGGAAGTTTTCATAACCTAGCAAGGGACGAATATGTATCTGCAAAAGAAGTAAGTTCCAAAAATATGAAAATTTTGATTTAGCATAAAGTGCGTCGTGTATCGTAACTTTGATATGTTTTTCAGGCATATTTCCTTAAAATAAGGTCCGTCTCTTGAGTTCAAAAGCCATATTTCTTTGATGTACGTCGAATCAACGTACCAATTTCGTAGAAACTCGTGCTCTTGAATCAAGAGCAATCGCTTTAGAGTGTACTTTCTTAATCTTTGTAGTTACATAATCGGCCGTTTAACGTTTAATGTAAATAGTCATACTTCAGTTTATATGTTATATCCATTCTCGCATATAATATAGATAATTAGAATAACTGAAGATACTTAAAGCTGCTGAATTTTTTCATAAATGCCAGCTTACATAGTATATAACTTCGATAATATATAGCACGCTTAAACGATTCATCTCCAATGTTTTGCTGTAAAATTTGACATGACCGCTGTACGGACTACTACAAGCATGCTTACAAAGTTTAAAGATAGACGTAGCCATGTGGAGAGATAGGTCACTATTTTTATGCGGCATTACTACGAATGATGACCAGTTGTCATAGATGCTTTTTCTATTCTATTCAGTTTTTTCCATATTTTGTAATACGCGCATTAACTTGCGTGCTCTGATAAAACCTTTTCATATGCTTTGCGATCTCAGTTATTTCAGTAGAATGATTAAAACGTCATTTTCACAGATAATTTTGCCTCCCAACACACTGTTCTGGTCACCAAGAACGTATTAAATACTTTCATCCAAATCTGTTAGTTTGTTTTATATTAAAATATTTTCACTTAACAACTGCAAGGTATTAACTGTCGCATTTCAGTGATTTCAAATGAATCAGACTTATCCGACTTTTCGATAAAGTCGCAACTGTCCTTAAATTTTGGCACCGAAAAACATAAGTGGATTGCTCTGAAAGGCAGACAACGAACCATTGTAACAACAGTACTACAAGACCTTTGTATTCAACTAGATGTGTAACAGCAATGAGTGAATAGGGTAACTAACGTTTATTTTTGAGCAGCAACGTGCGGAAGTTTCTTCCAAACTGAAAAATCCCAAGGGGCTCTTTTGTTTTATTACACCAATCTCGTAGCCGGTCACCATCCGCAAACACAGCAGCAACTCATAGAAAAGAACTGCAGCTTCAAAGTGTTTGTAGTTGCTCGGTTTTTAGCATAGTTTTTACTTGTGAGCGTCAATTTAAACTTTTGTGAACTTGTTTCTTGCTGAATCCGGCACCCAACGTGACCAGAATAGGAATGAAAAAAGGGTAAAGCCCTCTTTAAACTTTTCACGGGTACGTGTGCCTGTGTGTGTAGATCAGAGGCGACCGTGGTGGCGGGTCACAGGTGAAGATATTTAAGTATCATTATTGATCTGTATACGACTTTCCTGATAAGCGGATATATTTTTGAAACAATAACTTGAGAGATAGGAAAAAGAAAAACGACACGTCGAGGGAACAGGGGAGGGATGATGCGCTGGTGAGATAGGATTTGCCTCTAAGATTCTATCCTAAAGGTTAGTTGACAGCTAGCGCAGTAAGCTAATTGGTTATCACATCTCGCGAGCGTTAATATTTCCTTATTTTCAAGTTGTTTAAAAAATCATTATTGACAGAACGTCAAAACGTCAAATAAAATTGCTATTTATTCAGCAATATACTCCAAGCGATTTTTCACAAAAAGTGCGACGAAAAATGTGTTTTATTGAATACTGCTTTGCAATGGTAAATCCAAATTGACGTCATTAGGGGGCCGGGCTTCTGCCTTCATTTTAATTAACGAGCTTAGCCAATTTTCTCTCCCTATATGCTTCACTTTCGGAATATACTTTTTCTTCTTTTTTTCGGTAAAAATCATATTAACTGTGTTTTTGCCATACATTAACTGTTTGTGATGTTGGTTGTCTAAGCATATTTTCGGATTACGAACCAAAACTATCCTTCGGATTATTGCTGCTTTTTTCTGGGATAATCAGAATGCAATCGGTCACGGAATAAGTCTAAAGCTGGAGCACTTTCGAGCCGAGCATTCCAAGTGAACATTCGCTGGAGTCAAACCACGAACTTCGTGATGTAACGATCGACGTGAGCATGACATTACAGCGCTCGGCTTCAGTTCGTCGCTGGCTTAAAGTAAGAATCGGTGTCATCATCAATCTACGGTTTATATTTTTTTACTCAAAAATGGCGCATCGAAGGAAAACAATTCAAGAGAGATCATTCATTTTAAATTGAACGGGGAATTCAAAAATAAATATTATTTGGCAAAAAACCATTGGCGTACCATTTTTCTCTCAAAAAATATCGAAAACATTATTAACTTTCACTACGTACTTACTAAATATCAGTGAAATATCTGAAGCGGTTCTGAAAATATTAATTAATTTCCATTTTTTTCCTAAAACGAGTTTTTGTAAGGAAACATTTTTGGACCATAGTTTATAAAGCAAACTAACATTAATTTTTCATGCAGATCCACATCCTTAAATATTCGCATATCTTTAAGGAACACAGTGTGCATACAAAAGTAGTGTGAATGGAATCCAACCATCCAAAGCTGTTGGGGTTCAAGCGACAAGCAACTAACGCAGTAAATTCGTACTACTATGTAATTTTGATCGAATTTAAGATTGAAATTCTTACTCGCTAAACGGTATGGCTGATGGAATTAATATTCCAGCATTTTCTTCATTTAAGTCATATTAAAGAATGAACAATTTATTATTTGTTGTGAAAATATGTAATATTCCAGTTTGCCGAAATTATTTCACACAATGTGTTAACTTTTTTAATGATATTTCTTTTTTCTTTCCCTCTCCATACCAAAAATTAACCTCGATACTGTAAAAAAGATATGTCCAACATTTTTCTAAGATTTTAACCTATGCACATTGTTCTAAGTTCCTTAATTAAATGTAGGCTAAAAATACTAGGGGCAAGTGATAAAAATTTCCTGAGACTACTCGGTGATATCACTTATCTAACGATTCAGTGAACCTGCCTTACAAGGCAAACAAGAGCTTTGAGAAAAGACAGGACAAATTTTTCTTAGTCCAAATAATCATCCATGAATTCATGCCTCGTGTTTCAGAAACATCTTGAATAAAATAATCGGAAGTTTGCTTCTTGTTAGCGCATCAACAAAGCTTAAAGATTACTTTAAAATAAACTAAGCGTAAAATTTTTGGTCTGGGTTTTGTTGTGAAAGGTTTGACATTTAATTTAGACACTTAGCAACCTCGAAAGTAATTTTGTTTGAGTTATCAGGCATATATTTCAGATATTGAGTCGCATATTCATCGGTCAACTTTAGAGAAAAGTTGCCTAAGACATTGTTACTGGGAATGATCCATAAAAGCTAAAAATGTTCTCTGGGGCGAAATAACGACTTACCCGGGTGCATGCTAAATTTTGAGAAAATACCTTGCCGTTTAAGGGTCTGATCAATCACAAGTAGCCGAGATGATGACAAACCAGGAATTTCTGTAACGAGGACACCGTTTTTACTGTTCAAAGTCTAGTTTATAACACATGCAACCGGTTTATGACATATTATAACCATGTCGACTTCCACTGTCGCCGCGCCCATATATTTTGGCATCGGCCGATCCAGAAGCTCTCCAGAACATTCGCGCGATATTCCTCGAACGCTCCAGATGGCAACCGAACCTTCTCGATCGCTCACGCACGTAAATGAGCTTCTCAAAATCCCAGTTACGAGGGCGTTACCTTACGAAGAATTTCTTCTAAACTTCTTCGTTCTCCACCAGCATCGCCGCAGCAGCTGGTGATCTACCGAATTGGTAGATATACCCTTTTTTATCCATAGTTTAATATTTCTCCAAACTTCATGATTACTACTAGATTATTCCAAACGATTGTAAGCTTTCTCAAACATGCATAACTTACAGGTGAATAACTCTCCCTCAGTTTTGGAAATAATTGAATTACTTGTTTCATAATCGGTTCGTGATCTACCGAATTGGTAGATATACCCTTTTTTATCGATAGTTCAATGTTTCGCCATACTTCATGATTACTTCTAGACTATTTCAAGCGGTTGTAAGCTTTCTCAAACATCCATAACTTACAGGTGAATGACACTCCCTCAGTTTTGGAAATAATGAATTACTTGTTTCATAATCGGTCGTGATTAATGTGATTTGATGGTTTAAAACATAATTTAAGAGATATCTAGGACACTTGTTTGTCAGCTAAAATTACTTGTTTAAAGCTGATCGATTAAAGACTTTTCTTTGAATAGTGTTTTGGCATTTCATGAGAGGAAAACGGTACAACTTTATTTTGTTTTACTGAGTGTTCTGAATAAGTAAAGATGACCTTACTTATAATAATGATATTAAAAATCCTATAAATGGGCATTTTCAAGGCTTAAAAACTTGATTGTAAATTATCATTTATATTTTTTCAATTAAATTTCAAACCTTCTCCAACAAAGCACTAAGCGTATTTTGGCCCAGTTGAGTCTAAAACATGTTTTAGCTTGTTATGCTAACAAGAAGCGAATTTTTTATTTCTGCAGACTATACATTTAAAGCGAAGCGAACGCCCCTGACGCTCTGCCTGCAAAATTCAAAAACTTTGTTGGCGTATGTGCTTGACATGGAGCGCAAGAAGTAGTCGGGACAATTAGTGAAATGTTTTGTATAAAACGCAACGACATACTTGACTCTAAACGGGAACGTTTTAATTGCAATACAGGTGAATATCGCTTCTTTTTTTAAGCAAGCAGTTTGTAGTTATTTTCGAATGCCGACTGCTCCTGCCAGCTGAAAAGCTATGAAAGAGCTTGGATAATAAGTTTGTAGTTCTCTACTGGGTCACGTGTTTCTTAAAATGAAACTTTGTATGGCAAGATTATTGCATTGACAATAGAAAAGTGAGGGAAATATATGAGGAATATGGTCATATTGTCTGGGACCTCATGAACCATAAAATGTTCCTCACATATTACTGCCGTACAGGTAAAAAAATAAGGGATTTTTCCGAATTAAATGAATATTATTATTAGGTCATAACAAAAGTGAATGAATATAGCAAGGTTACATGACTTTATAGAAAGTCATTCAGATGTAATTCCGGATCACAACTGTTGTTGAGGCCGAAAATAAAAGGCATTTCGTATTTAATTGTTGTTGACCAAATAACAATAACATGTGGTATAGTGCTCCTATAGTATGCAAATACAAATTTACTGCTTTTTTGTAGTTTTCTTAATCTATTTAAATTATTTTCCAAAGGAATAATTTATTCATTTTGAAATTCACCTAAATAGCACAAAAGTAAATCTTTTCAGCATATAATAACTCAATTTAATAACTACTACATGATTATATTTAATCACTACTTTCAACAAATTTTTGTATATATTTTAGTACGTTAAGTTAAACAAAGAATGTGATAAATAGATTTACTGCATTCAAGCTTAGGTGTATTTAATATGAAATATTTGGCAAAATCAAAAATAATAATTTTTTAATAACGTGATTGATAATATATTTTTTAGTTGTCATCGTAAAAGAAATGTATTGTCGTCAAAGTTTAAAAAGGCGGTAAATGGCCTGCCTTTTACCTGAGTACGGCACCGTAGACGTATGCAATCCACACATTCAATTTAAACACTCGAATCAGGTAAAAACTACGTCTAAGCGTTGGTGCAGAATACCTCTACTAATGCTTGTCTCTTGTTGCAAGCATTACGCATGCAGTGACTGTTCATAGATATGGTCAGAAAAGCATGATTAGATTCATTAAAAATCGACAATTAGCAATCTGCATCAAGTTACGATGGACTTGACCTGCTACTTCCATACCGGACCTTAGTAGTTGGAGTAGTAGCAAATTATAGGAGGTTATACAGAAATAATTGTTACACAAGTCATATTTGAATAATAGCTAACAAAAGAAAAAATATATCTACATACAACGTACATTATGTTTAAACGTTGCATTCAAATGTTACTTATGATATAATACAATGAATACAAAACGCATACAAAAGTTGTTAAGGTACACCTTAAATACACTTAAACAGACTAAGGAAACAAGCTAAAAATGTAAACAACTTAAAAACCGTTTTGAAAAGCAAACCAGTGGTTTTGAGATTTTGGACTAACTATGATTGAAAACTTTTGCACCAGGGTCCAGACATACTTATTACCTGTAGAGTAAGATCCTAGGGCTGCCAGATATAACTTATTTACTGAAAGACAAAACATGGGGCATTGAATATATATGAAAAATCATCCAGCTGAACTCAATTTGAGTTAGCCTCATCTTTACCTACCCTCCTTACCTGGGTACTGGTAAGTTGACCGTCTACCCAACTTCCCAGGAAAGTAAACGTTCAAAGTACCTATAAACGCTACTCAATTTTCCACTTTTTTTCTTTAAGAAGGCAAGTTATGTCTGGCGGCCTGAGATCTTGGACTAATGATTCGCGATACCAAAGCTATATGGTTATCCTGTCCGAATTACTCCCATTAACATCCCTGTATGGTGGAAATTTCTTGGTACGTGGAATTACAACCTATTTACCCTGTACAAAGAAAAAGAAAGTTTTTGGATTTAATACTGCTCTCATATTTGGGAAGCTAATGTACAGTCGGCGATCTAACCGCTTTCTACTATTTACGATACCGCGTTACGGGCCTCTCACTTCAACCTAGCTGTATATTCACACATTTGGATACCAAGAACAAGCTGCTATGACAACCCATCTTTTTTCGGAGTTGCCTCAGTATTAATCTTTAACTGGTACCTTACAAGTATGTCAATATCTCCAGTTAAATAATAACAATAATAATATCTTTATTTATAATACAGTGCTTAGGTAGTTGGCCTAAGATTACGTCAATATGCTCCTTCCATGATAAACTCTCTTCTAAGAAAATACCAAGAAACTTGACTTAAGTTGTCTGTTTTATGCTTTGACCATCACATCATACGAAATACTCTGATCGTTTTTATGCGTATTAAATACGATCAGACTCCTTTTGCTTCTATTAAGTGCAAGACCGTTAGCAGAGCAGTATATTTTGTTACAAACTTCGGTAGCTGTGTGGCTTAAATTTGAGATATTATATAAATAAGGCAGAGCTGCCCTGGGGTACCCCTGAGAGTATTTCAATTGGAGATCTAGACTCGGTTTTAATCCTAACGGCTTGCATCCTTTGATCTGAGAAAGACTCTAGTTAATGAAGAGCAGAGCCGCGAATTACGTAACTGAGTAGCTTGTCTAACAAGATACCGCGACTTACTGTGTCAAAGGCATGGCTAAAATCGACAAATATCGAGAGAGTATTTTGCTTACTATCAAGGTTTTGTATAATCTCATTATAGACTGAAATTAACGCATGCTGTCTAGTAAGCCCTCCACGAATCCACATTGATTTGTATTGATGATACTCAACTGGTGAATAAATTTAGTGAGGCGGGCACAGTATGCATTTTCATATAATTTTGCAAAGCCTGAAAGTAACGATATACCTCGGTAATTAGGAATTAAATGCCTGTCACCCTTTTTGTGGATGGGAATAACAGTAGCACTCTTTAAGACGGAAGGGAATAAACAATCCTCGAATCACGCATTGACTGAATACGTTAAAGGTGAGACGATTAAGTCAGCAACGTTATGCGGGAGCGAGCATGGAATTTTGTCTTTTCCACTGGAATCCTTGACAGAAATCTTCTTTATAAATGACTTCTGTTACAGGTCTTAAAAGTAATCGTGTTAAATTGGATTTAAAATGACATTCCTTGCTTTTAGTCAAATCGTTAACACATCGAACAAAAAAATCATTGAATGCTTTTGCCAAATAGGATTTAGGAATCGTTGTGTTTCCGTAAGTGGTACGATGTCGTAATATACCATGATGTTTTGTTAAGTTATTAGAACTTGAGAGTTTATTGTTATAATAAATCCTTTTTGCTTCCTTGATATTATGTGCATGTTTTTTCTTGAGAAATTGGTACTTAGTAGTAAAGTTAGTATAGTGATGGAGAGGTGCATAAATCGCGAGCTTTCTGGACTACCTCGAACGTCACAGCTTGATTAGCGACAGGCAGTACGGTTTCCGGCACCAACGATCCACAGGGGACCTCCTAGCTTACGTCACGCAACTGTGGAGTAAACTCATCCAGTCTCATGGTGCCCCTGACATCACGAAAGCGTTCGATCAGCTGTGGCACGCTGCCCCCTTAAGCAAACTTCCATCCTATGGCCTCCCAGAAAAGCTTTGCAGATGGGTGGCTGACTTTATCTCTTGCCGCAAGATATCCGTCCTAATTGAGGGATTCTCCTCTTCATCCCACAACGTCATCGCGGGTGTTCCCCAGGAATCGGTCTTGGCTCCAACACTGTTTTTCTTACATATCAACGACCTCCTTTCCTGCACGATCAACCCAATCCACAGCTTCGCTGATGACAGCACTCTACATGCAGGAATTCAGAGTGACAAGCCGATCTCTGCCGCTGAGCTGGAAAAAAGAAGACTAGCGACGACTTCTTCTCTGACAAGAGACCTGGAGGCTATCACTGCTTGGGGACGCAACAATCTTGTACAGTTCAATGCTTCCAAAACACAGTACTGTACTTTGATGAACAAAAAGCGTCCTAGCGCTCATACAGTTTCGATGGACGGCTAAGCTAGGCTATTTGTTTAGCGCTAAGAAGTACTTTTCTCCGCATGACCTTCTCACTCTATACAAGGCCCAGATAAGGCCTAGCCTCGAGTATTGTTCACGCATTTCGGGTGCTGCCGCCCCGACTACATTGTCCATGCTCGATGCTGTGCAGAGGAGGGCGGTGCGACTGATCGATGACTCTTCTCTAACAGACAGTCTCGGGACTCTTTCGCACCGGCGGGCCGTCGGCGATCTAGCTCTTTTCTATCGCTACACCAACGGGCTTTGCTCCTCAGAGCTCTCTTCCATGATGACGTCGCGCGATGTGCCTGCCAGACAGACCCGCCTGACTTTGGCGTCCCATCCTAACCGTGTCAAACTTCGTACATCCAGAACTGGCCGATACGACCGCTCCTTTGTCCCGAGGGTGTCTAGATTCTGGAACAATCTATAAGAGGAAGCTTTTCCCAGTTCTACTAACCTTAGGCAGTTCAAAAATCGTATTAAGAAAATTTCTTTGGGATCATCATAGCAGCCGCGGTGTTCCGGCATTTAGGCTTCTGCCTGCGCGGCTGTTTCGATATAAAAAAAAACTTAGAATAAAGACCCTGATCGTTTGTAATATTACCCATGTGATGCAAGACTCCCTACAATTTCTTTGGTTAACCACCCATTTTTATACTGTTTGTAGCTTTGCTCTTGAATAGTTGTTCAGGAAAGACTTTATCCATATTTTCTAAAAATGAACTATCAGAAATGTTAAATCTTAACTCACAGTTGTCGCCGGAGTTCAAAACGCCCCTTTCACAAAGTGAAAGTAGGTGTCTGAAGTAAGAGATATTTTCAATCTGTCTGAGTGGTCTTCTGTCATGGTAAACCAGTTCTAGTGAGTCCTAAACGTTAAATGAAGTATGCATATGCAAGTAGTGATCTGGAACAGTTACCGGAACCACTTCTGCTTTCACCTTGGACTTATCAACGTTACAAAAATGTTATCTATGGTACTTTTCGATGCACTGTGGATCCTTGTATAATCCTCAATAGTTTCAGAGAACTCATAACTCTTAAATAGCGATGTAGATATGCCAGCACTATTGTCAGATAAATCTGAGTTATACTTAAAATTAAAATCACCGCACAGAAAGGTGGACATACAATAAACACCAATAATAAACACAACAAAGCAAGCTTAACAAACAAATCTAAACTATCTTCTCACAAATTCGTCATTAACAATCAGTCTGTGGAGCATTTTCGATGGTAAAGAGGTATTTTCTGTTGATTAATCAAATAGGTGATCTTTCAACTGCTCAAAGCAGGACAATTGCAGGTAGCATGTTTTGCAATTTCTTCCGTCTCCCTACATTTCTCGAACACAAGGCATGGTAAGTCAACCCTATTTTCTGTAGATGTGCTCTGAATAAGCAATGGCGAGTCAGAAACGCAACGATTTTTCGCAGCTTTCACAGCCACTCTCGCCTAATATCTTTGTTTTCTTGGTCGTTGAATCAAGCTACAGTGTGATCGCTGTAGACTGAAAAATATATAAACGGCCACCTCGGTAGTCTTTTTAACACGCCTTTATTAGCTTGGCTTATATGTTTGTAACGGAATCTTTGAGCATAATTTTTACCAATTTCCGGAAGTCTGAATTGAATTATTCTGTTAATAACTTAAATTTCATTATAATTTTATTTTGAGGTATTTAATTATGATTGATTGTTCGACCACCTGCTACTGTAATGTAAACTCTTTGTAGGTAAAAATTGTTTTCCACTTTTTAGCTCCGTTAGCTATAAAAGCGTGTTTCTTAGTTTTTATTATATATTATTTTATTTATTTATTATTATATTATTTATTCAAGATACAATGTAAACGAGGTAAAGCGTTTTTGACAGATACCTTGATTTCATTTAATGGCTAAGGTAATAAAGAAATTGATCAATGAGGGAAATACAGGTATTTTCAGATGCTGGTAGCACTGCTTCATTGGATCCTAAGCACCCTCTCAGATTTATACCTGTTCTGGTATCCTGATCAGTGATCTATCGGAATACTTCGTGAGATACGAAGAAGAAAATTTGTATTTACAAACTTTAACCGTACGTCAATATTTCGAATTAAAGCGAGCCTAACACAACGATGCTCTCGCTGATTCGCCGTTTACAATCTTTTGTACGATCCGGGAAGAATTTTCAAAACAACCAGACAGAGTGTAAACTGAAAAGTCTCTGCGAAAGAGACCCTCACAAGTTCCCGTTTGCACGCGAGTCCTTTCAGAGGAAAATATTCAAATTTATACCACCTGCCTCAAAATGTACGCGGAGTGTTGGTTTGGATTTTTCAGGGCAATTTCCAGCGCGAGTTCCAACCGGCCGAGAGACGCCTTTTAGGGCTTGAGTAAACTTTTAGAGGCGATAAGAATAGGAAAACTTGGAAAATATTATAATCCGCTGTTTTCAGGTGATGACAGTGTGCTTGCGTTATTCCGTCAGAGTAAATGAGCGTTATTAATGAATATAGCAAAATGGTTGATCTTCTTGCAGGACCATACGTTATCGTTGTGTTAATTTCCATCAAGTGGTCGAAAAACTATTGTAACTGTTTTGCATTTTACATAAAATGTAGGAAAAATCAAGATACTGATCCGTCGGTGTGTCTGTCGCCTGTGCGTCGTCTGTCTGAAAATACTTGAATCGCCTCTGACTTGTGAAGAATTGCTCCGATTTTAATAAAGTTATGATAGTCTTCTAATCATATTATCAAATTTCCCCGAAATAATTGTAAAGTCTAGTTTTATTGGTGCAAGTTGTTCAACGGCGTATTCAAAACATGGACGCATAAAATGGGTACACCAATTTTTGTGGAAAAACTTTTTATTTGACAACAAAGAATGAGAAAGCGTGTTTTTTGGGCTTCACGGAAAGTGTTGATAGGAACCAAAAAACTTTTTATATAAGATTTTTAGGTATTCATGAGTCCTACAAAATGAGGCTACACGTAAAAAGATCCGACTAGTAGTAAAAATGTTATAGCCGAAAACCGAGGCAAAATGCAGGTTTTGGCACTTGCTGCTAATGCGACGATAATTCCACGCAAAAATTCCTCATATCCATGGAATTCGTACTTCTAAATAACAACTATACTAAGTGACATATAAATCCGAACACCCAGTTTAAATGGTTTTATTTTAATAAAATTTTGTATACGTACTTAATGAAGCATAATAAGTAAATGATAAAAATTTCAAAATGATTGCATTGCTTTAAAGCCCTTTGACCTTTAATAATGTGTGGACGCACCCTGATGTGCTATGCATTCTCCAACGCGCCTAGGCATGCTTCTGATCAGGTGGTCAATGTCCTCCTGTGGTATCTCATTCCAGGCAACCACCAACTCCTCTCGAAGTGCTTCTAGAGTCTGAGGAGAACGTTGCAAATTGAGCAATCTCCTACCCATCATATCCCACACGTGCTCAATTGGGGATAAGTCGGGAGATCTTGGTGGCCATGGTAACAATGTGACATCATTATGTTGAAAGAAGTCTATTGTGACTCTTGCAACATGTGGTCGGGCATTATCTTGTTGGAAAGTTGGATCTGCCAGGGTGTCAAGATAGGGTAAAAGATGGGGTTCTAGAACTTCGTGGATTTAACGCTGCGCGTTCATGTTACCTCTGATGAAGATTAAAGGTGACCTGGAACCATAAGCTATAGCACCCCAAACCATAACTCCAACAGTGTGATGAACATGTCTTTCAACAAAAAACTGTGGATTCCTCCTTTCACCACGTCGCCTTCTAACTCTGGCACGACCATCGTGCATGCCTAAACAAAATCGAGACTCGTCACTAAAGACAATACTGTTCCATTCCTGAACCCAGAGTGACCGTTGTCTGTACCACTCAAGGCGATTGCGTCGGTGTTCTCGAGTTAAAGGGAAGACCCAGTGTGGCCGGTATGAAAACAAGCCAAAACTTCTCATTCGTCGGTAAACACTTCGCATGCCAATAGGTCTTCCGTGTTCTGCAAACCATTCATTTGCAATGGACCTGGTAGTGGAGAAACGGTCCATTAAGGCCAATAATCTTAGGCGGCGATCTTCACGGTCTGTTGTTCTACGGCGGCGTCCAGTGCCCCTTGCTCCTTGTGTACGGCCTTCTCGAAGCCATGCCTGACAACACCTTACCACAGTGTCTACACTTCTTTGCACTCTAAGCGCAATTGCCCGAAAAGAAAGTCCAGCTTCCCGAAGTCCCACTATACGGCCCCTATCAAACTCACTAAGTTGACAAATACGAAATGTTTGAATTTGTTTAGAAGAAAAAAACGCAACCTTGGTTTGTCGCATAAAAATAACACTTATCTTTCGGAATGGTTTGTGGGTCACATCGGCAAGGAAACACGTCTATTTTGCTATTTAATGCTCTTTGACCGAACCCCATAATCTGCTCAATAAACTAGTACTGGTGGCTGGAAATCAGGTGTTTTGAGATAAACGATTAGAAATTTTCAAAAAACTACTTCACTAAAATAATCCAATTTTGTATACTAAGTGACATATAAATCCGAACACCCAGTTTAAATGGTTTTATTTTAATAAAAGTTGGTGAATGTATTTATCTTACTGTAAATAACAAGTGAAAAAATTTTCAGCCTTATCAGTTGGACATTCCGGTTTTTATACGGCTTTTTTTTAATTCACTAACGCTCTAAAAATGAATATTTCAGCCGCAGTAAAGAATCAACGTTGGCGGATTTTGGTTCTTGACATCCTTTACGATCGGTTACCATGCCTAGGGTACGGAGACCTGTACGATTTCGTCAACTTAGTGAGTTTGATAGGGGCCGTATAGTGGCACTTCGGGAAGCTGGACTTTCTTTTCGGGCAATCGCAGTTAGAGTGCAAAGAAGTGTAGACACTGTGGTTAGGTGTTGTCAGGCATGGCTTCGAGAAGGCCGTACGCAAAGAGCAAGAGGCACTGGACGCCGCCGTAGAACAACAGACCGTGATGATCGCCGCCTAAGATTATTGGCCTTAAGGGAAAGTTTCTCCACTACCAGGTCCATTGCAAATGAATGGTTTGCAGAACACGGAAGACCTATTGACATGCGAAGTGTTTACCGACGAATGAGAAGTTTTGGCTTGTTTTCATACCGGATACCGGCCACACTGGGTCCTCCCTTTAACTCGAGAACACCGACGTAATCGCCTTGAGTGGTGCAGACAACGGTCACTCTGGGATCAGGAATGGAACAGTATTGTCTTTAGTGACGAGTCTCGATTTTGTTTAGGCATGCACGATGGTCGTGCCAGAGTTAGAAGGCGACGTGGAGAAAGGAGGAATCCACAGTTTTTTGTTGAAAGACCTCGGTTGGCCGCGTGGGTCAGAGTGTCGTGCTACTGATAAGCCGGCCGGCCGGGCCGCGAGTTCGAATCTCGTCTTCGCCATGGATGTTGTGTGTTTGTTTTAGGCAGCAGCGGTGGCCGCAGTAGTAGACTTTCGGTCTCCTGATCAGCCGCCGTGCGCTGTGCGGGTTCGAGTCCCGTCCCAGGAGAAATTTTTCTCTTGGCTATGGATGTTGTGATTGTCCGTAGGTGGTAGATGGTCTCTGACTGTCGAACGTGGAGGTACCACCCGGCGGTTCTCGTAGGCGGAGCCAGAATGTGTGCATGTTGCATGGTTTGCATGGTTGCATGGTTGCGTGGTTTGGGGTGCTATAGCTTATGGTTCCAGGTCACCTTTAATCTTCATCAGAGGTAACATGAACGCGCAGCGTTATATCCACAAAGTTCTAGAACCCCATCTTTTACCCTATCTTGACACCCTGGCAGATCCAACTTTCCAACAAGATAATGCCCGACCACATGTAAGAGTCACAATAGACTTCTTTCAACATAATGATGTCACATTGTTACCATGGTCACCAAGATCTCCCGACTTATCCCCAATTGAGCACGTGTGGGATATGATGGGTAGGAGATTGCTCAATTTGCAACGTCCTCCTCAGACTCTAGAAGCACTTCGAGAGGAGTTGGTGGTTGCCTGGAATGAGATACCACAGGAGGACATTGACCACCTGATCAGAAGCATGCCTAGGCGCGTTGGAGGATGCGTAGCACATCAGAGTGCATCCACACATTATTAAAGGTCAAAGGGCTTTAAAGCAGTGCAATCATTTTGAAATTTTTATCATTTACTTATTATGCTTCATTAAGTACTTATACAAAATTTTATTAAAATAAAACCATTTAAACTGGGTGTTCGGATTTATATGTCACTTAGTATATATCGGTGCTTTTTGAGTTCTCAATTAGTGTAGTCTGAGAATTTTTTTTGGGACACATTTTTGAAAACATCAAGCTCGATTTCTCAGGACGCACAGAAATGCTTATCCAAAAACAAAATATCTGGTTTTCAAAGTTTTTCGAGATTACAGTACATCGCATTGTGACTAATGGCGACAAGTATATTTGCTCAGTACTTGCTTACTTTTGATCTCAATTTACTTATAACTTTAGAAGCATGAAAAATGTATGCGTCATTAGTAGTAATTGAAATATGTCAAATGTCTGCGTACCGATTCTTTTCACAACCTAACCGCTTACTATGCTCTAAAGCGACTATGAACCTGTTAAGAAACAAGAAATTGGCGTCAAGTAGGTTGACTCTGCACTTCCCATGCAACACTCTTATTAGTACATAAAGGAATCTGTTCAGAACAAACTAGACCGATACCTATATAATAATATGACTAAGGCACCAGGGTAGCATGGCCAGAGCATTAGAAAGCACTATGCTGTTGCTCGGCAGAAATACGTGTGATTCCATGTCAGAATACTTAACCCGGTCGCAGCAAGGTGCCGGCAGCAGCCGCGGCCGATAGGTATGCGATCCGACTCCCGAAAATATTTCTCAGGGCTAATGTACAGAGAAATCTACGATGTGTGGAATGTGTCTAATAAGGGCGAATAATTACCAATGTTTATAGCGTGTAAATGTATCAGCAGCATAAAAAATTGAGACAAATTTTCCCCACCCCCATACCCTTACCACTATTTTTTTTTCGAAAATGATCCTCTGAAGCATCAAAAAGCAAGGTTTGAGCAATTTTAAATTTTTTCGTTTTAGGCCTCTTTCTCTGCTACTACTGGACGGATTTTCAAATACTACAAAGCTTTTGCTCCACTGACATTGTGTAGCAATTATACCGAAATTCGATCGGTACTTCTCAAGCTATTGGCGGTTATAAAATTAGCGAACAGACCGACAGACAGACAAACCGACGGAAATGAATGACATAATTTTTCGTGATATAAGTGTTATAAACATCAAAAAACATAATATGTCATTTTCGAAAACGTTCGCGATTACAAGTGAAACGAAAAAGAAACTGAATATTCAGGCTGTTGTTTTATTCAGATATTACAGAGGTTTTAATGATTTTGCTTCGCTGCTACGTTATAGTCTTCATTTCGATTTTCTCAGTAGCGAGGCAATCCTTTCTTTCTACGTTATCGAAATAAAAAACGTCCCCTAGTTACGGAGGATAGGATAGGATAGGCTTATTTCGTAATGATATGTTTTTCTTATTCAACGTTGTTGCCGGAACTTATATGCTGGATAAACTTAATTAAATTAATTCTAAGTTACAGAACGTATTGGTTGAATAATAGGAACATGACTTTTAGATTAGAGATAAAGATAAATGCAAGAAATGGGTAGTGTTCTAAATTGAATTTATCTGATTTTTGTTATATGTGCAATCTACAAGGTAGCCTTTTATTGTACAGGTTGGTGCAGAGGGAACGCAGGATTTTCACGTGGACACAACATTTTTTATGTTTAAGATAATTTTACTTTAACTATTATGGTAAATTACGTCACTCAAGTGTCGCCCTTCTTCGCGCTCGCACATCTCCAACCGCTCTTGAAAGTTGTACATTACATTCTTGTGAGCTCTTGACGAATAGCAATTTTCAGTTCCTGTAACGTACCGAGTTTGTGAGGGTACACTTCAGCTTTAAAGTAACCCCACAAAAAGAAGTCACATGCAGACAAGTCTGGGGAGCGTGGAGGCCAAGGAGCATCGCCGAAACGGGAAATCATATGTTTAGGAAACATTTGTCGAACACATTCCATTGATGCTGTGTTAGCTGTGGCACCGTCTTGTTGGAAGTACAGTTCTCCCACGTTTACTTGTTGCCGTTAAAGTTGGAGTAACAGAAAATTTTGTAACATGTGAACATAACGTGTTGAAGTAACTGTTACTACTCTTTCTTCCTCCTCAAAACAGTAAGAACCAATGATACCAAATTCACTAATTCCGCACTACACAGTCAATTTTTCACTATGCAAGGGTCGTTGGTGTAGCTCTCGTGGATTTTTGGGGCGCCCAATACCTACAGTTCTACTTGATTACATATCCCGTTAAATGGAAGTGTGCTTCGTCACTCATCATTATGACGACATTAGGATCATCAGCAAAAATGGTCAGCATTCTCGCACAAAACTGTCTACGCTGTGCAAAATCACATTCCGTTAGCTCTTGCACAATCTTATAGGGATGAAATTGTATATCGTGCAGAATGCATTCTAGCGATCGACGGGACATACGCAGAGCTGCAGCTTGTCACCTAAAGGACCGTTGGGGACTGTCAACGACCGCTCTTCTCACTATTTCGATATTGCCGGGTGTTCGAACGGTACGGGGAAGGCCAGGTGGCTTCCTCTTTATTTCAGATCCAGTAGTTCGAAATGCCTCAACCCATCGGTGTAACGTATTTCGATCTGGAATTGATCCTTGGCGTTCAAGATTGAACTGGCGACGGTATAATCGTTGCACGGTAACTACAGAATCATTGTTTCGGAAAATTGCTCGACGGCAAACACACGATGCTCAGTTGTCCACGGTGCCATGGCTAAAACTGCATTGCCTGTGTTCAAATCAACCTACTTCTCTTTGTGAAATACTATTCACTCAGAAAACATGCGTTTCCTCTGCGCCACCCTATAGTTCTGTTGGTTTTGTGGTCACTTGTTCTATGGTTCTAATGATTCCTGTCTGGTTTAGACCCAAATATTTCGGAAATGAAAAAATTTGATAAGGTTTTGACGCTTTGGGGTTAATAAATATGCAACCTGTCATGACTATCAGTATTAGTACTATCAAACTACCACGGTTCACTTTTCTAGTGATAAAAACTCTTTTATCGTCGACATTCGTTATTTGCTGTCACAGTCAAAAATAACCTAACGGAAAGGCTTAACAGTTCGTTATTTTCATTGTACTACTGATTTATATCACTTAAATTATGAAGCACATTCTGTCATTTCTATCAGTCTGTCACGACAGAACACCACCTTGACTACTTGCGTTGATTATGACCACATTGTACCCTAGACATATTTATTTTCAGAAACTATAACTTATCTTTAAAACATAATAAATCTTTCTTTTCTTCTCAGTAATGCTGGTTTATGGCATCACTTTGCTTCCCTTAAAATCATAGCAATATGGTTGCTTGGAGGCTATGCGGTGGCAAAATGGCCAATAGACAGACAGACAATGAGTGACTTGAATTTTCTGTTATATGCGGTTATAAGATTAAATAAGATTAGAGGACAGACAGACGGAACGAACATTCAGAAAACATAATATTTTATTTTCGAAAATTTTTGGATTGCAATAGGTACTTAACAGTAACCGTTTGATACTGTTTCGTATTTGGCTCATTACTCCAGCGTCACTACTAGGGACGACCGATATAGAATTTTTGGGGTTGACGATAATCGCTTGACACCAACCTATCAGATAAGTACGTGGGCCAGAAACATGACGGAAGGACAGAAACACGGAAAGCAGTGATCCGATTATTTGCGAAATCACGAAATGTCTACAAATGTTAATACTTCTTCTACCTAAATGAGAAACAAGAAGTTGTACGATTCTCGCCGCTATGCCTTGTCAAGTTCATAATACATTTAAATAATCAGGACTACAGATATTTCTTAGCACATAACTATCTTGTATGGTATAAGGTAGCGTATTGATTCAACGATTATCTCTCGAATGGCCAATAAATGTTGATGAATAATTGAATACAAACCTTCTCAAATATTATTACCAATCATTATCTCCATCAGTTGAACATAATTTGCATAATAGTGCATCATCAATAATTCAGATTTAAGGGTTTCCCAGAAAGGTCGATTACGTTCCTTCTGTTCAATACATAGCTCTTCTTTAATTCATATTAAATTGACCTTAATGAACCTTTTGTCAGTCTGACGACAGAATGCCAACAATGGACACCTGTTTTGTGTTTTGTTCTGCCACTGGAAACTCCTAAGCATATGACTTGGTTTCCGGTAGGATAACTAACGAAATCTGAGCACCTATCCACTGTCCAGAGTATAAGATCTATCGGAGTACGACAGCACAAAGAGCTATCTGTTACCAGAATCGACGACTGCGAGAGTGAAAACAGCATGCTGTCTATTGGAACTGCATGCCAGTTCGTATCGTCAACCGGGTCACCAATGTGGTCGCCATTGAATAAACTAGTAAGAGCGTAGATCATACTGAGGAGTTTCCAAATGGCACAAAACAGCTGACCATGGTAGACGGTTGGGCGGAGGAAAGCTATATTACTAGTTTGCTCAATTTCGAGTAGACAGTATCTGTTCTCATTGATAGCACCAGAATCACCGGTTACAATGGTTACCCGACTGACAACGTGACGGCTTGCTATTTTCTCTTTCGCAGTGGTTGATTTTGGTAATAGATAGCACTTTGTGCAGTCTTATTCTAATAGGCGTCATTTGAGAATCTTAAAGAGGTGAATTCTCTATTTTAACGTAGATACATTGTGCTTCAAAAAAACATGTCAATATTTCTGCTGTCCAAACTACACCGAGAAGTAATTGAGATCCATTAAAGATCGTATCGGAGATATTAAGGTATGTACCAAACAACTCAGCCAATATCTACATAAATCATGGCTCAAACTACACTAGTGGTACAGGAACTTGACTATTTTGACTCTTACAGAAGTGAGTTTTTTCTAGGTCACTTTTTTCTTCCATAATTTGCATATCTGTGTAAAATATTTACTTTTACACCAACTATTATTCCTATGAAATTTTTGTCGGAATATTCCCTTGGTGGAAGGCTAGCCTGAAAGGTTGAGATCATACTCTGAAACCCTAAAAAAATCTCATACTATCACAATCCTTCATTAAAAGTACACTGAAGTTAGACAAAGTTTACATTGAAAACTATAAAGAATATAGTTAAGACATAATACCAACTTACTATTGTACAACCCTGTTTGAAGAATGTGCTCTTACCACAATTATTACTAGAAGAGGACACCTTGTGCCTACGTAAGGAGATACTTCAGGACAGATATTTATGGACATTTATCAAATTATTTATAGATTCGCTTTTTGCGCTAGAAATATTACCACTTTTTCAATCACTTAGTATGTATACCTGGTGTTTCAAATTGGACCTTCACCATCGGGATCTCATATACTGTAAGGGACACGAAGTCGCTCGAATGGGGCAGAGTTGCGTATTCAAGTAATTAACAAAATGCCGCTTACAAAGTACTTCCGTAGGGAGACGAAAAAGCCCGACTTTACAAATTGGCACATGAGCGGTGAGACCCTCTGGGTTCAGATTATCAGCTTCCGCTCACGATTCCTGGAAGATGAACCTGTATAATAAAGTACCTGCAGACATACTTGCGATGGACAATTTCGGATCCAAAATTATAATGCTTAGCGGGGTTTTCAGCAGCACTGATGGGTTTTATGGTTTGTTCATTATGAGATTTTATTTTTTACTTATTTACGTTTTATTCGTTCATGTTCCGATATTTTTTTATACATTGTTGTGTGATTTAACTAACAGTTTTGCTAAAGCAAATTGCTTTCAACGTCTTGATTAGACCTTAAAAATACCTTGAATGTAAAGGTCAAGGTCATGGTGATGGCCAAAATTTGCTTCATTTTTCAATTCCGATGGAAAAAGGAGGGATTCTATTTGAAAATAATCACTTGAACCTGAAATGTGCCAAGGTCACCATCATTTTTCCTCGGAACTTCAAGTTATGTTTGATTTTACCAAAACATTTGACACGATAAATCATTCAATTTTATTAGCTAAATTTAAATATTACGGTTTTTCTGACTCTTCATAAAAAAAGAGATATCAAAAAGTTGCTATTGATATGAACTCATCACCAGAAACTTTAATATTATTGGGAGTGACCCAAGAAACAGTGCTTGGACCACTCCTTTTTACTCTTTAAACAGCTGATCTGGACAAAGTGGTGAAATATTGCAATATACAATTTTTTGACGATAATTCTCAATTACCTATACAACAATTTCAATACTGACAAAATTATAGTTGCAGAATCCCAAATAAATGAGGATTTAAAGGCTATTGGTAATTACTCAAAAATTCATAACCTCCGTTTAACGGCGCTCTCACAGTCAAGCAGAGTTTCTGAGGGGAATCGGGGGGGTGATAGGGAAAGGCTAGTAGGACGGCGTTGTGACAAGGCAAGCGCTCTACGTTAGAAAAGGATAGTAATACGCAGAGGTGTGCTGTTCGCGTGCCTGGTTGAATTTGCATATTGCACAGAGTCGGATTTGATTTGGATATACGATCTAGCGTACGACTGTTTCCCTATTTTGGCGCATAGTATACTCAGCCCTTATTACTCTTATTACCGTTATTGTATTGTTGTATTATCGTGTTGTTATTGTTGTGTTGTTATTGTTGTGCTGTTATTGTTGAGTGTCTTTCTTATCAAGGTATCAAAAATGAACAATACGAGAAATAAACGTGGCGTCTCGAAGAAGCCGCATTTAAATACGCACAGGAAAAAAAACGTTTTCCAGATAGAAAAGTAGGTACCAAAACAATTATGAATTTTAGCATTCATTTTGCCAATAAATTAGACTATACGTAGTTACTATTATAACTATATTTTATATGTTATTTTAGCTTAAAAATGACAGCAAGGTTTCGCATATGCATTCTCTAACAGAGACAGATGGCATGGATCTTCAAATCCAGGTGTGCATACCCTTTTTTTTAGATTTGCACCAGAGGCTGATATCATTTCTGGCAATTCTGATTAAAAATGCAGTAAGTTTTCTTCATGACGTCGATAATAGTATTGTAGAGCAGTTTAACTCAATCATAGCTAAATTCATTGGGGGTAAACGGATTAATTATTGCAAGAAGAGATCCTACCAAGGAAGATGTGCTGCAGCCGTAGTGAGCCACAATACACAGCGACCTGTTTGTGTGATCCAAAAGCGGCTACTCCCTAGTTTCAGTCCAACATCTTTGATTGCTAAAGTTGAAGAAAGGAGAGCGCACAAAAATCTGAAAAGGAAGCTGAAACCAAGGAAAATTAAAATCAGAGATAGTGATACTAAAGAGAACGCATCCTATGGGGAATTCTGTGAGAAGCCTGACATGAGCAACGACGATATAGAGGCTGCCAAGGTAGAATTCTTGAAAAAACTTGCAAAAACCGACTCCAAAATTTCCCAGATCGAGCAAGCCACAAAATCTCAGGATCGCAATTTGTGGCGTCTTCATCGAAGAATGAGGTTGACTGCGTCTCGGTTTGGTGAGGTTTGTAGAAGAAGAGATACAACAATTTGCAGAGCTCTAGTAAACGCCATAATATACCCAACCGAATTCTTTAGCAATGCATGTGACTATGGAAAAAAGCATGAAAGCGTGGCAAAATCAGAAATAGAGAAATCATATTCGCAATCAGAAGTACAATCTTGCGGGTTGTTTATTGATAGGACCCATCCATTTCTGGCAGCATCGCCAGATGGTTTGATAGGCGAAAAAGGTCTGCTAGAAATTAAATGTCCATGGTCGGCTAGAGAAATGACCCCTGAAGAGGGCATTCTGAACAAAAAAATTACGTTTTGGATAAACGATGAAATAAATAAAAAACATAAGTGGTATTACCAAATTCAAGGGCAGCTACACGTTGCACAAAGAGAGTACTGTGTGCTTGGTGTTTGGACCCCGTATGGTTTGAAAATAGACGTCATTCGAAAGGATGACGTTTTCTGGAAAAATGAAATGGAAGAGAAATTGAAATTCTTCTACATGAACTGCTTGCTCCCAGAACTGGTCGATCCCAGAAAAAGCAGAAATATGCCAATCCGCGATCCCGATGTGATCTTGAAGGCACAAGAGAACCGTTTGAACAAGAAAAAGAGTTCTTGAGAATTGGCTATTTTTGCTGTACTCGGGTACCAAAATGGAAGAGATTAGCATATTACATTGTACGCCGTTACTAACCCCTTCGTGTCGGCAAATGCGGTGTGCAGATCTCGCTTTAGCAGCGATGTGCGAGATGTTATGCTAATCTCTTCCATTTTGGTACTAGTACTAGATGTTCACTATTTATTGTATATTATGTATATATTGTTTATTTAAATAAAAGTCAATCGTCAGGTTCAATAGCACGTAGCATCGGCTAGCTTTATCTAGTCTGTTAGATGGCGAATATTGAAATGTCACATTGACACGTTAAGCGCCACAGTAGAATCTGAAAATCCAGTCCACTGGGCCAAACTGTTATTATTATCAAATTAGCTTGTTTTAAGTTTCGGTTTAATATTTTGACTTGACTTTTTTCTCAAATCCTATGATTTTTCCCCTTTTTTGATTTTTTTTTCTGAGGTACTAATTGTATGTCGCGTGGCCCACAGACCAGTCGGGTCGCGTGGCACATAAGTCGCGTCGCGTTTTTTGCAAGTCAAGACTTGCATCATGTCGCGCGTTGAGCACTGTTTCGTGTCATTTATTATTGAAGCGTTGTTGGTATTGTACGTCATCTCGTCCAAATTGCTTTACTGTTTATAAATTATTGAATACCAAATTTGTGATGTCGCATTACGAAGCGGAGCAAAAAAGGCTTGAACAATTGTGTAATGAAATACTATCGGATGAAGAGAGTGGCAGTACTGAGTTATGTGGGGATGTATACTTATCTGATGCGTATTCTCCAAGTGGTAGTGAATCAGATAGTAGTTGTAGTAATTCCATTATTATCTGTATTACTGTTTATTTATACCGGTATTTTGTTTATTCCTGCATAAGACTTTGTCAATCTGTTTAGTTTATAAGAGTTCCTCCATATTTGTGTTCGTTAGAATATCGACATTTACCATAACTTACTGATTTGCTGTGAAATTACTTTGTTCATTTTTGAATGAGAATGTCTGATTATTTTATAAGATTTGCTTTTTGTTTTAGATTTGTAGAATATCCTCTTTTTGTAAAACTCTATAAACAACGTGTTTTTTAATGTTTTCATTTCCAATTCAGTATAATTTGGTCCCTCAGGCCACGGACTCTTGGTTCCCGTAAGAAAATCACATCAGCATGGCACACGTCTTACGTTACGCGGCCAAATATAACTGCCAGCAGTGAGACATATCATGTGTGTCATGAGGCCCAAAGCGCCAAATGAGGTGCGACACACGCATTATATCTCATGACGCTTATCGTGTTAAGTTTATTTTACGATACTCCATAAGGTTAAAGCTAAACAGCAAGTGACATTTTATTTGTGGTAAATGCGTTCACTATAATTATTATTTTCAACTAAAAAGATTACCGCCTCCAATGACCCTGGAACCACCTGGAAACTTTTGGTCACAAAGTTCTGTATTTTACCACACATGTCAAGTCTTTTCATTTGATATGTAAATTGGGGGTTTTGTACAAAAGTATGTAACTCGCAATTTCGAAACGGCGGCAATCTTGGAATCAAATTTTTAGTGAAGTACTGTATTCTACAAGGCGACGACTCTTATTTGAGATATTAGCAAGTATGTTATCCGCCATTTTGTAACGGCCGCCATCTTGATTTGAAACTGTTTTCGTATTACTGTTTTGTACAAGTGCTTCCATTTGATATCCATATTGGAGTGATTGAACAAAAATGATTTTTTGTGGTATCACCTCTGAAGCATGGCCTATTGTATAAAAAGAAATGATCAAAATTGATTAAAAATTTCCCCTCTTTCATTGAAGTCTATTAAAAATATCACTTACTGGTCCGATGTTTATCTCGAACGACCGACGTTGAAACTGCTACTGTTGAACTTGGGACAACAAATTATCTGAATACGTCCTTTCTTAGTCCGTACACACCGCCGCGTTGCTTCGACTGGCAGCACGAGATAGTGGATAAAATTCGTGTAAAAGCCTATTTGCAGAGGTTTTCGCGCTTCAAAATTGACGCTGCATTTTTGAATATTTTTCAATGAAATTTTCACAGTGCACTAAAAACAAGACTCCACAGGGTGCTATAGAGCCACTTTTTCGTTTTTTCCTCTGGGTTATTTTTAAAAAAATCGAGAAGTCGAACAACAATTATCTGCACTTCCACCCACCGTAACTCCTGAAAAAAAGTTTTTTTTAGAAAAGTGGCTCTATAGCACCCTGGACAATTGTCTTCTGAACATACTGTATAAATTTTATTCAAATATATAGAAAAATGGAGCGTCAATTCCGAAGCAGCTAAACCCTTGTAAATGGCCTGAAACTCACTGCGTCGGAGCCGCCTTAAATCCTACAAAATCAAAAGTTATCATAATTTGTGACAAAAAATTAAGGAAATATATTAGAAGATATACAAATACGAGTATATCTCTGTATAGCGAAATTATTCAAGTATGTGAATCAGTTAAAAATTTACGTATTTTTCTTGACGGCTATCTAAATTTCATTCCACTTGTGAATCATATTACTAAAAGTTGTTTTTCAGTACTTCGCCAATTATACCTTAATAATAAAGTTTAGACTACAAAACTAAAAAAATTCTACGCGAATCATTGATCATTTCAGAAATTACATATTGTGATATTGTTTACTGTTCATTTTTAGATTCGGTATATATAAGACGCTTGCAAGAAATCCAAAATTCTTGCTGTAGATTAGTAGAAAACTTGAAAAAGTACGACCGTATTTCGTTATCTTTTCAATAACTAGGTTGGTTGAATAATACAAAATTATGTAAATATCACTTACTATGTTATGTCCGTAAACTCCAAATCACCTAATTATCTCCGTTTTTAAAGGAACAACTACTAAATCGTATGTGTGTTTATTCTAGAGATATTCGCTTCCCAAATACACTCACCATGCCTACTCGTATCCACAGAACTTCATTTTTCCATAAAGGCTTCACCTTTAATGCGATTTACCTATACAATTCATTATCCCCTGACATTAAATCTTTAACATTTGATAACTTTAAAAGACATATCAAAAATCTACTTTTATGGCCAATTTCACCAACAACAGTCCGTTATTCTCCACCTATAGGGTAACAGCCCGTCAAATACAGTGAATGAGCTTCAAGTTCCAATCAACAAATTTTAGCAACCAATAGCTATGAAATGTGGAAAACAAAATACCGTCAAAGTATGAGATGACATCTTGTCATTGAAACATTATCAGCTTATTGAATATTACGAAATTACATATAATTCAGTCAAAATTTAAACAAATGTTTGATTTTTGAATAAAATTCATGATTTAATTACTATTGTTGATTTCTTATTCATGATTATATTATTTTCGTCAATTGATGATATGCGATTTTACTGATTCAAGATCATCTACTGGGTGTTTTTTCGTATAAACCTCTTGCAGATAGCCATTAAGCACCTACTTGATGACTGGCTCTACCAAAAAGTTCATAGATATTGCTCGTTTCCAAACATTCACTCATTTACTTGATGTTCATCAGAACCATTATGGCACCTTAGGTTGATATTCCCACAAAACTATTCTGGTTTTTTAATATCCATACATCCATAAAGTTGAATATTTTTCAGGAACTTAACAAACATCTACACTATATTCACAGCGATTAAGAAATACCCAAATATATGTCGTAGAGCTACCAGTCAACCTAAAACCTGCAGAAAAACTAGAAATTTGCAATATTTTTCTTTTTTCACTGAGTACATATTCTGGGTTATATTTATATTAGACGTTATTTGAATCACAAAACATCACACTGATTTGAATAACAGCTGATTATCCCCTGATAAAACATATCGACAAGTGACAAATAATTCTGTGGGATCCATCAACACTGTCCCAGTGGAGCAAACTCCGTCAACTGTCGAAATAAACTTTATTAATTCCAAGTCTTATTTTTGTTTTACTGTGCCTGCTTAGATATTCAAATACGGCCAGGAATTATTAGCGCCTGGCTATTTTAGGCCTTCAATAACTCCTTATTTTAGATATCTCCTTATTTTGTTTTTCCCACGCATTCATGGTAGAAAGAAAAATATTTTATCGAATATCGATACCGCATACCGTGCAGCAGGCACGCCTATCACTACTTTGACAGATTGCAGAATGATGTCAAGATGGCAATCATTATGTGGCAGTTGTTTTCGTTTTTGTCTGAAATAGGTACGTAGGCTTTGTGTATTCATTTCTATAGCGTTTCCAGAATATCATATTTCGAAACGATGTCAAGGGCCGGCAGGGGAAATCTTTCTCTGAAAACTGAAAATCATTGAACGCGCTGTTTTCAGTCTATTTTGTTCTATCCGTTGGGGAAGTACAGAATGAAGAAAAGTCTACAGTGCTCAGTGGCCATTCAGTGGCTCAGTGCTCGTCTGTAATGGTAATATTCAAATACTACTAAACACCTAAATAGCTTTCTGGCCTTTCATTTTCGAAGCTACCAGTCCTCGCTTAGAGATGGTAGCACAGTTAAGGATAGACTCGGGGTTTACGGCTACGGATGTTTATGATTCCTCTCGATATCGATATATCGTCATGAAACCATCGATGCGTAAAGATCGATGTTCTACGTCCGATATATCGATGTTTCCGATACATCAATGTATCGTCTATTGTCGCCATCCCTATATCGTATCCCCACCAGTCACCAGTCAAAAACCTTAACCACCAGTATTTTATCACTATTTATAATTCTTTTGAGCTCTTATTTTTCAGTAATTTTAGGTCTATGTCTACAGTAATTGCATTATGCACCTCGGAGATGTAGGGATTAACATGTTTTACACATATCGGTGTCAAATGTACAGATATAACATAAATTAAAATACATGAAAGTTGTCCTGTTTTCTCTGTACAAAAGCATCATGTTGGAATCAAAAAGTGCTCTTGTTTATAATGCAGTCGAATTTTCACGATTTTATTCAACATTTTAATAGAAATCACTGATATTCTGAGACCTTTGACAGCTTCCGTCAAATTGCATTTCGATAAGGTATTTTCCTATTGGTCTATAATATTAATGTTGGTGAAATCGGCCCTTAGAGTGTCAAAATGAAAAATACTTATCTTTCACTTCTGCTTATAAAAATACTATTTATTATTATATTATTATTATAAGTGATTATACTTAATACGTATAATACTTTTGTTATATCTTATCTTTTTTTCATTTATCTATTTTATTCATATTTATATTTATTTTTATATGGGTTAAGTGGAATAATAGCTTGAGCTAAACTTCGCCCAAATAAAAGGACGTTTATTATTATTATATTATTAAACTTTTCGAAATATTTAGTTGAGGAGATTAAGATTGGACATCCTGTATACATTCCACGGGCGTATTCGGGGGGGGCTTTGGGGATAAAGTTCACTCTCCGAACCCCAGAGCCTCATACGCTTCTTCATGTATGACTAAGAGGCCCCCACCCCACGGAGCTTTTTTCTGGATACGCCAGAGTTATCAAATGGCCATAGGTATTACATTCATACAATGTTTAACATCAGATCTTGAATATTGTGCAACGTATACTGGAAAACAGTAGTAAAAGCTAATTTGGTAAAGGTGTCTGAAATACAGGTTGCGCTGCCGTATATGCTATTAGAAGTCGTTAGAATTCTCTACGCGGAGGAAAGCGCTAAAACCTAACAGTTACCCGTTTCATTCCCATCTCAGGTTACTGGGCTACGTACACGTACAGGTACTCCAAGTTATTAACGCAACGACCTTTGAAATTTCTCTAGTGCAGACGAACTCGCTACTGATTTCTTTCTTAGGAAGAGTCTATTAAGTAATGTTTAAAAGGTCACATAAAACTTATAATAAGCCTCTGAAATATCGATTTTCGTTGAATGTCTTGAAATACAAGGGTTTACCCAAACCTGTTCTAGATTCGTTTCAATTAAAACACATACTAGACTTTCTATCGATATAATGATAGGTCAAAAAATATATAGCTTGAAACATGAACTTTCAAATAAAATTTCATCAGGTCGAATGGCTTAGTCGTAGCTTCACATGGGAGACTTACTGCCTTCTTTCGTCTGAATACTTGGAAGTGGCAGGACAAATATTGAATAACCTTCTGGACTAAGGAGGTGGTCCTTTTGGACCTGAGACCATGTTATCTTGCATAGTCATCACCGACAAGATTTTCTTAATTCACTGATTCCCTCAAGAAATGCTCGGGCCTGCCCAGATCTCTATGAAATGCATTTTGCGTATATTTAAAATCATTATTAGATCTTAAAAATGTTCATTTAGTAGCGTTTTAACCACTCCACGTAAGCAAGCGCCTAACGAAATACTCAGAGCGCCATAAATATTTCTCTACTTAGTAAATGCGCATCCAATTTTAAATCTTCTTCAAGCTAAAAATGGTAAAAGTTACTCAAATTCCCGTTTTGCACCCTATTTTTCTCACATGTCAATATTTAACAAAATGTTATAAAAATAAATTATAGTTTAATGTTAAAATATACTTGAAATCATTATTGCTGGAAAATAGTCATAGGGTGGATTTCACCAACGTTGTCAAATTAGCAGTCCGTTATTCTCCACCTATAGAGTAAGGGTCCGTCAAATACAACGAATGAGCTTCAACATCCAATCACCAAATTTCAGCAACCAATACCTATGAGATGTTGAAAACAAAATATTGTCAAAGTATGAGTTGACAGCTTGTCCTTGAAATATCACCAGCTTTTTGAATATTAAGAAATTACATATAATTCAGTCAAAATTTAAAAAAGTGTTCGATTTTTTAATAGAATTCATGTTTTTACTTATTACTGTCGATTGTTTATTCATGTTTATATTATTTTCTTCAATTGATATGCGATTTTACTGATTCAACATCACCTACCTTGTGTTCTTTTCCTATAAACCTTTCGCAGGTAGCCATTAAGCACCTATTTGACGACAGGCTCTACCAAAAATTTCATAGATATTGCTCGTACGCATATACGACACTTGGGTGTATCGATACATTTCACGAGTATCGTCATCTTTCGATCCGGACTGTGTCAGAAAGAGTGACCAACTGCAGATTACTTTTCTTCTTTGTTTCCTTCCGCTGGATATCGATAATTTTATTCCAATATTTTAGAATTTCGATACTTCCTAAAACGATAAGAATCAATACATAACTATACTTTTCGTGGATCTATCAATAATCTTATTATTATTATTATTATGATAATTAAGATGAGCAGAGTACACAGTACTATAAGCTCATGCAGTAAATATAGTGTACGGACACGTAACACAAATACATCAAATAGAAAAAAATAAAAAAAGACAGTTCATAGCTATAAAGTTTGTACACTCCTCCAGCTATCATACTGCACTTTGAAGCTATTAACTGAAGTAGCACCAACCACACTTTCAGGTAAACTATTCCAGGTGTTGAATATGCGGTTGGGAAGAAACCACTGTCGGACTGTTGTTTTAAATGGCTCCTTATGCAGTTTGAAGCTGTGTCCGCGTAGATTGCTGAGCGACAGACGGTATAGATGCATGAGGTTGGTGCCCATCAAACCATGAAGTATCCTGAACGTAACTGTAAGATCGCCACGAAGTCTTCGCTCAGAGAATGAGGTCAGGTTGAATAATGCAAGGCGATCTTCATAGCTTGGTCTTCGTGCTCCAAAAGGGATACGAGTATCCCGACGCTGTACTGATTCGACGAGATTTCTATCGCGGAGAAGCACAGTGTCCCATACCGGACCAGCGAATTCAAGAATGTAGGCGCAAGTGTTGACATCGGATCCTTTGAAAGGCCTTTCCAGCATGTATAGAAGTTTCTTGGCTTTTGATGTAACGTGGTGAATATGCTCTGACCAGGAAAGACGATCGTTGACTACAACGCCCAGATCAGTGTGGCTGGAAACTGCTTCGATGTTGTGGTCAGAGATCTTGTATGTAAATCGCGGATTTGTCTTCCCGAGGTGAAGGACACAACACTTAGTTAGATTTAAGGGTAAAAGCCAACTGACTGACCATTGACAAACAATATCAAGATCTCTTTGAAGCATAGCAGAATTTACGACAGTATTGTAAGTCTTGGTGTCGTCGGCATAAGCTGAACATGTGGAGGAAATCAATGCGGGCAGGTCACTTGTATGGATTGCATGGATTTGGACCGGATTGTTCGGTAGGTTTACCGAAAACAGAATATTTACTGATAACATCATTCTCCCCGATTTTTCAAAATAATTTAAATACTCCTATACTTGCCGAAAAAAGACTGAAACCAAAAATAAAGCTAAAAGTTAATTTTATGTAGTCTTAATAGTTATATGCCCCATATCAATCATACATATGCATACACACCCAGACAGTCGGGCACATGATTACGAACGCACATCCTCATCCCTTACTCCGCTTGCCCTGAATTGATTTTTGTGCATACAAAAGATACAGACTGGTAGATTACCGTCATTACCTCATCACTGGACAAGCAATAAAGAAACCGAAACCTGTCTGTATTCAAAATAAATATTTAATTGAAATGAGAGGTGAGTTCATGAGTTCAGTGATAAAACAGAAAAATATTCACAATCCTATAAGCAAGAATCGAAAAAGGAGTTTCCAGAATGGTTGCAAAGTACTTTGAAAGAGCGACCAGTATGCACATTGTAGAAGTTGTAATATAGAACTATGCTCTCAAAAAACATGTTGTGTGCGCGCCCAATACAATAACAGACATTTTTCATGGCTCAAGGGTCCTTGATCTACCACTGATCTTGGGACGGCATTTACCTTATACCGAATTCAATGACTTTATTTACCGATTCCATTTTTTTTTGCCGGTTCGTTAACACTGCAGATGTGCAGATCACTTTAATAGCAATTGATATCCCAGACGTGTTATAATAATAAAGATAATAAGAAAATATATATATATGTTTGGAGATATATTTTCATAAATGGGTATTTTTGATTCTGACTTATGACATCTAGACGATGAATAATAGGTGGATGCTGATACTTTTACAAATATCGATGTTTTAGGACCCAGAAATGCAGAATGGGCTGTTTGTTTACATTTGGTGTGGATTTCTAGATCATAAATTGGCAAAAATTGTTTTTGATGTAACAAAGGATGATGTGCCAGTTGGAATACGTTTTATATCCTTTGTTTTTTGCAAAATGACAAAAATCGGTACATTTTCACAGGTACGTATCATGTACAACACCCTGTACGTGATATTCAGACAAAACTAGATTGCCACGCATGAACAGTCGTCAGAAACAGTGAAAACATCCTACCAAATATAATATCGACCTATGATTTCTCGCATTTTCATTGGTCCATTTAAATAACTGACCGTCTTTTCTGAAATGATAAAAATTTGAAATTCTATGAAAGTCATCCTTATTCTAAAGCACAAAGACATAATATTACATCTATAATGTAATTTATGAGGCAACCGTTTTTTCACGACTTTATTCAACATTTCAATAGAAATCACTGATATTCAGAGAGCTTTGTCAGCTTCCGTCAAATTGCATTTCGATAAGGTCTTTTCCTATTGGTCCAATTGACCGTCAAATATAAATGTTGGTGAAATTGGCCCATAGTGTAGCATATCAAAGCAATATGTCGCAAACCAGGTGACCTGAACAAGCGCCTTGGCGACATGTATGTACAAAATAATACTTACCTCCTTAATTAATCCGTGTACCATTTCAAACTTCTGATATATTTCAAGCACACTTTAGGCTATATTTTTTTTTATTTTTTAATTGTGTTTTCTCTTTCACACCTACTATATGTTCAATCTGACCCAATACAAAATAAATTTAAATCCTCACTTTTTTGCCCCTATAGTAAAATGATACGTATCAAAACTTTCAGTCTTCAGGACAAAAGCCAATATCTGCCCATCTCGTTTAAATGTTACAATAGCACAGGCAGAAAATCGTCATACCTACCTAATAAATATTTATCTTGTAATGAAGCTAGTGCGCTCTCGAAAGTTCTCATAAGATTAACCTGTATGTTCTACGTACGTACAGATACGGGTTAATGAAACTACAGTGCTTGGAACAAAATCCCTGTTAAAACCACCTTAAGTATCTACGCCGTACACAGTAAGTATTCCTTTTATTTCAATCCGAGTTTAAGTGATATTAGTTCTGGCTCAGGCTGAGAACAATCGAAATAGTGCCAACAACCTGGTTAGAGGCAGATAAACAGAAATTAATTGGACTCCTTGCTAGGATTCCTCACATGGGCGTAGAAGGGGATGTGAAGGATAAATGTCGGAAATTCGTCCCATTCCAAAATGTAATTTCAGTGAAGAAGGATGAGAATTGTGCTAAAAAACGTTTCTGATTTTAAGCTTTCAGATATTTATACAAAGCCTTTCAAAAAGTCCACCTCTGCTTATAGTTTTACGAAGCAAGTCGGCAACTCGAAATTTGTGTTTGAAATTAATAAATAAGTACCATATTTTAGAGTATAATTCAGCTGAAAATTTCAAAATGGCTCGGTGAGTTGTGAACATGGATCGGATCCAAAAAAGTCAATTTTCACATGACTTATCCTGTGATTTTCATACTCATAGAGCTCCATGATTGTTCAGCCAAATGAAACTACGATATTTTGTAGTAGTAGCGGTAGGAAGGCGAAGTACTATCTTCAAAAATAATGTTGCACGCTTTTGTGCACTGAATCGCTTATAACTCAACAACGAATCATTAAAATGCTATTACTATGTTAAATCAAACTTTTTCTCTTCAAGGAGCTATCTGAACATGTAATAAAGTATGGTACATTACACTTGAAAAAAATTATAAAACCTGTCAATTTTTCGAGTGGAATGTCCGATATCTGATTTTGCTTTAAATAGAAAATTCCAAAGGAAGACGACTAATATAACATAACATTCTGATTACTAGTCCAATGTACAAAAACTCTAAGCTTCGACGATTTTGAAAAATATAGACTTATACTGTAGGGTAATGAAGTTCTGATGAGGAGCTTCAAAATGAGCAATGAGGTGGTACGACCCCCCAATCTGTTCAAAGAAATGGCCCAAGTTAGTTCCCAGTCGTCATCATGAAACTTTCAACTGGTATTTGTACGTTAGAACATAGTTCCCATGCATTAGTTCCATCAACCGGGAATTCCGCTTTTTAACTTAACCCGTTCAAAAACTAAGTACCGGGGCCTCTTCTAAAGAGCACTGATATGCTTCACATACAACGCGATGACACCTTAAAATAAATAAACTCCGGTATTAAAATTACTAAATTAGAATGAACTCAAGAAATAAATTTAACAATTTATTCTAAATAAGTAATCACTAGCATAGTTTGACCCCTCACTTCGCAAAATCTTTCCTTCTCGGTGTACATTCATAAATATGATTAAATTTTCATTATCAAAATATATATATATATATATACTCGTATATAACAAATAACCGTATCCGGATGTATGAACATGTGTATCTACTTCTGTAGTTGCATATGTGCATTCATTTCGGGCCTGATGAAGCCAACCAGCAGAAATACGTGTCGCTCGGGTTACCTATCCTATTTTCTGCTCGAATTAACTTTCCTTCTTTTTGCGGATTTTGCCCATTATTTTTCTTTTTGTTATATACATTTCTCCGCATGATTGTTTTCTCTTTCTCTTTATACTCGTATATATGTATATATACATATATATATATATATATATATATATATGTATATATATATATATATATATACTTAGGTATATTACTTTGACATGTGAATAATTGTTATTTTATTTTTAGTTTGTACTTTTCAAGGGTTTCGTGGAAGAATAGCTTCAAGCTAAACTTCGTCCTTAATGAAAAACGTTTATTATTATTGCTATTATTATTTTCTTTAGCCTGGTAATAATGAAGTCCTGAAAGCAACATAACTGTCGTATAGAATCGGTTGAATTTAAGCGATGCCTTAATGCTGACTTTGAGGGCACCTGTGGATTGCACCCTTTGTCGAAGGTATGCGGCTACAGAAAATCCAACAAGATAAAGTCAAGTGGTGTCAAATCGCTCAATCTTGATGGATAATGCGCATCACCTTAGTGTGTTATAAGTCTCTTTGTCTTTTAATAATTGGCGCATTTCCATGGACAACTCCAGGGGGGCCTTCCAAGTGAAAAAAGAATTCTCTCAGCAAACAAACATCAAATTTCAAGAATTTTAATATCGATCAGTCCTTATTGGAAACCCTTCTGCTTCAATCTGACATCTGATTCGCTACCTTCTGCTAGGTAAGAAGATCTCCCTCTAATTCCGTCGGTATGACTGTCACCTATTACCCCGTTCGTGGACGCCCATGACCGAATTCCCTGATTGCGAGCTGCTAAACGCTCGACTGGCAGGCTTGGGAGGATTTCTAATAAATTTTCTCCTGTCTAACGCCATTAAATGACCTGAATAACTCGATCGCATTCTCTAATGGTCAGATACAATTAATGTACCTCACTGGAGATATTTGAAATTCTTAGGAAATCACACCTGTATTCATCTGGTCGCAAGGGCAGACGTCTCTAACTTGATGCTGTTAATGAGCAGAATTTTGTCAGCTTGACCTACATATACAGTCTGTCACTCAAAATACTAGACAGATTAACTGTTTGTGTTTATTTAATTCTGAGACTTTTATATCACAGATATATTGAATTAGTACTATCAGATATACCACAATACCAGTAGGTCGCGAACGATTAAGCATAAAAAGTGGAACCGCTCGAGTATCACGTATCTTGAAAAGTGACATTATGCGGATTTTTTTGACATTATGCTGTTTTTTTTTACATTATGTAGGTTCTCCGCGAAGACGTTGACTTAGTTGTAGGTGTTGCCTAAACGTCATGAGGCTTGTTATCAGTCCTTGGCTCTGATGTGATGTAAAATCTGCTTCTGAGATGGCATTACTGGAGGTCTAGGCTGTAAGTTGTATGTGTTGATGATAATTACATTGGGTTATTGTCTCAAATACACTTATAATATAATAATTATATTCACTGTACACTGTCGAATTACAAGCCATATACATGCTAACAGTAATTACACATAACGCAGGCGCGGTGATGATTTCCCATAATTCTCCTCACTTTTTCGTAATTTATAACTTTGAACATAACTTCTCTTCAGAAAGCACAACATAAAAATAACTCATCGGGCACAGCCAATAGATATAGTTCATAGGCAGCATATTCAGTAATGATTTTCTCACTCAGCAAATATCACTGATTTTATACATATGCAAACCAATACACATAATCATCCAGATGCGATCTTGCTATTCAACCAACTTTCTTCTCAAAGATAAAAACTACAGACCAGGACCGTTTGGCATCACAAAACATATGCAACCAATAATGCATGTAGTTTAGTTGAGTGATTCCTCCTTAGATGGACGTTCACAACGATCCTGGTGAGCAAACGTGGAGTGACTGTTTGCGCCCTAAAAACTACCTAGTTTGCAAGATGACATCTTATAGGTTTTTTGATTGACGTTTTATAGGTTTTTCGCATGATACCCATGCCTGTTACGCTGACTAGGTACTCACAATGTACCGTAGCGCCGCGACAGCGTTTAGATTTGTTTTGTGTCAAAGGTATAGTTGTAGTCACCGTTCTTGGCGGTGACGCCTTATTAAATAAGTAAACAGATCGAGTCCCAATATCATGGGCGGATCTTGAGCGCAGAGGTTATGATATGTTGTCCTTTTCTTCTCATATCGTAGAAAGTATTCCTAATTTCTGTTTTGATGGCATCACTTACATCATCGGTCTTACATTTTTTGATTTTGTAAGTTTCCCTACGTGGACTATGGGCAAACCTTTCTAATTTTCTGATTTTATTCGCTGAACACTGCGCAGCCTAATCTTCAGCGTATCTGCTACTCTCTGCAGTACGCATGTAGTGGGTAACAGGGGACCGCTGTTTTCATTCTCTTCCTGTAAATACCCTAATAGATTTAGAATGAACTGTAAAATTTTATATTGAATATTGATAACCGGACAATTCAATCATTGCTCGCCGATGTCAAGTAAGTTGTCATTCTGACAAATATGATTGAAGAGCACAACTAAAAAACGTATGTCTTTGAGCTTACCGATCAAACGTTCACACACAGGGGTAGATTTCATGTGTATGTATGAGAGAGATGATGTATAATAGCAATTTCTGGTAGTTTTACTTTGAACCACCAAAAAAAGTGAACAGCAGCATAGTTGCTTGAAGGTACCATTTCCCGTCCCAACAGCGACAGGCGACACCAACCGCGACCTAGACCAAGACACACCCGTCAGACTAGTGGTAGGTACTACCGCTATAGAATGTTCATATTTAGATTTGAAAAAGTTGATCAATAAGACTCTTATTGGACTTAGGCTATTTTAAATTTGGAGCTTTCTACAGTGCCAGCCTCAGTATCAGTATGAGTATAATGCAACCAGTTTGTCTTCAAAATCTTGTAGTCCTCAGTCAGCTCATAAATAACCTGCCAGTTTGACAGTTTTACATTTCACATTAAATTCGTATTTTCTGCGAAAACATAAAAGCGCCTGTGCCCCATACGGTGCTTGTGCTCCAGATATTTGTCGAAAATGGTGTAGGTTTCTATCGGGTTCAAAAAGGGACTAATTATGCTAATTGGCGTTGCGAAAGAGTATGTACCTCAACGTCGGGCTTTTACCTGGTCAGTTGTGAGGTAATTTTGAATTATTTCAGTCCACTTCTTGTTTGTTTGAGTGCTCAGTCCGAATCTAAGGCTTGTTAATAGGATTGACAACAATGACACTGAAAGGAGACAAACCAAATTTTTGATAGATGCTGAAAAAGTCAGACTTAAACTTTAACTTTCTTATTTACTTTGATATGGAATTCACAAGTTTTTAGAAAAAGTTTTCACTTTCATTTTATAAATAGTTATTTTATTATCTCATTTCATTGCCACGAGATTCTAGTGAGGTTAAAGTAAGCCCCATAAAACTATGAATATCAAGTTATTTAAATTAGTTCCAAATATTTTTATTGGATCAATATAGTGACAATGATATATCATTAGTATTTTCTTATATACCAAGGCAGCCGCGCATTCAGAAGCCTAAATGCCGGAACACCGTGGCTACTATGAGGATCCCAAATAAATTTTGTTAACTACCTAAGGTTAGTAGAACTAGCAAAAGCTTCCTCTCGTAGATTGTTCCACAATTTCGACCTCCTCGGGATAAAGGAGCGGTCGTATCTGCCAGATCTGTGTGAAGTTCGACACGGTTAGGATGGGCGGCCAAAGTCAGGCGGGTCTGTCTGGCAGGCACATTGCGCGGCGTAATGGAACTGAGGTCTTAGGAGCAAAGTTGGTGTAGCGGTAGAAGAGAGCTAGATCGCCGATGGCCCGCCGGTGTGGAAGGGTCCCGAGAGAAGAGTCTTCGATCAGTCGAACAGCCCTCCTCTTACCTGGGCCTTGTATATAGTGAGAAGGTCATGCAGAGAAAAGTAATTCTTCGCCCTAAACAAATAGCCTAGCTTTTTTACAGAAGCTGCCGCTATTTACGGGATGTGTTCGTGACAGATCAAGTCCTCCAGCCGATGATCTCGGCCATCCATCGAAACCGGATGAGCGCTAGGACACTTTTTGTTCATCAAAGTACTGTGTTTTGGAAGCATTAAACTGTACAACATTGTTGCGTCCCCAAGTAGTAATAACTTCGAGGTCCAGCGGCAGAGATTGGCTTGTTGATATGTAAGAGGCAGAGTTTCGGAGCCAAGACCCATCCCTGAGGAACATCGGCGTTGATGTTATGGGATGAAGAGGAGAATCTGTCAATCAAGACGGATATCTTGCGACCAGAGAGAAAGTCAGCCACCCATCTCCAAAGCTTTTCTGGGAGGCCATAGGATGGCAGCGTGCTACAGCTGATCGAACGAATTCGTGATATCAAGAGCAACTACATGAGCCTCACCATAAGACTGGATGAGTTTACTCCACAGTTGCGTGACGTAAGCTCCCCTGTGGATCACCTTACTTATAACAGAAAGCAGGGCTATATATAGGCATGTAGTTGTAAGGGTCGGTCTTAGGGGCCATATTGTCAGTCATTCCTACAATTGTAGGACGCCTTTATGGCTTCCTTGATTTTCATAGTCTTTTCTCTCTGCTTCAGAAAGGCTGGATATTTCTAGATTTCTACTGTTTCATATCAGCGCCAGCGCTCTCCTATTGTGTGGCTGTGCTTTCTTTTTGAATTGTAGGAAATTTCAAGCTATATAACAGATAATATACATAAGTCAAAAGCATAAACAATTAGATGCAAATAGATATTTGTGACCTCAAAATAGAGCAGTGATACGGAACAGTAGAAAACTATGAAAATCAAGGAGCGACTGACGATACGGCCTTTAGATCCTTTTTTGGGATGGGTTGGACATGAGCAAATTTTCAGTTTTCTGTGAAGGTGCCGGATTCATGAAATATATGAAAGAGACGCGAAAGATCTGGAGCAAGCTCCACCGCACACCTCTTGTGGCTTTGTGAGAATATAAATATTTAGAACTTTATCTCAGAAAGGAGAAAGTATTCTATTGCGAAAAAATTGGAAAATCTGATATAATGTTGAGTGACATGTACAGGTATATCATGAAAAACGATATAACCCTTTTCCGACTGTCTACCTGTTGGCCTGTTTGTACAAATATATCTGTATTTTTCGATCCTCGACTCATCTATAAGTTTGATTCTAACGAAATTTTCACACAAAATTACTAATATTCCAGGGATAAAAAACGCTGATATGGAAATCGATCTAGTGGCGGCAACTTTGTTTTTGACGTATAATTTTTTTCTTTATTAAAAATTGGATCTCTAGGGTTGTAGGAGAATAGTAGTAATTCTGCCGTTAGAAAGTTTCTGATCCTAATAACATTATGCATGAGTCAGATGCAATAGTCGTACATACGTCTGTTAAGTAAAATGCTGGAAATTAAAGTCGAGCCACAGGTCAACTCGTCTCTGATAATCCTTGCAACTGGCCGATAATAACTGTTCAGACTGACCTATTACGTAACTCATAAAGTGACATTATATCTATTCTTCACGACGTTGTGTAGGATTTGACATTTTTTGGGTTTTCCTTCACCACTTGTAGTAGGCGCGGAATGAACTAGCGGCACACTAACGGATACCCAACTAGCAAAGTAGTGGTATAAGCTTTTGGTAAAAGAACCGTTCAGCCATAAAAGCTCCCTATTGTTGTTGCCTGAACACCAAAATGATGGTTTAATGTTGTGTGGAAGGCAAATTTGCTTTCTGCAACATATTTGCTCTAAAATGAGGTGTTTAAAATATGCTTATAGCATAGTTGTACAACACCTTATAGGGCAAATTTTTAACTGTTGCATAAACGTTTATACAACTATTTTATACGGCATATTTGCAAGTTAGTCAAAATGGTTGTGTTATGGCACCCATGCTAACGTTTATAAAACAAACCCGAGCCTTGTTGCTTTGCTGTGCAATTTACTACATTAGCCAACAAATTGCTCCCAACGGAAACACTTATACAACTGTTACATATGCTAAATATGTTGGTAAACAACTTCACCATAACCTAACTTTCTGCTGTCATATTTTTGTTAAAATGCCATAACCAATGTTTTAAGACAAACAACGCATGCATATCGGTTCAAAAGGTTTTATCAACTGTTCAAACAGAAGATATAGATCTGGTACAAATTCTGGGTAAATCATTCGACTCTGTCGGTATTTCATTTCAGACATTTGTCAAATTGTTGTGGGCTGCAGGCAGCACCAAAATATTCTAATAACCTAAAGACAACATGGACGATACCATGATTGTACACAACCACCCGCCATATTGGGCAAACATTTATTCCTCTATTTAATATTAAATAATTATGTTTCAGTTCGAAATTACAGATATAAAGTGATAACCATTAGTGCAATTGTGTCTAAATATAGGATTTGTGAAAGATTTAACGTAGATAAGTTCAGTTTTCCATCTTAAAAATCTAGACATACTTTTGATCATTGTCAAAATATGAATCAAATACGAAGCCCGTAGAAATTGGGTAACTAATTTGCACGTTAATCACAATAAAATTTGCTGCGCAAGTAATTCAATAGCCCTATATCAAAGTGTAGAAGTTTATCATATACCTGTGTATGAAATTCACAATGACCGATATGTAAGTAAACAAGATGACTGTAATGTGTTAGTTATATATTCTTCACTTCGTCTATACAATACATAGGAAATAGTTTGGTTGCAATAAAGTAGAATCACGTAAGAGAATAGTTGTATAGTTGACAAAAACTGAATCTTGCACTGACGCAAATGTCCTATAGCGGCTGCAAGAGGCTTACACTTTTGTTTTATAACTGTTACCTGCAGCCCTTATACAACCTCTTAAATGACTGAAGTGTCCTATTAGGTGTGCCCATTCCGCTTGTATAGCTGTTCTAAGAGGGTTTTGCCAATGTTCTTACAGTATACAATGCTGTTTAAGGAATACTGTATAATCATTCTTGCAACTATAATAGGAGTGATAATTGTTAGTTGGGTACCTAGTGCACAAGGTGAAATTTTAACGATTTTTATTTACATTTTGACATTATAGGCTTTTTACGTAATAACACTGCCGGTTGCCAGACTCGTCCATATCCCACGGTCAAGGGTTGGCCTCATTTTCTCTTTCGTAGCATAAATTATTTTTTTAAATGAGCCGAACATAGTCTAGTTGATGACAGAATCGCATGGAGAGTACAGCTACTTGATTATTTAAGTAGACATAGTAGGCTAGATATGTTGTTATTTTATTTCAAATACTACCAATAGAGGGTATGAATAATAGCCCGTTATTACAGGTGTGCATTCCTGACTCAAATTCAAACTGTTCATACACGTATCCTCAAGTCTTATTTCAAAGTTTAAAAGAAATCTTTTTATTACTATCCCAAAGATGATTGTGTCGATTTTGCTGAATTTCGGTAGTGCTGCATTCAGACGACAAAATAATTACGAGTTCTAGTGACAACTAGGGTGGTAGTCTCACGAATAATATTGATAACAAAGTATTTGTCTCTGACTTTTAAAAAAATAGATGTATATTTTTTCGAATTGATACAATTTGATTGTCTCTTGGTATCTCTACGTATCTTACCTGATATTTGAGGGAAGAAATGAAACCGTCTTCATTACATGTCAAAAAGTTGTTAAAATAAAATCGATTTGATTAAATTGATGTACAATACTTATTTATAAACCACTTTTTAGAGTCAAGGAATAAGTAGTAATAGCAATTTCACAAAATATTTAGAAAAAATTTTGGTAATGACCACGTCGTGCTTCTATGCAGGCTTATGTTCCAAATTTTCATATCTTGAAAACCACACTTTTTGGGACACATGTTCATATGAACTTTTCCAAATCTGTAACTCAAACAAGCCAATAACAAGTATTGAACAAATCAAAACTAATAATACTGTAATAACTGCAGATACAGATATTGCTAACGTTTTCAATAACTATTTTGTTCAAGTGGGAGAGAAACTGGCAACTAAAATTGTAACACTTCCTTTCCGCAAAAAGTCCAGAAAAGATGGAATGCAATGAAGATTCCAACTTTTCTGCACAATCACAGAAAGGGGGTTACAATTAGCTTCCGGTAGCTCAGTCGGTGGCATGAAGACATCTACAGGCGTGTAGCTGTGTGTCGACCATGGCATGGCTAGAGGATAGAAGAACAAACAGAACACAAAAATTTAACAGATTTTATTTAACAATAAAAAAAAAGGCATTTTCATTACATTACAATTTTACAAAAATAACAAAATAAGTTTTACATCTTTGGCGCTGCTATAACGCTATCGACTTATCTTTCGCTGGTCCATTTTTACTCGACTGAAGCCAGGATGGCCATGGGCTTGAAGGGGAGGTCCCAGTTATGAGGGGTGACCTCCATATAGTGGCTTCACAACCAGTTGTAGGCGAAGTTAAAGGCGATGGCGCTGCCAAGGTACATGCATGGGTGAAAATATTGGCCAAGGCTAGGCAAAGTGAAAGGGAAAGAGAAAGGGGGTGGCCCCAATCATTTTTGTCCTATACGGACACACATTCTAGAAAATTCTAGCACATGGTGCTATATAACCTTGTGCTACTGAGAAGAAATTTCTAGCCGTTGTTCGATCGGCGGCTCAAGTGAAAAGGAAGCGCGAGGAAGATCGCAGATCAGGAACTCCGCATCAAGCGCTCCAAGCGGAAAATTTTCCAAGCAAAAATGCTAGAGATGGGATTAATGAAATGATAATCGAGAAGTGATTTAATAAATACGATCGGACGGTGAAACCGTTACAAAATAAATAAACCTAACACCAATATTCCATCTAGAGTAATCATACAAAATTCAATCTTTCTTGAACCAGTTACAGAAAATGAAACAGAATGTACCATTTACAGCCTAAAAGAGAAAAAGAGTCCAGGTTTAGATGGCATACGGTCAGAGGTACTCAAAAAAATTGCACCTGAAATTTGAAAATCACTAACATTCTTAACAAATTTGATAATTGAATCTGGGGTTTTCCCAGACCATTACAAAATAGGAATAATTACACCGATTCATAAATCTGGCGACATATCTAATACCAGCTACTATAGACCAATAACATTAATATATTATTTGCCAAACATAATTGAAAAAATCATAAAGACTAGTCTCATCAGTTTTTTCAACAGAAATAATCTTATACATGAAAATCAATTTGGATTTAAAAAAAAATAAATCCACTCGAGACGCGGTTTCATTCTTGACTTCAAAAATTCATAAATTATTAGAGCAAGGTAAATATACACTATGCATATTTTTAGACCTAGCAAAAACGTTCGATACGGTGGATCACTCGCAACTATTAGAAACTTTATACGATGCAAGAACTAGAGGAAACTCTCAAAACCTTATGAGAAGTTACCTGTTTTAGAGAAAGCAATATGTTCAAATAAATGATTCCATAGGTTCAGAAAAAGCTGTGACTTATAGTGTACCACAAGTGACAGTTTTAGGCCCGTTATTTCTTACTGTGTATATCAATAACCTACTTAGCTTGAAGTCGCAAGGCACAATAATATGTTTTGCAGGTGACACAGCGATACTTTATTCTAATAACAATTCCTGATATAACCGTAAAGGAACTATTGAAAATGATATTATATTAATTTCAGATTGGTTTAGACACAAATATCTAACAATTAATTTTCAGAAACCCATGTATGTGCCGTTCACCAACCTTAAAAATAAATTACCGTCATTTACCTCTTTACAAATTAAATGTGAAAAATACATGTTGATCATATAGTAACTAATTTAAGTCGATTATTATTTAAATTAAGTAAAGTACCTCACTAATTATCTAGACCATGAAACAATGAAGATGTTATATCATGCACTTAATGAATGTCGCCTAAATTATGCCATACTAGCTTGGGGTGGTGCTTTCACCAACCAAATTAAGAAGCTAGAAATAATCCAAAAAGATTTTCTTAATTATTTTTAAACGGCCAATTCTATATCCATCTGATATGTTATATTCCGAAGCGAGACCACTCGATCTTAGGCAACTCTTTTTTCACCATGTTGTCACCAATTTATTCAAAAATAAAACAAACCTCATTTCATTGTACCACAGATATGAAACAAGAAGTAAAGTCGAGGATATTACAACAAAAAATGTAGGTCTAAGATGCTTGTTACCTCTCCACTAGATTTTATAACTTTTTACCAAGCCATATAAAATCTATTTCAAATAAAAATAGATTCAACATTGAAATAATAAAATTCTTGTTAAATAATAATCGACATGAAATAGCAAAACTCACCCAAATGAAAATAAATTGGTTTTTGAACATAATATTATTACACTTACCTATGGTTATGTTGTGTTTAGATTTATGTATTAACTATATTTAACTATGTTCAAAGCAAAAATTGTTATTAAAAATGTTTTCCCACGCACAGGAATCACATTCTTCTGTGGGATTATTCTAGTTTATTTGAGTATATAATGTACAATTATTATTTTCAATAAACTGTAATACTTTGTACGTGAATAAACTATTGCATCTATTCCGATAAAATTGTTCCTACTTTTCTGCAAAAATTAATGTTCAGGTAATTGTTACAGTCCACTTGACATCATTTTTCTGTTTCCGGCAATGTAAATCCAACACCTCGCTGCCTCCATTAAAGAAGCGCCCGCCCCAAAACTCCAGTAATTAGTGTGTCCCTTAAAACGTCATTTGTCTGCGAAAGCTGTGCCGATAAGAAAGCCCGAAAATCCTGCGTTAATCTACTTCCTTTGCATTTCAAAATAAATCTATGAATAGAATTAAAGGCAGGAGCGGCGAAAAAACCGTAGCGGCGCCGGCAACTGCTGTGAGACAGGCACTTTAAAAGTCCCTAAGGAGCCGTAGTTTTAAAGAAAAGCCCGAACAACGGCCAAGGAACTTCTGGGAACGCCGGGATCGCCGGAACGCGGTCCTTTGTGGGTAATGAACGACCTGTAAATCAATCTCAGGACAGTTATGATTGCGCAAGTAAATAAACCTGGAGAGATGTATTGGTGGTCTCAGTGCTTTTGCTACATTAACTTCTGACTGCGGAAGATGTAATAAAACGTGGCGAATTTATATGTACGCTAAGGAATTGTCTTTTGAGGTGTTTGTAAGCTTTCCACCCATGTAAAATTATCTGGCATTCCGGAGAAGGTCTGCAAATGGGTAGCTGACATATCTTCAGCCAAAAGGTGTCTACTTATAGACGTATCCCAATATAATATGACAATTTCTAGGATGCGTATACAATACAGAAGTACTGCTAGTAGGTCCTATAAAAATGGCGTCAAGTATCAGCTAAACGGACCTATACAATTAGTCCATAGTCCCTACGCGTTTGATAACACTACCCTGTCCTACTGAAAGTATCGACCATCAGACAACTATGCTGAACCACACCAGGCAACAATGCCATCAGCTCAAGCCTTGGTCCTATAAGTCAGCGCTACCAGACGTACGATAATTATCTTTAGTGTGTGGTTATTTTAAATTCGATACCATGTTGATATGTGTTCAATGCACCCGATGTCCCATCACCAAACAAAGTTTGCGTGACTTATTTTTGGTTTTCAGCCTTGTTCACTGCTCCACTGAACGTATTTTTTGAAACTACAACGGTTTTTCGTCATTGGTATAGTAGAGTAATCTTGGTCAGCGGACAGGCCGACAGTTTTGACCTGACAGTCAAGGTTAAAGACCGCTTTGAAATAAAGTATTCTAAAAATACTCTTGTCTTGTGAAGGAAGGCTTAAAACCTAAACTTCAATGTAGATACTTGGCGACATCAACAATTATAATAGTCTTTAAGCGTTGTATACTATATATCCATTTTTTATGATTTTGCACACATTAAATCGCTTATAACTCGAAAATGGTCAGCTTTAGAAAAAAGTTGATGTGAGCCTTTTCTGTTTCGAATGATCTGAGAAACCTGAAAAAAAATTATTGACCGACCAACAAAAGTTGTAATTTATTTAAAAAAGTTGTTGATGGGAATTTGATCTGGGTTACCGAGGGGGTATACTCAATGCTTAAAAACGGTTAAAAATTATAATATTTGAACTCGCCAAGTATATGAATTATAAGTTAGACGTTGAAGAGTAGTTTGAGATTAGTTCATTTTAAGGCGATTCCAACCTTGTTTTTCCAAGCAAAACCGGCAAACTTTTGGTTTTTGCAGACTGCTTATGTCATATAATATCCAAGGAATATAATATCTCACTGTCGAATTTTTTCGGGATTATAATACTTCTCGCTAGTATGCGTGGGCAGTAAATAACGTTCTGCGTCTCTCTTCTACGAAAGTATAGACTCCTGAACGTTCCTACTGGAGGTAGATTTATATTCAATAACCTTGAAGGGACACTATACAGGATCTAAGCTGACATGTTTATCTTTGGTGTCCAAATGAAACACAAACAAACGATGCAAAATGTACTTATAGAAATGTCCTACGGAACTCTTTTATGGACGTGCAGGCCTCTAAACGGTGCTAATTGAATGACATTGTCAAATTCGACAAGCCTTAACTCATGACGAACATGGAAAACGATTAGCTCATTTACTATAGATCGCCATGACCCGTTTTGAACAAATATTGCTTGTTTCACTTTAACCGCTTTCCAAAAAATCTTACTTGAATCAAGAACTTAGTCAAGTGGTCTAAAAATGTATATTATTGGAATCATTGGGTCACTAAATATGTCGTAGTCGGTATACTGGATACAGCAGCAAACATGATCGAACTGTACTGAAACAAAAACGGTTGACTTTATCGTTGTCGAACAGGAGAACATTTTTTTCAGCCTAAAGATGGATTTCCCAAGGTGTTACGGTAGGGATTATATCTGACTATAACTATTATAAACGTTATCTTGAGGCCGTCACTATATTGTCTTTATAGTGATGTCCCTATGCTTATTGTGCTTCTCACATCTAGCCCCTCCATTTGATACTCATGTCATCGGGATGACTATGAAATGTGTAAATCACCACTGCGCCCTTTCACTTGAGACCCATATCGTAGTGATGACTATGAAAATGATGAATTTCCATTTTGTAGCATCCGCCATATTGGATTCAAAATGGCGGCGGTTAAACCAAACGCGTGTACAAAATTTCAACTCATTTGGTTGGGGGTAACTTGTTCAAAATTCAGTAGCAAGATGTGTCCCACACATTGCATACTAACATACAAACAAACCAAGTTAAATAAGTTGATAATTAATAGTTAATAGATAGCCGACAAAAAGTAGTGCTGCGCGTGGTATGCGTTTTCAGGATGGTGTCGACCGATGCACTGCTGACGGTAGCTGGTATCCCACCAATTGACTTCCTGGCTACGGAGAGATGTATGAAAAAGACGTCTAAACTACCAGCGACGAAAGAAAAGCGCTTTTTGTCAGATGGCAGGAGAGACGGGGTGCAACTGGCCATGGTGCAAGGACCAGAAGGCTGATTCCAGATACTAAAGCTTGGTTTGACAAGGTAGCGGTGCGGATAGATTACTATACTACACAGTTTCCCACAGGACAAGGTTGTTTTGACGGCTACCTGAAGAGGGTATGGAAAGAGAGTAGGTACGCGACCTGTGTATATTGCAATGAAGAGGAGGATACTCCTAATCACCTACTCCAACGTGGTAGGTGGGTTTGCTACCAGACACAGCTGGAACAGAAGCTCGGCGAGAGGCTCACTGCCGCCAATTTTGTCACGCGAATGATGCCGAGTAGGAACCAATAATAGGCTTCTATACTGCTCGATTATACATGTACATAATATGTTGGTATAAAACTTAGTATGTGTACGATAGAGAGTATATAACTATACTTTCGGTGTAAAAATCTATCGAAACGCTACCCACTATGAAGGAATGCTGCAAGCATAACCGTGGTGGGATGTGTGGCGAACCACTGAGAAGTTTTAGTGAGTATGCCATTTCTGGAGAATCTCACACTTCGGGCAGCAGGGGCCGGCAGGGCAATACTGTTGAGTGCTCTGACTGGGAGTGGCTATAAAAGCTTTCCCCTGTCAAAAAAGGTAATTAATAAAAGCTGGAACAGATATGGTGGATGGAATATTCTTCTCGTTTTATTGATGTTAAAGAGGCTAATTTTTTCAGATTAATATTGAGTCATTATTATGCGAGATGCAGAAAGTTAGCTGTAACGCCTTAGAAATATTCCATTATTGTCTATCCAAATGATTTAATTGTTCACTATCGACAACATCACGTATGACCTCAGCTCGTCAACTATATAGTTATAATGATCTCAAATAGTATCAATCATCTACAATAATAAAAATGTCTTATAGCTATTAAAACTTCTATAAACAAAAACTCTGGAACCTGATTTATATTAGGGTAGACACTGATTGAGACAACACTTCAAGTGCATTTACGACACCGTTTCGTGAGGTTTCATATGGTGTTCATTTGAATTCTCAACGATCTACGGTATCCTGAAAGTTGGGAGTGAACTGTGTTTGCTAGTTTGCGTCAAAACAACACCGAAAACGTAAAAAAGAAATTAATGAAAGATACAAATTCTTTTGGTGAGGAATTTTAAGAACTGCTATGTCACATGTTTTATTTGTAAACACTGATTGACGTTGTCGCTGTTTGATTAAAAAACACGAGTTTGTTTCACTCATCCTAAGATTGCAACATTTGGGGCTGTCTAGGTCTGCGTTCAACCAGACAGCTTTTCACGATATATGCAACTCATGGGGTATCAATAGGACCCCGAAGATGCTCATATCAAATCGATAACGACCAAATTGCTCTAGGAATATGCCAATTTCGGTATTCCAAATGCTGCTTGTTTATAAACGTGCCGAACCTGGACACCACTCGTCGCCTTATTTGGATACTGGCTCACATCACCTTAGTGAGTCACACGTTTTGACGTAGGAGGGGATTGTGGAAAGGGAGGGTGGCAAGCTCGTTCTGATTTACTTATTGCTTTCTAGAACCTAATATCTTGAAGCTTTGGTATATATGGAACTAAAAAAACATGATTATTATTGCCTGGCCTATATTCTCTATAAAGGAAAGTCCCAACTTTGAGAACACCCTGTGTATAAACTTTATTTTACTGTTCTCTTCTTAGCTAAAGGTAGCATCTGCACTTCATGGACATCTATAGGTGGCTGAGGTACCTCCTTTCACAGGAAATTTTCCAAGAAAATCCCACGACCTACAAATATCAAACGTGCTTTACAGCTTGCCAACCCCTATTTTCATACATGCCAACCCGAGCTTTATCGAGATGTGTCGACCTGACTAGGAAATAAATTGGGATATTTTTTTCTTGTATTACCGCTGACATAACACGGCCTCAGCCTCGCTAGTGATGCGGAAAATATATGTATACGCTAGTATTGCGCGGTGTTTGCCTTTTTCAGCCCCCGGGAAATTCACACTTTGATCTCATTTCCACTGTTTGATAAAAAAGCTACACATCATAATGTATTCCAAAAAAACGACGTAATAATCCGGCGAAAGCTTATTTTGTGTGTGTTGACTTCACGTGGGGTACATAATTATTACACAGGCCGACATAATAAAAGATGACGTCGAGTAAGATGACTCTGCTTTTTCTACGCAACGCTGTCAGTTTATAGAAGATTATGTTTGTCACAAATTGGCTCCTCTAAGTAAGATTCGCTACGAACATGTATAACAAAAAAAACTAGTTGATCAAGTTGGTCAAACACGTTTATTTGCATATTTAACATGCTTCTCTGTGCAGTACTAGAAAATATACCACCCCTCGGTCTTTAAAAAAGTTTTAGAGGCAGGTACGCGCTTCACACAAAGCTATCTCTTGCCGATGAATTGCCCTTCCCCTCTCTCTACCCTGACAAAAATTCTTGCTGGTGCACGGTGTGTACATTTGGCGTGGCTGACGATGCAAGGTCCGTACCCAGTCCAGTAGGGGAGGCCGACTACTACACACGTGTATGCGCAGGACCAGGCAGTATATGATCGATACGGGGTCCGAAATATTTCTCCATAATTCTAAATTTTTAAGATAAATGTGGGGGAAATCTACAATGAGTAAAGGTGGGTACACTTAACGCGGCTGGAGGTAACTTTTTTAATTTTTGTGCCCCTAGCTCCGTCACCACTAGATAGGTTTTATGAACTATGAAGCTTTTTCGTTCTTGGCATAGTATTAACCTTGTGTGAAAAATTTATCAAAATCCGACTGGCACTTTCCAAGTTACAGCGGAGTCAAGGACAGACAGACAAAGGGGTGGAAATGAGTGACGTGGTTTTTCCTGATACACATGTGATACAGGGTTTGTCCGGAAAGTAATAGGACTCATTTTCTTCCGCCATAACTGTACTTCGGAGCGTGCTGGCACCGACTGGATTCGGTAGAGGGCGTTCCTAGCTATCGAATGAGCGGCTGGTCAGTTGTCTCCGAGCAATTGAAGAGTCAGGACAGGCATTTTCGCGCGACGTGTTTCTGAGAGTGGTGCAAGCCGAAAATGCAGCGTTCGTTAGAGCAGAGGTACGCGACTAAATTCTTCAGGCTTACCCAGGTGTTGCTTTAACAAGAAGTGGTGTGTTTCGGTGGCACCAGGCCTTTTTGGAGGGCCGGGAAGAGGTCGCTGATGAAGACCGTGCTGGAAGACCTTCGACTTCGACAAACACCGATAATGTGACTCGAGTGCGCAAAGTTTTGAACTCAGACCGTTGACTAAGTATTCGTTTAATTGCCCAGATGTTAAATTTACCAAAATCTGTGGTTCATGACATTGTGACACAGCATTTGAACATGCGCAAGGTGTGCGCAAAGATGGTCCCACTGACGGCCAGAAATTGCGGCGAGTGGAAGTGTGCCAAGAAAATTTGAACATGTGTGAAAGTGACCCCCAACTTTTGAATAACGTAATCACAGGTGACGAGTCGTGGATCTTTGAGTATGATCCAGAGACAAAGACGCAATCTTCCGAGTGGCACACGACGGCGCCTCCTCGCCCAAAAAAGGAAATAATGAGCAAATCCAAAGTGAAAATGGTGCTCATTGTCTTTTTTGTCATCAACGGCATCGTCCACCATGAATTTGTTCCTCCTGGACAAACCATCAACGCCAAGTTTTACGTGGAAGTGCTCAGGAGAGTCAAACGAAGGGTCAGTCGGGTCCGACAAGACATTGCAGCCGACTGGAAGTTGCACTACGACAACGCCCCGGCCCACACCGCCTTTCTTGTGAACAGCTACCTGACCAAGGCCGGCATCCCAACGCTTCCGCGGCCGCCCTACAGCCCCGTTGTGCCCCCCCCCCCCCCCCCCGGAGCATTTTGAGACGACAGAGGGGATCCAAGCAGCGGCTCTCAAGGCTATTCCGGAGAATGCCTTCCGTGACGCCTTCAATGGTGGGAAATCGCGCTGGCAGCGCTGCATCGACGCAGAAGGAGCCTATTTTGAAAGTTTTTAAAGAATTGTACGATTGGCTCAATAAATTTTTAAACCGACTCAGTCCTATTACTTTTCGGACAAACCCTGTATAACATCTAAAACTGTAATATCTTATATTCAAACTTTTTTGAGCTTGGCAATGAGATCAGGGTTCATTTGGATTGCTGGGCTGGTTTACAGTTTACTGGAACTCCTTGGAACCTACAAATTTTACCACATGAGACAGCTGCACCCCATTTATGAAATTGCAAAACGACGTGTTCAGATTTACAGAGTTGGAGTTCAAATGACCTCGGGGGTCATTACTAGACCATATTGGGGATCCTTCACAACTGCCTTTTTTGATCTGAGACACACGTCGTATAATGTCTTTCAAAAAACTAAGTACTCCTTTACTTACTATTATATGAAATTATATTACAGTAACTTCCGTTCATAACGAACTAATTTATAAGGTACTGTCTGAAATGATATTAAATTTGTGCTATTTTTCTCGCACATAACGAACCCTGTTTATAAAGAACCTCCTGATAGAGCGAACCTAAATGTTTGATGTATTCGTAAAATGTTTCGGTAATAACGAGCGTAAAACTGGATTTTACCAGAATCAGGTAACCGAAATCTTACGACCGCGTGGTGGGGTATGAGCAATCGTCAGCATCTACCGCCAGTCCGCCACCGCCATTTAGTCTGATACCTTCTTTATTCGTTGTATTCAGTGTCCTGCACTCTTGAAATCATGAGTGACGCAATTTCTAAGAAAACACGTAAAGCTCTTACTTTAAATAGTAAATACGATATCGTCAAAAGATGGCAAGGAGGTGTGAAGCAAAGTGAAGTTTGTTCTGAAATGGGATTAAGTAAATCAACGGTGAGTACTGCACAATAACATGCCCTAAACGTACATTAATAAGCAATCTGAGACATGAATTTGGTTTACAATTTTTCATTTTAATAACAGGTTGGTACGCTTTGGAAAAATAAAGACAAAATACTGGAAATGTTTGAGAAAGGTCAAAACATAAATGTGAAGGAAATTAAACACTTCACGAATTATCAAGTTGATCAGGGACTTCTGAAATGGTTTTCTCAACAGAGAAATAAAAAAGTAACCATAAGTGGTGCTATACTGCAATCGAAGGCTGACGACCTTGGGAAGAAGTTATTGAAATATGAAGAACTGAGTGAAGAACCTAAAATTAGTAGAAGCTAGATCGAAAGATTGAAAAGACGACATAACATTACCAGTGGAAAAATTGTGGATAGTTTGCTGCAGTTGATATAGACTGTGTGAATAACTGGTTGCGGAACAAGTGGCCAATCATTAGAAGGAACTTCAAAGACGAGGACATATTCAATGCAGCTGAAACTGGGTTATTCTATAAGCTTACACCTGACAGGACCTTAAGATTCAAAGGCGAGAAGTGTGAGGGTGGGAAGCTATCTAGAGAAAGAATCACTGTGCTTGTAGTTGCAAATCTAACAGGGACAGAAAAAAGAATGATATTGGTAATTGAAAGATCGAGAAACCCTCGATGTTTTAAAAACGTTTCACAGTTGCCATTTAATTACAAAACCAATACATGGATGACCTCAGAGATTTTTGATTGTGAACTGCGTAATTGGGATGTTGAGTTACGCCGCGAAAAACGAAAAATTATATTATTATTGGACAATTGTCCAACTCATCCAGATGTTTAAAATTTGGACTGTGTTAGCTTAGTCTTCATACTCCCAAACACGAGTTCTAAACTACAGCCTATGGATCAGGGTGTAACCCACAGTTTAATAGGCCATTATCGTCAAGTTCTTCTCTCGAGAATGGTAGATCTTATTGATAGTGGCGGGGAAAATCTTACAATCAATCTTTTGGATGTAATAAACATCAGTCATATGGCATGGCAGAAGGTATCTAAAGAAACAATTTTAAATTGTTCTACGCATGGGGGTTTCTTGGAGGTTGAGGACCATTTTGATCCCGACGATGACCTGCCATTAGTTGAGTGGAAAATTCAACATTAAGACGATCTTCGAGACAATATTAGAGTCAATCTTCCTTATAGTGAAAACGATTTCAATGGGTTTGTTCATATTGATGACCAAGTTGTGCCTGTCGAATACCTGGATGATGTGCATTGTAGCTGCTATGTCTTCGGCAGTTGACACTGATGATGACGGAGAAAAGGAAAATAATGATGAAGAATCTGTCGGTATGGAACTGATACCAACTCCAACCACATCAGAAGCACTTCGACATATTGACAGCGTTCATCATTTCCTTCAGTCACGAAATGCTCCGCAGCGTGTGCTAGATCGACTAGCTGAAGTGGAATATTAATGATATTCATTTCACAAAAATAAACCAAACTAAAATAAATGATTTTTTTAAGAAATATTTTCAAAAACGTTTATAAATATGGATTATAGATATTATTATATACTACTACAAACATTTTATATAAGCCTGGTTGAATAATAAACTAATGAAAGATATTTTCTGGTATTAGCATTATTTATCGTTTATCACGAACTTTGCGAACCAGTTTCGCCGGTCCCTTGAGGTTCGTTATAAGCGGACATTACTGTACTTTCATGTTTAATATTTGTTTACCTTTTAGGTATTTCTTATTATCGTTACCAACATAAGGTGAACAATGTACTTCCAAATAGGGCACTGCGGTCAGTAATGGCGATTTCTTTAGTTTTTTGTGGAAAAGGTAGTTATTGGGTGAATGTACTGCTTTCAAATGGCTCAAAACTGTATCATTTCTTATTGTGTATTCATGGTTTTATTTTTATAATTCAGTGCTGTCTTGCTATGATATTCCGTTTCATTTTTTATTCTATTACTATAATCATTTTTTTTCTTTGAATATTGATACCTAAATAGTGGATCCTCAGCGAATTTTATGTTAAATTTGCTTTAATGACTTTAATGACAGAATCGACAACTTCTTGTTATAATGATGATTAAACGATCTGTGTTGCCTCTGTTTCACTGATTAATTAAGTACTATTAAGATTCAGAAGAAACATGGCTCAGCTTGTAAAGTACAGACATGCAATTGATTTGATTTTGCATATCCGTAACTATCTCTCCACCTGTCTCTGAGCACAAATCTGCCCGTTATTGGCCAAACAATGATATAGGCGACGTTCAAATTCCAAACGGACATTTTCAAAAACATGTTTTGGTTATGATGATGACAGCTTTCGATGATGCGTTGACAAAGTTCATCCAAACTCTTAGGCTGGGGAGTAAACACAATAGATCTTAAATGGCACCATACAAAAAACTCTAATGGCTTCAAAACAGAAAATCTAGCAGCCCATTCTATAGGCCCTCTTTGCCCTTTCCATTTATTTGGAAACCCGTCGTCTAGACCTTACCGAACCGGAAGAAACTTGGTGAGGAGGAGCGCTGTATTGTTGTAAATATATTTCAGCCTCATCAAGTATAGGGTTTCCATCCTCTTGGATTTGGTTTCCAATGGTTTCAGTGATAAGCGAATTGATGGTATTTTGCAACATATCCAAATAAATGGCTCCATTCAAATTTACATTAATCAGCAATGACCCATTCACTTTGTTTCATGAAATGCCTGGTCATACATTAATTTTTTGGAGGTACTGGGAATGCCCTTCTACAAAAGCCTGAGAATTTTCATTGCTCCAATACCTGCAGTTATGCATATTAACAAATCCATTTAGATAAAATTTGCATTCATCATTGATGCAGATATTCTTTAAATGAATGGTACTATCATTAATCTCTGCAGTCATTTGTTCACAAAACTCAACTCCCCTATCGAAATCATCTTCAGTTAAGTCTTGCAATAGTTTCATTTTGAAAAGGTGAAATTTATGGAGTTTAGTAACTATGTGTACAGAGCCTAATGAAATACCAGTGGCAGCAACAATTTTGCGTAATGACGTATTAGGACTTATTCCAAGGTGACTCAACGCTTCAACTTTGCAACAGATAAAGCTGCAGTAAATTTATTAACAATCATTTCCACTCTTTCGGCTAGTGTGTAAACCATTTTGAAAATAAAATCTGAATCAATAAATTAATTTTCACTACCCCAAGATAGTCACAAATTCTTTCTTTCTCTTAGCAACAAATAACTAAACAGGTACAACAATAAATACGGTTTGCCCAGGATACCAGTGTTATCAAAATAATACGGAAAAAAATTCGGGTTGTTATTTGGTTGCGATCACGTCTAATCTTCCGAATTGCTGTTCATGTTGGTAGTTTCCGTTTTAAATTATAAACGAATTGTAGATTTGGCAAACCTGACACTAATTGAAATAAAAAGTGATATTTTCGTGTGTTTTTGTTTTCTATCTGAACAACTTGAGATAAACAAAGATTTTTCCGATTTTCTCAAAAGCTGATTTCAAAAAATTAAATGTCAAAACAAAGGACTTCGAAAGACCTTTCAAACAAGCTTTTACTTGATACCGCTTGTCATTTAAAATTTTTAAGGGAATGACAATGAGGGCCGAGGGTGAAAGGGGGTGAAGTGGTATTCGGTTGAGAAGTTGTCCCCCTGGACAAATTTTTTGACATGCCTCGGCGTTTTTCATTTAAATCAATGGTTTTTGTTAAATCCGTGGTAAAAAGTTTTCACTTGAACACCCTGTTTATAATATAAATGAATACATTGCGAGGCACGTACTATAACGTCACGGCTTTGGCGATAAAGGGAGATTCTATAAAACATGTATCTCAAGGCAGAGTTCTAATCAACGCCTGCTTGTATTTCTAATTAGAGATGACTGTAACATTAGGATAATATATTCCAACCCTCATTACTCAGGCATTTGTACAAAACCCAAACGAATCAGCGTTTGACCTCAGTCGTCGCTCTCATCTCCGAAGCATTTATGTTGAGCGTGATGAAAATATGACCCTTTCTCCAATTGGACCGAAGTTTCTAAATTGTTGGAGCAGATGGTTACCCAAAATAATGAAACGGAATACGTGCCTTGCTACAGTAATGTCGGTGAGCTCTGTTGTTAGAGGATGTAGTCTGAATTATGACGTTACTAAGTTAAGAGCTACGGGTGCTAGGTCTGCTGGAGTTAACATGTAAGTTGTTAGAGGTAAATGCTGCTTGCATACTAAAGGTATTTTGGTAATATTTATTCTGAGAAGGTGGGAGTGCGACCATATACATATTGTACGCCTGGCAGGATTGCGACAAAAAGCTTGTTATTTTCAAAATATTCTTTCCCAACTTGATGATGTACTGCTAATTACCCATTTTCCTCAAGCACGTTCGATCGGATCATGATATCTAATTGCTGAGCATTTGTGTCACTCAAGGAATATCTGGTACATAATAAAGAAACCAAAGCTACTCAATTGTATAAAAAAGTCCTAGCACCGTCGGCAAAATGGAAAATCTCCATTACTGTATATGAAATAATATCCTGCTGAGTTATAGAAATAAAGCATTCTATAAATATCAACGTGTGAAATAAGATGATGGACCTAAAACAGGAAACTATAGGTTTTTCAAAGGAACACTCACAGGACATGAAAATCAAGAACTTCCCTGTGAGAATAACCGCAATGACAGTACGTTGGAGCTTATTTCTTTTTGATTAAAATCAGAACAGAGAAAAGAGGAAGTGAAGTTCGTGTTTTTATAAAACGTGAACTAGTCATGAATAAACGAACACGACAATGCATACGTAGAAGTTTGTTTTCAGAAATGTATTTGCTTACTACGATTGCATATCTTCGGATTATCTTGTTATACTGGGTGTTTCAGAAAGGCGTGCCAATATTTGCATAAAGAAGTAATAAAAAAAAATACAGGGTGTCTGCGAACGGTTGAGAAATTTCAAAACTGGAGCTACTACAGACCAAAATACGTTAATTGACCTTAACATACCTTTGTTCAAAAGTTGATAGTTTGGGAGATACAGGGTGTCAACGTTACAATTTTATTTTCTATTTTTCCTTATTTTCAGAAAAGTATTTCAGATTTTGTCATAAAACTCGGTATAGGGAGGCTTTCTAGTATGATAAATAAGTATCCATTATTTTTATGACCAAACTTCTAGGGGGCGCCACTTATTTCAGTAAATAACTTATCATAATTTTTTGTGCTACCCTGTATACAGCAACTGACCGAAAAATCTTATTTTCTCGTATTTCCACTAGAAAAAATGTATTTACTTGTTATAAGTGTCTAAAGCTAATATTTTTGCGAGATATTTGTTTTTAAAAGTTCCAATGCATTATCTGTACCATGATGATAAAACGTGTTTATAACATAATAATCAAGTTGCTTTGGATAATATCTGAGTAGCGTTGCTATAGTTTCTAATGTTTGTCATAATATTGCTTTAAACTTCATGAATAATTTCAAGTTGACAATAAGTTGTTAAACATCATGGAGTATACGTTTGATGAATATTCTGATATGCATTTAATGTACGGATTGGCAATATGTAATGCTTTAAAAGCAGGAACATTGTATTCTGACAGATTCTCTGATAGACACCTGCCTAATTCGAAGACTTTCCAACGAATCAATTAGCGGTTACGAAATGATTATAGCCTTATTTTGGATAGTAAAAACCATTTGGGCTTTAGGTAGTTTTGCTCAAAATATGGGCCGACAAAGTGGAGCTCCCAGAACTGTACGTACAGCTGAAGTTGAAGAAAATGTTTTAGTCTTTGAAAATCCAACAGTTGGGGTTAGGAATGTAGTTCGAGTATTTCAAGTTTCCAAATGTACGGTAAATACCATTTTTCAAGAGCAACTGCTCCATTCATAGTACCTGCAAAAAGTAGGTACATGGTTTAAGCGCGGATGATGAACCCACAATTGTTTTACTTCGTTAATATTATTTTCGCACGAAGCAGGATTTGGAAGGGATGTGCCCATTGGCTCGCATAATTACATGATCAAACGAACTTACCTGTAAGTGATGTTCGATCTTAATTGTGTGAAGTCCTCGTCGAAGTAAATATTTAGAATACATATCATAGTACCCTCGTAGTAGTACCAAACGCCACGATTTCAAAGTGCGCACACAGAGAAAGAAAGCGGCACCACGCCTCTTCTCCCTACCTTTCTCCCCTCTGGCCGCCTATAATCCTTGATTCCTTGTTCTCGTGCCAGACCGTCAAGACGTTAATCGGGGTGCCTCGTTTACGTGCAGTGCAGTATCAAGGATCCGCTGAACATTTAGAATTAGAAAACACAAGAGAAGGTTGGCCGATAGATACGCATTGTCGAACGAGTTACCGACCGACGGTCGCCTGAAGGTTGCTTTCGTCGCCGACCAAAATTAGAAAGTGGCGTGCAGGCCTCTTTTTCTGAAGGGGCGTCACCATCAGGTAACTGTCAACTAACCGACCTGGTTTAGGTGCAAGTTAAATAAATATTAGTATGGATGACACTGTTGCTTGGGATAGCAACCTGGACCTAGCTTGTGATAGCCAACTTCATACCTAGGACGAACGAAGACGTTTGAGATAAAGCTGAAACATTGGACTCGGTTGCTTGGGACAGCAACTTGGACCTGGCTTGGGATAGACAGCTCCACACCAAGGATAAATGAAGACATTTGGGATAACGCTGCAACATTGGACTCGGTTGCTTGGGATAGCAACATGGACCTACCAAGCGTTTGGGACAACGTAGCAGCAAGGTATGGTCAACAATATTTTCTGTTTTGCTTGTGATAGTAAATTTCGTCTGGTTTGTGATATCCATGGAACAGGACTGTAAGTTTGAACATGGCAGGCTAGGAAGTTGTTAAGATATATTTTTCCTTATTATCAGATAGAGATTACGTATGTTATGTGAGGTTATCGTTACATTTTGCTTGTGATGGCAAATTCCGTCTGGTTTGTGATAACCCTGGAACAGTACCTATAATAAGGATGCACAAGACCGTTTAGGAAACTGCCGAAGTACCATTTTTCATTAATAACAAATAGCGATTAGCTTCATATATCCGAGACTAGCCTTTCATTTTGCTTGAGATAACAAATCCTATCTAGTTTGTAATAGCAGTGTAGCAAGTTAGCCCTTTTCATTTATGACAGATAAAAATTGGGTACATCTATATGAGGCTAGAGCGGTACATTTTGCTTGGGATAGCAAAATCTATCTGGTTTGTGATAGCAATGTAACAATATTATCATTTCTCATTTATAACGCCCCTATACCGAGCTTCTAAAGCAATAAGGAAAAATAGAAAATAAAATTGTTACTTTGTATCTCGCAAACTATCAACTTTTGGACTGAGGTATGTTTAGGTCAAGTCGCTTATATTGGCCTGTAGTATTTCCATTTTTGAGATTCCTCAACCTTCCGCAGACACCATGTATATATGTTGATATGGGTCCAAAGATGCTCCCCTACCAAGGTACAGGGCGATGGAGTTTTATTCACGAAATTGAACAAAAAGTATATCTACGGAGCGAGTTAAGATTTCAGACGCTCGGTGAGCACATTATGGACCTCCAATAGGAAATATTTTCTACGCCACCGGCCTTTCGGTAACGACGGTAACTCGATTTTGACTTTAGTTTCATTGAACTTGTGCTCTCACTAAAAGCAACTGCTAAGCGACTATCCGTCTTGTTTAGAGATTGTGAGTAAATCATTTATTTACTAATAAGGCTACCTTTGACACTTTCTGTCAACCTCAGAGTACCAACACTGTATCACTCCACGAGTCACCTATAGGTAACTGATTATTGAATGAGCCAGCTCCAGCGGTGCGCGTACCTACCCGTATGTTCCTCTTGCGTCGGTCTGATGCGTAATATAGACAAAACAGCATCCAAGACTCGAACATAACTTCTGTCGCAGAGGTCCGAACCTGCGAGCCTTCCAGTCAACTGATTAGCAGCACAATGCTCGGCTGCCCAGCCACACTCGAAATATACTTTTTTTTCTTAGTACGCCTAGTCAGAGTTGGTGATCGCAGTGACTATTTGAGTTTTTCAAACTGCTCCGTGAAATATATCCAAAGAGGAACAGCCCTTCCAACAACAAAGATACTTTAGTCAAGAAATCTGCCACCATCCTATCTATCTTTCCCTGGATTTTTTTCTAATAGATCAGTCTGAGATTATTGTATCATCCCCCTCTTATAAAAAATAAACATTGGGTTTTTTTCTTGATCGCCTTCAATAACTAATCAAGCTTATTCATTCTGTTCAATATCTATATTTGTTTTTCTTTGCGCCCATGATATTTTTAATATTTCTCTGTATACGTACATCTCAAACGCCTGGAAACTATTATTAATATCTCGGCTGAGATTCCAACTTTCACAAGCATACAACAACTTTATTTAATTTGTGTTAATCTACAAGGTGTAAACGTTATGATAGTCATTATTTAAATGGGTGATAAAGGGGCTTAAAAGAAGCAACAAGTTTCTTATAACATGGGGGTCAAAATGGCATTTTTTTAGAGAAAAGCAATTACACTCTGTGTAATTAAAGATGGAGTTTGTTATTTTTGGCTTTTAGGTATTATTTCATTATTTGATAATGTACTCGTAAAATGCAAACAATTAAGAAAAACGGTCTTACCACTAACTGTCTAAGCGCTTCACCTGGTATGTGAAAGTTTATTGAACGTATTATAAAAATCCGATTATAAATAGGGAACACATTTTGATACATACATTGTTTTTCCTTTAAAAACCACACTGCACTTTTTTGTATTTAAAGAAGGTAACCTGTCTTTCACTAGTGCGAATATTAGTAGGCAGAACACTTCCTGTATCTCGAAGTCTTTGGTACACTTGCACACATGTCCTTCTATCTGGGTGTACCCGTTGGCGAAATCTGTCACGATAAATTTGAGCTGAAAGATTTGAATTCTGGCGAGCTTCACCGTAAACTAACAACATGTCGACGAACTCTTGATTCGAGAACATTGTAAATAAACGCGACGACCTACGCGAACAAAAACAAAACGCCCGATTCGATAAGAGTGATGAAAGTCCGACGCGCTGTTGTCATGTGTGTTTTAAATATTTAATTTAACGAAACTTACTTACTTACTGACTACAAATTTTGCCTTAACTTAGAAAAACTTAATGCCATTTATTTGTTAATTACCCAATATAAAAACGTTTTAGATTAGATTATAAAAATTAGTGAAATTGTGGTGATTGTGGCCGATATAAAGCACTTAAAGTTGTAAACTATAAAGCGTTCAGATAAAAATCTATTGACTTTTGGACCATGGGTCATAGGAACTTTTTGAGTTGTTTTGACCCCCCCCATTACCCATTTCAGTAATCACTGCCATAACGTTCTCACCCTGTATAAGTCAAATGATGCAGCCTATAACTTGCTGTAATTCATTAAAACGGCTAGAGATTACGACAGCGTTATCCGCATATCCTAGATATAACGTGCCAATTTATTTTTATTTTTGTGAAAATGCGAATACCTCTTATTTCGTAATTCTGTAACGTTAGTAAGGATGGATGACCAGTCAGTGCTGAAACATTTCACAATACGAGTTATATTTACTAGGGCACAAGTTACTACATATCATGTGAGGGGTCTTTCCATCATTCCGACCTTATTGCTTTGACATAGACAATAACGTATACTGCTACCGCACTACCATTATTGAATTATCGTTTGTTTTATGTTTTATTTGATTCTGTGTACGTAATTTCCTATAGCAAGACTTTAGCGATAAGCCGGAAGCAGCCTGCGTGCACCCTTGTAAAGGCATTAGTAATAACTGCCGGCAAAAACAAACAACTTCGCCTCAAAATGCACAATTCATGCGGAATTTGACGTTAGATTGCTACCGAATGGTTACAGAACATGCAATCGTTGCGTTAAAACTGAGGCTTACAAACCCCGAATAGCTGGGTCGCTGGCAGAAAAACCCGTCCAAATTTGTTGAGCGGTGTCGCCACGCTTCCCAGATCTCAGAAGTTTTTAGTGACAACGTACTCGTCAAATCGGTCACTTAAGAGCGGCATCAAACCGGTATTGAAGATCATAGTGCCACTTATCAGACAGTAGCAGAACAAAACACTCCAACTCTTCTCATAGTAGACAACTGAACTCATTTTTGTCTCATAGATGGCGCAGAGATCCCATTTTTGAGCGCCAGAATACAGTATACTCGTATATTGTTGACCATATTGAGGTTCGTCAACCAATGCCCCGACCCAGACTGTATGCTAGTGGAACATAGGATAGATTATGCTCAAGAAACAAAAAAAATCAGATGCATAGCAGGTGTTAAAGGTGGAACAACATGCAGGGACCTGTTTAAGCGATTCTCAGTACTAACACTTAATTTTCTGGCTTATACGAGCCCCTTCCCACTTCAGTTGGCCCAATTGTTGAAATCTTAGTTTTTTTCTTATCAAACACACATAATAAAAATGTAGCAGGGTGTTATTGGTTTAAAATATTAACAATGAATATTTTGATAATATATAGTAGAAAACACCAAATTTATCACTCCCTAATCAAATTTGCAGCATAAAAATAACACATGTTGCAATTACAGCATATCAAACTATTTTCATTTCAATGCAAAATAAGTCTATAACGCATGGGTGGCTATGAAAAATAAAAGCCATGACAATTGTTTTTATTAATCACAGCTGTCAGAATACGTTAAAAATAGTTTTGGGTAGTTAAGGTTTTCAAAATGGGTAGAGGAAACATTATTAGTGAGAAAATTCGGTTACTGATAATTAAATTTTTTGATTCTGGGAAATCAAACTCAGAAATTGCAACTTTGTTAGACTTATCGCGGTACAGTGTGAGAAATATTGTTAGAAGATATAATGTAACTGGTTCACTTAATATTAAGCCACGATATGTGAAAAAAAGTAATATCACAAATGCCGACAGAAGAGCATTAAGAAGAATAATCGTGAAAAACAAGCATGCCAATTATTTACACTTAAGTGCTCTGTGGAGTGACTCTTTTGGAAGGAGAATTTCGAGGTCCACAACTCATGGAGAGGCCCACAAACTGGGATTTAGCACTTGCAAGGTAAGTTTTCTTATAACAAAAAGTGAAGTAAAAACCCAAAAGTTGCACAACTTGTTTTTAGGCCAAAGAAAAGCCACTATTAACTCCACTGCAAAAGAAAAATCGGCTTAGATGGGCTAAAGAACATAGACAATGGACACCTCAAGAATGGTGTGCAATGCAATGGAGTGATGAGGCCCGATTCGAAGTTTGTGTTGGTGACAGTCGCAGTAGAGTTATTCGCAAAAAAATGAAGCATTCCATGTTGATTGTCTAAAGAGAAAAGTGAAATTTCCAGCATCCATTATGGTCTGGGGCAGTATGTCATCAAAAGGAGTAGGAAAACTTCATTTTATTGATGGAAATGTGGATGCAAACAAATATTTTGCAATTTTAGAAGAATCGCTTTTACCAGTGATGGAATAATGTTTGACATCCGGCCAAGATTTTGTGTTTCAGCAAGATGGTGCAGCGTGCCATACCTCAAAAAAGGCTATAAAATGGATGGAAGAAAATAATTTACCACTTTTGAAATGGGTTTCTAGCAGTCCAGATCTGTCACCTATTTAAACTTTGTGGCACGAGATGAAAAAGGTTCTACTACAACATCCAGCTCGCACAATCAGCGAACTGAGACAAAAGCTTCAAGAAATATGGAATTATTCTACACGAAATTTTTGCCAAAACTTGGTTAACACTATGCCCCAAAGAATTTCAGCCGTAATAAAAATAAAGGTGATGTTACCCAATGGTAATCTAAAAATTGTTGCTTTGTTAACTTCGCGCATTTATTCGCACATTGTTTATTTGTTCAGATGTTCTATTAGTTATAGGTCTAAGTGATTTCAAATATGTATTTTTTAAGTCTAGAGTGTATCTAAAATGTTTTTGAGAAAATAAATTGTTTTAGAAGTAAATAGTTTCGTCATGTTTAGTTTATAAAGGCATATTTTGGTACAAATGTTGAAGTGGGAAGGGGCTCGTACATATTGGAAATTTGTTTCTATACAGGGTGTCCCGAAATTGAAGAACAATCGTGCAACTGAAGGTAGGTTGCGTCATGGGTTACGATAGTGAAATTTTGTTTAAGTAAAAGCCTTATAGTTTTCGAGATTTTCAGCATTCAATTTATTTTTTAGAATTGGCTTATATCCAGTCAATCCCTTGCCATTGCTACAAATATAAGCTTTTTTAGACAAGGCTTATCTTAAAACAGTAAGTATTAAGCATTACATCTTGTCCAATATTTCTTCTCCTTAAGGTGTCGAAAAACCCACATAAAATGCTCATGTTAAGAATACTTTTAAACATCTAGTAGTCTGGTGTCAAACTGTCAAACTGAAATGAACGATAAAAGAAGCAGATTTGATACCTCGCTCCTAACTTTTGTCATTTCTTATGGTCAGTAGTTGTTCAGTGCTTCTTGGTAATTGTATTCTGAGTTGTATAGTAGTTTTCGCGTGGAGTTATTATTTTTCTAGTTTCTGTGTCTTGGGAGCTGGTTGTTTCATTATACGGAGATACGAGTGTACCTATATTAAACGAGTACCAGATGTCCATTTACGAGGGATGCCAGTGCATCGTTACAAAAGCTGCTCATTAAATTAATATCTTAAATGTAAATTATCGGTCAACATACAAATTGTCCATTTTTTAAATTGCTGTTTTCTGATATCTACGAAAACTGACCCTGTTCATTATAACTGCAATAGAACGAAAAAAACAGCGACGGTGAATAACAATAATACCATTTGAATATTGCCAATAGTTGGAGAACCTTTTCGACTAATTGGCACAGGGATCGTACTTGATCCTTTCACTCTACAGGGTGTCAAAGTCAGACGTAAGAAGGGGTTTCAATAAGAATTTAGACTTTGGCATGGTTTTTAAAGGAAAGTAATACTGATTGAGAGGAAATACTTAATTCTGATTGTTTTGAAACTAACCTGGTATTTATAGAAATCGCGCGGGATTAACTAAACCAGTTTTTTTCAGAAATCTGTCTAGTAGACCTATCTACATTTGTAGGATTATCCTTCAATTTTGTAAATTTAATGAAAAATATAGAAAATTCCCAACGTACGACCAAATGTATTCAATTAGTATGAGGATTAGTGAAGGCTTCTATGGAACTTAATACTAATGACCTAAACATGTTTCAACCACTGCCATGGGAAATAAAGAATTGCTGCAACCTAAGGACATTTAAAAATATCTGAAAAAGCTGTTTAATTTAAAATGGAGTGGGAGAATATTGTGATATATGTCGTTGGATCTTATCTTTCACTGTATGTTTTCTGTTATATAGTTTTTTCAGGTTCAAGTTTAAAATCTATGACTATGCCTGTACGTCTAGAGGTAGCAAATACATGTAACATCCATGAGAAACAGTACTTCATGTATCCACAAACTTGGTGAAATAACAAACATGTCTGTTCTCCCAAAATTATATCTCCCAGCTAAGTTGTGATACTGTTATTTTCAATAACATGGTCAGCAACTGCTGTTATATAAGTTTATAGTGCATTTAAAACCGCACTCCCTTTACGTTTTGATCAGATCAAGCTGATAAGCTGAAATTCGGGAATTGATACACGAATATTTGTTTCATCTCGTAACACCTTAAATGGAATGAGAAGCTATGTGGTACCTAGTTTCTTCTCCTTAGTACCCCATAACCCTCGAGCGGTCTTTCTTAAAGGGTGGTACGCGTACCCCCAGGGCTACACGAAGGGTTTGGGGAGGGGACGCGTGACTAGTGCTGTTGAATCATATATACTGAAATCGGCAGACAAGACAGCCAACACTAAAAGAAAAATATTGAATGGATGAGATATCCACTCAACATCAATGCCCAATCCGTGCCAGAAGGTTGGTCTCATGTGGAAGAAGAAAAATTGTTTCTTCTGACGGATTCTCAAAAAATAAGTGTGTATCCAGCTTTAACGAGAATACAGAAGTGGTAAATAAATTACAAAAGTTTGGGAAACGATGCTCGTGAGTATAAATTTACTATCTTTAAACTTATCTTGAAAAGTTATAGTATGATATATATATCATCTCCTTTCTGGAAGGGTGTACCTGGATGGGAAATGTGGGACATTCCGATATTATTACATATTCGGACAAATCCTTCCGAAAAGAGAAGATTGGTATACTATAGCGTTCTAGATTATTGTTGTTATAAATGGGTAACAGAGTTCGCATAAGGAGTTTCAAAATGACGCATATTCCGTTCAAAAATTTTCAGGAGAGTGCCTCACCATCATCTTGATATTATCGACTGCCACATTTCAGCTAAGCTAAAGTATTCATGCATCATTTTTCTCCGCAAATTTTAGCTTGCTAACATGACTCGTTCCTGAAATAAGTAAAAGTGGCCTTTTCGAAAAGCACTGTATAACACTTCTTTAGAAAGAAACTGGTTTGACAACTGAGTGACATTGCTATTGGTATTTGGTAAACTTTGTTACAAACATTTTGTGCGGCATGCTGCAGTCAACTGCCTAGCATAGGACACAGTTGATTGAGTCTTAATGGGTTTACGTTTTATTGACATTTTCATTTTTTGTTTTTAACCAATGTGCATCGTGTTTTAATTCGTTACGGTTAGCGGATCACGTATGATGCTGAATCGGATGTTTTTTCCTTATAACATTTTAATAAACGGTTTACCAAAAAATTATAGACAATGCAGCACCGAATGAATGCAGAACTTCGTACAATGAAAACTATTCTTTACTTGCCACTCCAATTGGTGACATGTTGATGGTACGTGACATACATCATGAAAAACCGTACCTAACTCAGATGGCGGTAATTATATTTGAGAAAATTTTAACACTTTGTCAAGGATGAGAAAGCTTCGTAGCTTTTGAAAACCGATCAAGTGGCCGCTGGCTGCGGACAAAAAACGTCAAAACAACCGCTAAAACTTAGTTTTCTGAGATTTTATTGGGTGTGGGGGTATGGGAGCTGCAAAAGGTGGGTATATCTCAATATATAAAATATTTTGTTAGTATATTTTTGGATGGTTGGTAGGGCTTATGATAAATTTCTAGATCCCAGTACTTTCATACAGGTAGGAGACGGAGAATAATGGTATGGGTAGATTTGACTTTGAATTCCTTTGTCATGCATGTGCGTGATTCCTTTTTTTTCTAAAAGGCGTTAACTTGGCCATTTCTGGAAAAAGCCTCATATCCGAAACGGCAATCTCCAAGAAAAAAGAATTAAAAACTGAAAATAAACTTTTTTGTTACAAAAAGCTCAAAAACAGCATAAAAATATATTATAAACTGTTCTGTTAGAGAGTGTAAATTTCGTATGAGACCAGTAACGTACCTGAAAAAATTTTAAAAGGCCTGAGCAATATAAAAATTGATATTATCCTAAGAGTTTTCCAAATTAATTTTTGTTGCGCCTCCTTTAACCTAAAACAATCATTTCACGCCTCCCTTTACCCACTAGCGTATGTAAAAAAATAAGAAGAACAAGGAAAAGGTCCATATTTGATTAGATGCTTTATTATAAAAAAAGAATATCCAAAGTGTAATCTACAAATCTCTAATTAATGTTATGGATGTCAGTTCCCAAAGATAGTTTTCCATGCAAATAAACTGGTTGTTCACTTAGGACTCCTCGTAAGCCATCGAATACTTTTAATATAAAATTTCCTTCCAAATCTACTCAAACCCTGAATATACTCAAGAACGACCGATTCGAATCTGACATCAGTTGAATTAAACTACGTAGCATTATTCATTGACAAATCCTAAAACTCTCTAGGTAGTTTCCAAGATCTTTAATCTCAATTCACATAAGAATCTTTTTCTTGAAATCAAATAAAAATGTATCACCTAGAACAACTTAAATTACTTCGGAAATATCCTGAAGGTTGAAAAGGGGTAGGTGTAAGAGCTAGCTTAACCGAGACATGTACTGGAAAAAATCTGGACTATTTTCTTGTGCAATATTCTCATGTAATATGCAAGTTAAAATACCATATCTATGTTTAGTATAAGCAATTTCTCCAAATACCGAACAGCTTATTCGCGCTTTCCACCTCAATAAAAATTTGGTATATACCCACCGCCTATCTCGGTGAATGGTGACTTCATCAGTAATGAAATGGGCCACCAACAAGACTGCGTAAAAAGAACCATAAGGCAGATGAAGGGAATACGAGGGATGTCTTTTAAGTTTTGCATATAGAAACATAGTAGGCAGCGCGGATCGAACGTCAGTACTGAATTTTAATCTCACTCTTTAGTAAACTTAAATTCAAATTTTCACAACAATAGTACAGTGTTCTCACTACAGTGAATTTTTAAGTGTCACCAAGTCATTATAAAAATGGAACTCGACCGAGAACATTTTCGCGCCATAATTTATTACAACTTTCAGAGGCAATTATCGCAACAAGAATGCCTTGCTAAATTACTGTCTGTTTTCGGCAACGAAGCGCCACATCAGTCGACGACTTCCCGTTGGTATTGAGAATTCAAACGTGGACGGGTGAGTCTTAGCGACGATCCCAGGGTGGGTGCACCAAAAACGGCAGTCACCCAGGAAAACGTCGATGCTGTGCGCAAACTCATCATTGAAGATAGACATGTGACATATCGCGAGATTGAGGCGTCCTTGAAGATCTCAAAGACCTCAATTCAAAAAATTTTACATGAAGAATTAGGAGTAAGAAAATTAGTTTCTCGTTGGATACCCCACCTGTTGACTGACGAGCAGAAAGCATCCAGGGTTAATTGGTGTCAAAAAACGCTTGACCGTTTCAATTCCGGAATCTCAAAAAATAGATACAGCATTGTTAGTGGTGATGAATCGGGGATTTACTGTTATGAACCAGAAAATAAACGACAGTCGGCTGTTACAAGGTGAAGAAAAGCCAACAAAAGTCATCCGTTCTCGAAGTGTTTCGAAAAAGATGGTCGCGACATTTGTGTCAAAAACGGATCATATTACAACAATTCCTCTTAATGAGCAAAGAACTGTTACTGCGGATTGGTATACCACCAAAACGTGGAATTATTGGACCATCCTACATATAGTCCCGATTTAAGTCCTAACGATTTCTTTACTTTCCCGAAAATTAAAAACACACTGCGTGGTCAAAGGTTCCAGTCACCAGAAGAAGCAGTTGACACATTCAAAAATGCCGTTTTATATCTGCCAGCAAATGAGTGGAATAAGTGCTTCGAAAATTGGTTCGAGCGCATGCAGATGTGTAGTAATCTTATCTTCGTGGAGAATACTTCCAAAAAGAATAAAGTGATTTAAAACTACCTATCGTGTTGTTTTATTTCCATATGCAAAACTTAAAGGACATCCCTCGTATGCCTACGCGTAAGAAGATCCCTAGATAAAACACAGAAAATATCGGCCTTTTGTGTCTGCTTAATGCAAGAAATACTCTTATTGCTTCATAGAATAACTTTCTTGGGCAAAAAAAATAAAGCATCTATTTTTATGTTTTTTTTAAACTTTAAAAATGGGCATATGAGCAACCTAAGTTGGTAACATGCCCATAGTGTGTGGTTATTATGCTCATCGATAACTCTAAGCAAACAAGAGTAAGTATTCTCTATTTTTTATATTCATTAACAAAATAAATGATTCTACAGGCTTTTTAACAACTGAAACGAAAATAAAACAGCACTATGAAAGTTTTAGTTACAAAACTAAACATTATTTGGTTCCTTCAAGAGAAAAGTGTACACATTTTTGAACTATAACCTAATCTAATTACGAACAGTCGGGAAAATAAACTTAATTTAATCATTTTTTGTTAGACCTGCGTACATAATTTTTATTACGGTTCTTATCAGCTTCCCTGTTGTGTTGCTTTTTTATTTTTTTCCTTGTTGAAAACGTCTCGTTTAACCACCAATGCTTTGCTATTGATTTCCGGATGACGATTTAAGAACGCCTTCAACCAATGCCGACCAGCTAATCGTTTTTCCTGCGAGAAGATATTTTCCTAGAATCCCTTTGGTTAGAGGATAACCTACTTCAGCTAGTCGTATGATTTTTGGGATAACCATTTTTCTTCCAAAGCGCTGCTTTTTGTTTGTATTTTTACTCATGTAACGACTTAAAGTTCTTCTAGATATGTTGAATCTCTTAGGCCCGTATCGTCAGTCGTCCCTACAATTGTAGGGCGCCTTTATGGCCTCCTTGATTGTCATAGTTTTCTACTTCTCCGTGTCAGAACTCTATTTTGAGGTTATGTCATGTTTTATCAGCCTGAAATTTCCTACAATTTAAAAAGAAAACATGTCTTCACAATAGGAGAGCGCTCACGCTGACACGGGACAAGTGTAATATAGAAATTTTTGAAGGAGAGAAAGGAGTATGACAATTAAGGAGGCCATAAACGCGCGCTACAATTGTAGGGACGACTGACGATACGGGCCTTAGAGCCGGAGTTCTTTGACTCTGCATTTTGAATGGCCAGTAAAGCTTGTTGAAGATTTTTTTCGGTCCACTGTGATCGCAAGCCCATGCTGTTGTAAGGCGACATCTGCAAAACTTGATAATTCAAAAATGTAAACATGAATCATTGTATGTAATGTTAATACGCCCAGTGCCATATTACTTCTATTTAGGCATGAGCATAGTATTTCCTCTAACTTATAAACTAATTGTTATATAGTCTTAAAAAATACACTAAAATAATCGCAAGGGAACACACTATAAGAAGCTTTACTTACCGTCCCAAAAAAAGTTCACTACAAAGAGTGGTAACGTGACAAAAGTTCGCTTTTTTATAACACGTGTAGCAAATAAGCCTAGTTCATCTCCCAAGACTCGAAGTCTCAAACTAAATTCAGATCAGGCGCACACTACTATAAATGGAGTCGGTTAACTCCTGCTATTTCATCTAGTAATCTGTAGTGCAAGCAAGTAGAAATTATGGGGGTGGGCATGTTACCAACATGAGCGTATTCCATTCACATACCTTAGAGGAAACTTCATCATATCCCGATTTCGCAAAAATCTATACTGTCGCATCAAAGTACGACTCTGAGTCTGGATACGCAGTAATCACTGGAACTACACAACGACTGGTTAAGCTTATTTTTACGAAAACCGTGCACTCTAGGAAAAAGATACAAGAGTAATTATTTGTAGCAGTTTGAAGGTAAAATTGCGTGTTTCGAAAAAAAAAGAGTGATGTACTATTTTTAGGAAAAATAATGCTACTAATCCCCTGTATCTCCGCCACTGGTGCACGTTTATTTTGAATAAATGTTTTTGAATTGGGACAATTCACATATCAAATCTTTGTTGATTCCAGTTGACGGTTTAGAAGATGTTAAAAAAGTGACTTGTGACTCACCCTGTATGGCGCAATCTACGCATATCCAAAGAATTAATAGAATGCAGTGAAATAACTCCCCACTATGTTCCTCTGGTAGCAATTCCAGACATCTATTAAAATAAATCTCACAAAGCTCATTTTTAATACAATTTCCAATAATGGTATCGACGTAGCAGCAGCACAACCGTTGAATAGTAATTGTACCTAGTCGCGTTGCATCAGAATCGAATATAAATTGTTCTCGGTAAATTAGGTTTTCTTTTCTTTCCCGGCTATATTCAGACACTTGCTTTAATGTCATAAAACTTTTCTAGCGGGTTCACTGGCCTTCGCTGGAATGGATAGGTATTAAATTTAAATGTTTTTGAAGGCTGCCTCCTTCGCATTTAGGTACGGGTAAAAAGATGAGCGGTAATCTTGAAGAATTTTAATTTTTTGAGGGAAAAATTAAAATTTGTGTGTATACAAATATTTTCTTCATCTGAAATGAGTTGCTCTCTTACTTACGAGATAAAGGAACGAAATTAAAGCAACAAAGAGGGGTAGATATCCCTGTACCCTCCTATATGAAATCTTTCAAGGGAAGGTACGTGTACTTTGCATTTTTTAATGAGTGCTACATCGGTTTGGAAAAGTGGCGTCAGGTAGGTTGACTCTGCACTTCCTACGCAACGCCGTACTCAGTTCATAAAGGATTATGTTCAGCGCAATTTATATCCAATGAGAAAATACTCAGCGACAAACTTGTACAATAAGGAAATTAAACGGATTAAGTCATTCAATCAGTCCCATGCGAATTATTTCATAGATATTAATTTCCTATACTGCCGGTAGTTACTGTCGATCTGACAACGTGGTCCCTTCATGCACGGCGTTGCTGCTGCTAGTTATCGTTGAGCAAAGATATATTTGAAAAATGCCTTAAGGTTAGATTGGTTGCTTTCTTGGACTCAAATAAGCTGTTATCTGAGAATCAGTTTGGTTTTAAGCAAGGTTTAAGCACATCACATGCGGTTTATGAATTAGCGTCTAAGATAATGTATCATTTAAATAACGGTGATAAGTGCATCGCTTTGTTTTTGGATTTAGCAAAGGCATTTGACACGGTATCTCATCCTATGCTCCTCCAAGCACCGGAAGGACATGGAGTTAGGGGTGCTGTGTTAAGTGTATTTAGAGATTATTTAATGCATAGGATTCAGTGTGTCCGGATTGCGGACTTTCTAAGTGAACCAAAGACGGTTCAACAGGGAGTTCCACAGGGTACAGTACCTGGACCGATTATTTTTAATATATATGTAAATTACCTCTGCAGTCTTGCAGTTGATGGCGATGTAATTGCCTATGCTGATGACACCGTGGTGGTGTTTCATGGAGAGACATGGGAATCAACGGGTGAAAAATTGAAGACTGATTTTGCAAAAATAAAAAACCTTCTGGACACATTTAAATTAACTCTGAATATAAAAAAAAACTCATTACATTGCCTACTCTATAACCATGGCTAATAGACCAGCAATTAATCAAATTAAACTTGACAATATTGATGAGCCTTTGAAAGAAGTAAATGAAATCAACTGTTTCGGGGTTGTTGTTGATGAGCACTTGAAGTGGGATCGACATGTGCTGTATTTGAGCAAAAAAATAGATTTTTCATCCATAAATTCTACGCTCTTCGTAACATACTGAACATTAAACTACTATTAATGATTTACAAAGCACTTGTGGGGCCACTATTGGTATATGGCATAATTGTGTGGGGTGGGATGTACGGTTCAAATCTTGGGCAGTTAAAAGTGGTGCAGAGCCAGATTGTAAGGATTATTCTAAAAAAACCTAGACTATATCCCACTATGCAACTTTATTTTCAAGAAATAAACAATATCAAAACCTTATATATCATTGCAGTTTGTAGTTTTGTACATGCAAGTAGGAAATTATATTCAAATTATGTGTCCCACAATTATATGACCCGAGCAAACATAACCTGACCGTCCCGCAGTCCAGGCGAGATTTAAATTTGCGTTTTGTAATATATCTTGCACCTAAACTTTACAATTTGATTGGAAATAATAAAAAATTTATTGTTTCGTTGGGAAAATCGTGAACAATTTATGCGTTTATTGTAAGTTGCTTTGAGGTAGATAGATCTGCCTATTTGTTTCTTTTCTTTCTTTTTGATATTATTGTGACACTTTTTTCTGTGATCTTAAGTTAAATCTATGACTTACAACAAAAATATGAAATTTTCTTTCATTTTGTATATATCGTGTTTCATGTTTTGTTTTGATTTTATACAAAAATATATATTGCACTATATTTATCAATTAATTACTGTTTTGGTCTGTTTTTGCGCATACAAGTTTACTTAGGCGCTCATATATTATAGAGAAACCTTGTTTTTGTTTTGTTAACGTATAGATATATATATTATTTTTATATTGGTAAATTTGGGTTCTGCCGAATAAATGTGGTAGAGTTCAGGGCGTACTGTTCTCTCCAACAACAACAAAAAATTTGAACAAGGTCCGAGTGTATGTTTTTTGCTCTGCAGTACGGATAGATTAGTCAGCCAGACTGGTTCACCGGGCGGTGAGCTTAGATAGCAAGTGCACGCATGTCGAAATCATTTGTCTATCATGAAAACTTTAAAGGCAAATGTACGAAGAAGTCTATAATGTGTGAAATACGGGTAGTAGGTGCATAAAATCACCGGGGTTTGGAGCGTGTAAATAAACTAGGATCAAAAAAATTTAGTACACCTTTTCCCATTCTCTAAAACCCTAAACCCACGAATTTCAACTCCTCCAAAAATTTTTCTGAAAATGATCACGACCGTCTAAAACTCAAAAAGTTTGAGCGTTTTTTTTTTTCGTTTTTGAATTTTTCCCCGCCACCACTGATCCGATTTTCAAAAGCAATAAGGCTTGTTGGCCCTTGACCTAGTAGCAACCTTTTGTGAAAGTTTCAGCAGAATCCGAGTGGTACTTCTCATTTTATAGACCAAGGATTAGCGGACAGCCAGAAAGACAGGCGAACAGACCGACGGAAATGACACTTAGTGATATGCCGTCATGTAACATCCAAAAAAACAAAACATCTGATTTTCGAAATTTTCCGACATTAAAATTAAAAATTGAAAAATCACAATTTGGAATGGATGTCATAGGGCACCTTGGGACTGCATTTATTGCATTAAGAATATAAAATATCGAATAGTTGGGTATTTAACCTTACGTATTAAGTGGATAACGGAACGAATTTTAACTTTTTTGAAGCTCTGTTCTTTTGCCATTTTGCAACATTCTTTGTGCCTATTTATAATCGCCATTAGAACTTATTGAGCTTGCGGCCTGTCATTGAACACTCTAATAAATTGTCGTGAAATGACGTGTTCATGTTGCGTGTAAGTAATTATAGCTTAACCATGTATAATTACGTACTTCGGTGTCAATGAAGTATACTATGAATAACATAACCAATAATTTATGATCATTGTGAATGGAGGTGAAGCTACTAATTGTTTTGGAAATAGTGAGAGTACAAGTGTTCAGGTATTACAGAAATGGGGCTTAAATTTATAAGTTCAGCGCAGTTTGTTAGTACACCGCAAAACGACTTTAAGATGATTATTTTTACCCTGCTTTTATATGTATCTATGAACATTCATTCAATTTCATTATAAGAAAGAACCAGTATAATCGTGGATTCACACACGTAGGCTCCCATTTCATCGTAGAAATTGTTCACAATAGCTGTTTATCTCAAAAAACAACGACCACGAACAAAGACCCAAAACTCAAATGACCAATTAAGTTTCCTTTTTCCCTGTTCGTTGATTATTAGGACTAAGTAACAATTGAATATGATGATAGCATCCTTGCAGGGGATATCAATGTTAATTTGCTTTTAGTTTGTAACAACTTGACTAAATGCCTTGATTTTTATAATCTGAAACAGGTGATATCTGAACCGACTAGGATAGCTGAATCGACACTCACTCTCTTAGATCCTATTTATTTGAGCAAGCCTGAAAGTTGTCTTATGAGTGGCACTATTAATGCTGATATGACTACTGATCACTATTTGACCTTCTGTGATGTACGTATTGCACTTCCTAAAAATCAACAGAAATTTGTGACATTCAGGGATTTCCATAGTTTAAATGAAATAGCGTTTGAACAAGATCTCAAAAATTTTCTATGGTGGTATATTATATCGATAGATAGCATTGAAGATAAAATTAACTTTTTAACAGATAGTATTTTATGTTTATTTAATGTTCACTGTCCAAAAAAGGTAGTGCGTGTAAACAAAGCTCCAGCTCCTTGGTTGAATGATAATATTAAACTTGTATTCAGGCAGAGGGCTGAAGCTTTGTCAAAGTTCAAACGTGATCGTACAGCCGCCTCTTGGCAACAGTATACATATTTCAGAAATCGTGTATTAACGCTCGTGCGAAGAGGAAAAAGAGATTATTTACAAGTTGTTCAAAATCAGGATATAAAAAAGTTTTATAAGACCCTAAAGACTTTCCAAGTACAATCTCAGAAAGATTCTACAATTCCCGTGAGCTTGTCAGATCCGCATAAAATAAATGAGTCATTTATTTCAATTTTCGAGAATAGTGATTTGGCTTGTGCTGATAAAATTGCATATTACCGAGCTAATAAAAATAACTCAAAATTCAAATTTCAATTTAATAAAGTGACTATTGACACCGTTGTTAATATTATACGTATACATAAAATAAAATCAAATTCTAGTGGTACAAATGGAATAACTTTGCATATGATACTACTATGTATACCTGAAATTGATGTGTACTTAACGCATATTATAAACTGCTGTTTAGAGAGGGGATATTTCCCCAATCAGTGGAAGCGCGCTATAGTTATTCCGCTACCTAAGTGTTCTTATCCTACTAACTATGGTCAACTGAGACCGATCAGTCCACTGCCAATTTTTTCTAAAGTATTGGAACGCGTTGTTTACGAGCAGCTCTGCGCCTACTTATATTCTAACAAAATTATTCCATCTTCCGTCTGGATTTCGACAAGGTCATAATACAGCTTCGGCACTCTGTGATTTAACAGACAATATAACAATGGCACTTGATAACCAAAAAGCAGTAGCTCTCATACTTCTTGACTTTACTAAAGCATTTGACACGATTAATCACTCACTTCTTGTATCTAAATGTAGTTATTATGGATTTTCTGAAAAACCTCTTTCGTTTATTCAAACCTTCCTTGAAAATCGGTATCAAAAAGTTCGTCTAAATCAACAGTACTCTAGGGAACAAAAAAATTGTTCTGGTGTACACAGAGATCAGTATTAGGACCGCTATTATTTTCATTATATATCTCAGATTTAGAAACAGAGGTAAAATCATGCAGCATACAATTTTTTGCAGATGATACTCAAATTTTCTATTCATTTAGGGGTAATGACTTGGAAACGGCAAATAATAAAATTAATCAAGATCTCTCCCAAATTGAAAAGTTCAGTAGTACTCATAATCTTCGTTTGAACCCTTTGAAGACAAATATGTTGGTATACGCAAATATAACAAAAAAGAATACCTTAAAAAAGGACATAGACATACATTTAAAAGCTAATAAATTAATTCCTGTGGATCATTCGAAAAACCTAGGTATTATAATGTATGATGACTTAAAATTTGTTGCACACGTGAACTATCTAGTTACTCAGTGCTACGCTATTCTCAGAGTTTTATTTGCAAATAGGGCTATATTACATAAATCTGCGAGAAAGCAATTGTATGAATATTACGTGTTTTCAAAGATATCGTATTGCTTAGTGGCTTACTATCCCTATTTAGACATTATCACAAGAAATCGTATTCAAAGTATTATGAATACATGTTGCAGACTTGTAAATGATCTCAGAAAATATGATCATATATCGAATGCCATTAATGAACTCAAATGGATGAAAATTGATAAAATGTATAAGTACCAGCTCCTAAATCTGACTCATAAGGTTCTTTATTCAAAAACACCGTCATATTTAGTAAACAAATTCATACGTAGAGGAAATATGCATCGTATTAATATTAGATATAGAGAGACTTTTTCAATTCCACGCCACAGCACGTCTCTATTTCAGAATACATACATTTACACTGCTATCAAATCATATGATTCTTTAGACCGCAGTTTAAAAGAAACCAATCCATTATCCAAATTCAAGAAAAAAGTGAAAGAATTTCTTCTTGATCAGCAGCGAAATCGGTTGTAACCCATAAGTGTCCTCATATTTTCCTTATGTATTTACGTGGATTTTACTTTATTCTGTAGTTATTGTATACAGGTGCCTATTAATTTTCAACATATTCTTTTTTTTTACATCTCGTATTGTTAAGGAGGTTATATGGTAGAAATAAAAGACGTTAATTATTATTATTATTATTATTATTATTATTACTTTCTTTAATGGTACAACCTGCACCTGTTGAGATTAGAAGGGTGAACATTAAACGTACAATTTTATTAACCGAAAGTCTAGAAGCGCTTTTAAACACTACGGGGTTTTTGAAAACTTTCATTTCAATGGATTCACTCGAAATACATAATCCAGCATTTTCGGGATTTGAAAGTTTAATGTAATAGATGTATAAGGGTTGAAAATATCTGGAGGTTTAATTATTTCATGAGAATTCATTTCCAAATTAATCGAAAACAAATCTCCACATCAGAGGTTGAATTTCGAAAAATAATCAATCACATTAATTTGTCACTATACGAGAGAAAAGCAGCAAGAAAGTTAGAAAGAGTGCGCCTATGGCAACGTGGCAAGCCGCGGTTGCGAACTTGGCGTCGCCACTCGGGTTGCTAGGCAACGTGGTGCTTCTATCTCTTTCTGACGTAGGTGTTGCACGCTTCTCTTTCGTACACATTACGACGTAAGTGGTAATTGGATATCTCTGTATGTACAAAGTTTCATGTATATCTATTGAGAGAATAAGCAGTTTCGTACAGTGGTAGACGTTGTGTGAAAATATTCATGCAAAACCATACCCCGTTCGTCACTCCCTTTGGAGGACGCATTTTCAAGAATTCCTTCTTAGTGCTCACTTACGTTATACCTATGAACAACCTCTGTGCGAAATATTAAGCTTAGTGAGTGAGTCTGAGTCCTCCTTTATATGTATATAGACACATTAACCCTTAGGCGATGGATTTCAAAAAAAGTTAAATAACACATACTTTGATGTGTATTTATACAGTTTTGAGCAAACCCATACATACCACGTTTCATACAAATACGCATTCTATTATATCACCCACTAGAAGCTGAATTTCCAAAAGTCTCTTCTTAATGCTAGTTCACACTTTATAAAGGACTTCTATGCAAAATTTCAAGTTACCAGCTGCACGTTGATATGTCGGTCAGTCAGTCAGCAATCCTTCTTTGCATCTCTACTAATAAAATTATAAATGAGAAAGTGTGGATGTTTGTTACTCACTTACACCAAAATGGCTGGACGGATCTGGTACAGAGATAGATTACAGTCTGGGATAGTATGTAGGGAACATTTTACCCCTAAAAACATTTTTAAAACACCTATTTTACGGGCTACAACTAAAACGGCTTAATAGAATTTGACACGAGGTGTCTGGCGCGGAAGCGCTCAGTCGCTGATCCGACATAAAGAGGCAATCTGCATGGTGCGTTTACTGCACTTTGACACTCATTTTCATAACGAGTTTTATCTTATATTTATTTGATGTTTCGTTTTTCTCCGAGTATAATACTGTGAATAAATTGCTATCGGGTTGTTTGTCGAAGATCTTAAAGCTGCTAGTCGTGTCAGGTATATTTATCTGTAAACTCTAATACAGTGTGGTCCGTTATCTACTCCTCTATATCTATATAAGTGTGATTGTTTTTCCAGTCTGTCAGCATCACCTCTGAACCACAATACGGAGAGAGGTGTAATTTGTATATCTACTAATTGAAACCCAAATACTATAGGTATCGTTCTTTGAAATTAACTGTCGTGACAAGTACCAAAATATCTACCGTCAGCGTCAAGGCGGCAGCAGCGCGGCTAGCCACCGCCACACTCAGCCTGCGACCATCAAGCGATACAGAATTTTTATTTCACACCAGCTGTGACCCGTGACTTTATACGCTTGAAGCTTTTACTAACACAACACATTGTTTTGGAGTAATGCTATTAACTGCCGATCACGGGAGTGGGAATATGACAACCATCTTGCATGCTTTGGAAATTTGGTCATTTTACTAGTGGCGTGGATAAAATCGCGGAGCAACAAGCTAGTATATAGGTGAAGGTCTGCTTAGTATGTCAAAGTAATATGAAAAATAGTATTCTGTTCAAATCTTTCAATATTTATGTGGTAACTTTGAAGTGCCAAATCTTCCAACGGTGCTTGCAATTCGTGGATATGTGAATTAAGTGAAAACCGAACTTGCGTACTCAAAAAGGACGTCTAAATAATTCAACCGACTAAAAATTATGCATATAAAATTCATTCTAACATTTGTACTTTCTGATTAGTTTCGAGTGATGTATTCTGAAAAATTTGGTCTTATCACATCGTCCACATCTTCAACGACTGTTTGGAAAAAGGCTACTTTCCAAACACATGGAAACAAGGTCTAATTATTCCAATTCCTAAAAAAATGAAACCCACTTAGTATAATGATCTCAGACCTATCAGTTTATTACCAATTTTATCCAAAATTTTAGAAAAAATTATAAAGTTCCAATTGACCGCTTACCTAGAAAAATTCTTTATACTTCCCGACACTCAATCCGGATTTAGAAAAAATTGTAGTACAACATCTGCCCTACTTAATCTGCAAGACAATATTTTAAGTGCCTTAGATAAGAAAATGGCACTAGCCTTAATCTCTATAGACTATTCGAAAGCCTTTGACAGCATCAATCATAAATTATTACTTGCTAAATTAAATTACATAGGTCTTGACAGTGTATCCCTTTCATTTTTCGACAGTTACCTTCATCAAAGAACTCAGTGTGTTTTTCTCGATCAAGAAATGTCTCAAGTGACAATAATTCCCTCAGGCGTACCTCAGGGCTCTGTATTGGGGCCGCTTCTGTTCCTCATATATACGTTCGACTTAAGCAAAAGTATTGATAATTCTTGTCCAGTCATTTGCAGACGATACGCAATTGCTTCATTATTTTAACCCAGATAATGTCAATAATACTACTCAAATTTTACAAAACGATGTTAATAAATTAATTAAATACTCTTTAGATCACAATCTACTTATTAATCCACAAAAATCTAAATTGTTATTATTTTGCGCACAAAGAAAAACATACAATGTAACACAGCTCTTGAACATGCAGATAAATAACCAAATCTTGCAATTTTCTGATTTTGCAAAAATTCTTGGTGTTGTTTTTGATACAAAATTAAGGTTTATTGAACATGTTAAAAGTCTATCTCAGAAAACCTACCTACGGCTGCGCACTCTTATAGCAAACAGGTATTTACTAAATTTTAAGATGCGTAAAAACTATGTGAAGCATTGGTCATATCTATACTAAATTATTGTACCTAATATCGTATACTATACTTGTTTAGACAATTTCACTAAAAACGTTATTCAAGTTATTCAAAACAATTGTATACGATTCATTTTTGGTTTACGTAAATTTGATCATGTATCAGCGAAATATCCCGTTCTAAACTGGTTAAAAATTAATGACATGGTCAAGTATCACTATTCAGTTTTTGTTCACAAATTGCTGCTCACGTCTAAACCTTATTACTTGAAGGAAAAAATTTCATTTAATAATGATGTTCACTGTAGAACTCTCAGAGAAAATAATATTAGAATACCCCTCCATCTTTAATTCAGATTAATAATTTTTTGGTGCATTTGGGTTTGGAAAGTATGCCTTTTTCTCTTTTTTTAAATTTTACTTTCGATGTAATGAACCAAATCTGTTTGTGGATAGTGTATTCTTTTAAGCATCTGCTAGAGACTATATGGTTAAGTGTAAGAGTAGCAGCATGCCATATAAGTCTGACATTTGGCTATACTACAATGTAATTGTGGATAAATAAAGACGTATATTATTATTATTATAATTTAGTCTACTGCATTGTTTTATATTTTATTATTCCCGCTTGTATCTTGAAATTTATACATATCTTAATTATTTTGCCAGTGATCCAACCGATAAGCGCCAGAAATAACACGTCTCAAAACCTGTTAGAGATTGCATTTCCATCAACACTACCGACCTTGGCATGTAGTGGGAGTTATGAAACGTTTTTAAAGGTTATCTCAAAAGTACAAAGTACTAAGGTGAACAAAAGCTACACGCTACACAGGCGACATATTGCTGTACAGCATTCTGACAGAGTGGCTCTTACTGTCTATAAATAATGTGCTTCTGAAAACTGCCATATGCTTGTTCTCTTATCCTAGACTCTGTTTTACCGTTTGTAATCCCTTCGTATATGGATAATCCGGGATGTTTCGCTGTAACCTTTTGTAATGAAGGTTCTTTTATGAGTCTCCAGTCATGGACGTAACTAGTAAGGGTTTCATAATAGTAATGTACCATAATGTTTGCACCACACAATCTAATATTATTGTTTACATGGCCGTTACTCTCATTCTTCGAAACGCAAAGCATTTTCATGTCTCTCAGCAAATATAATGTCATTTGCACCTGCTTCCGATGTGCTTCGAAAAATATCGTATGACCGGTGATGTCAGGCTTAGCCTTTTTGAAAATCAGGTCAACTAGTAACATGTCAGAGGTTTGCTTGTCGCATATTACTGTTATACGTTTTTATTGGTATCTAGGATGTTGGGTATTATTGATACAGATTAAAGTACTTTTTGAATAAGCTCTCACTATCTAATGATAGACCAAGTTTATTGACATCAATTTAGTCAGAAACACTGAAAACTTGGAGAGGCAAATATTCGAGGTCGACGATGACCTTGAATTCGCGGAATTTGATTTTGTTAAACGATGCCGTCTAAAAGAAAAAATTAGCAAATTCTTTGGAGAAAATGCATGCACAATTTTTGCCAGTGCCTAATTTGCATGCCATAAGTAGTCGAGCAAAAGTAATAATGAACTGCTTGTACTTGCAAGGCTACCAACAAGATACATATAATAGTGACGAAATGTTTAAGCTGTGATTATCAAATAATTTATTATCCAACTACCTATTGGAATGTCAATAAACAAGGGTAACCATCCTTCAGTTAATGTAGCATACAAATACATAATACAGTGCTCCCTCCCTACGCGCAATGTTTTTACTGCGGTTGTTGAATTTTTCATCCATATACGTGACTGTTGCATCACATGGAGACTCACAGTAACCGTAATGTTCAAACAAAGGGATCATGTTTGTTAATTACAATGCTCAAAAAGAGAGTTGTTCTCTTTCCTATACATAACTTTTACAACGTGCGCTATGCTCACGATGTAAAAGTTAATCAACTCACCAAAAGACGTAGCTTAAATAAAAAGATATTATTATAATGCTGAAAAAAATTGTGGTAGTGTTGAAAAGATATGGTTAGGTTAGATCGGAAAATGGAAATGGCAATTTCAGGAATTTTAAGTTTCAATATACCGGATATATCCGCAATTTTCTTCCATAAGCGTTGACTTCCGATGCTGCAACTCTCTCTCTCTCTCTCTCTCTCTCTGCTAAAGGGCACGACATAGCGCAGTCTGCGATTGATCAGGTTTTCCAAGACGGAAAGCAAACATGTCCATTTCAGCGATCAATAAGAATATAGTTGCCGTCACCGTTCTTGGCGGGTCAAAATAAGACTACCAGTAACAGCAGTCCCCTGTTACCCACTTCATGCGTACTGGAGAGAGTAACAGATGTGCTGAAGATTAGTATGTGCAGTGTTCCGCCCATGGTACGGAGAATCGATCTGTTTACTTATTTCGTATGGCGTAACAACTATACCTAAGCCAAATGCTTGACACTTCTGCCTAACGTCATGGTCCAAAAAGCGTTTTGAAAACGTATCGGTTCCAACCCAAAGAACGAGAATATCGGCCTTTAGCAATAACTGTGAACAGGAAGTGATTGACTATACAAAGTGTTCCAGAAAAACTCGGACATATTTCTAGATTAATAAATCTAATATGAATGGAAAAACTCCCACAAACTTAAGTCCTAGAATGCCATTTTACCGATATACAGGGTGTTGTAGTTTTCGGTACAAAATTATATTATATATGAGATAAATATATTGACTTGAAATTTTATATATGTACAAGTTAAAATGTTCGTACCCTAGGCTACACCAGTAGCGTAGTCTCATCAGTGGCATGGAATGTCCAATCTTACCATCTTGGTAATGCGATATCTTGGGACTTAAATTTATAGTAACTTCGTTTCGATTTTTACTGGATGTACTTTCTACACTAGGAATATCGCCGCGTTTTTCTGCATCACCCTATGTAAAGTATAAGTATGATAAGGTAAATTAAAATAAATGTTGGTCGTATTGTTTCAACACAGAATCTGCAAATATGCAGATGTTAACATTTGACAGCCCATCAAATGATCGGTTAAATAAGATGAAGATATTCAATTCGCTGAAATTCTGATCCATGGCCAAGGTCTCAAACATAGACTCGTTCTGATCTGTGTTCCATGCCAACGTACAAAATGAGGGTCTTAGCTAGACAGGACGACCTTGTGTGTTACCGTCATCAACCACCCACACCCTGGAATCAATAAGATTAAAAAACACGTAAAAATATCATGCAACATGTTTATAATATAACCATACAATATCAGGAACGAAAATCGTGTAAAGGTGTTTTGAAAGGTGAGACATTCGTTTTAGGAATCAGTACGTTTGAAGTGACAAAGTTTATTTGATAAAAAAATTCACGTACTACCGTGTCTCTATCGTCTAGCCCCTCCACTGTGCCTACAGTTCCTTACCCTTAACATAAACAACATCTTGAAAGCAACCACTGAAATTAATTTCGTTATTGGTTGAAAGTGAGTATTTACTCATGTTTTGATATTTGTATAATCGGTATCGCGAGTCTTCGGACTATGTGGAAAATTTGTGTAATTTCACTAAATTTAAGCTTAGAAGTTTTGGAATGCGTTTCTGTAAGTCCTATAACTTTGTAGACTATCACTGTATTCTCATTACATTACAAGTTCAATGATTACTTTTTTAAAGTAGCACGAGACAAAACATATAGCACCACTGTAAAATAATTTTAAAAGCTAAACTCTGTTTTCCTCTATTGACCTATATATTTTGTGAAAAGGGAAATAAACCATACCACTAACTGCTTTTAAATTATTCAATAAAAGACATCCGAGACCTCATATTATCCTTTTGTGGTGTTCTATTGTACTAAACATCCCCCTTGTCTGTAGGGTCTGGTACATTATATTCTACTATTATAGGTGAAGCCTTATAATACAACATACTACTGGTTTCTCAGATAAATTCTCGTTCAATATCGCCCCAACTTCCCTCTCATAACAAGTAACGGCGTTATCGACAGATAGTTTTGTATTCTAAAATGTTTTTTTATGTGCAGAAGGTCGCATTTCTCGTCAGGAGCAACAAAACGTACATGACCGTTGATACTCAAACTGTAATTAGGACATTGTTTGAAACCTTAGGTGTCTGCAGTATTTAGCTACTCATTCATATACATTCCTGGATTCATGCTACGTTCAGGGAGCGATTTTTGGATCTGTTAAAAAAACGTATGTCGTAAGCATCTGAAACAGGCTGTTTTCAAAAATAAACCATTCATCATTCATATCTCTGATACAACTTTAGTCTGATGAAATTTGACATACATGTTCTATATACCAATAGGCAGTTTTTAACGTACTACTTTTTTAACTTCCACCAGTGGAATTTCACCTGACTATTTTAGCAGACCTTGATTGTGCGCCACTAATTTCTCTTGGAATAAAAATCATTCTTAAAATCCTCTATCATTTCTATGGAAATTTGATATTTTGATTTTTTTCAATCTAATACACAGTTTTCGGTTAAAAAAATAATAAAACCGTTTCTCTGGATGATACTAATAATATCGTTAATATGACAATATGATATTATTGATAAAGTAGTACCTTGTTATATTATTTACTTCACTGGAGCAACACTGTATTGATTACAGCGTTTGACTCAAATAGGCGAATACAGTAACGACGTTATTATTAATGTGTTACGGTATTTGACTGAATTTGTTCAGTCATTACAGGGAATGACTGAAATGCTTGGTCAAACGTTGTAATAATCAAACTGTTATGGTGTTTTCCGGTAATACGGGGACTAACTAGGCATTTCAGGGAATGACGGAATTCACCGTTTGACGCCGAGATATTTAAATGAGGTTCATCACCCAAAGAAATTAACATTATCACGTTTTCCATATAAGTTATTTTGTCTAGATTCGGTTAAGCTGCCGCCACACTGGTCTCAAATCAAGAAATCATTAACTTAGGGTCGAAAGTCAACAAATCGATCTAATTTTTCTGTAGACAGCTTATCCTATCACAGAGAACCCTTATAGGTCATAATTTGATTAGGTATAGCATAATTATTAAGAAACAATATATTGTTTAACTATTGTGAAGGAAAAAGCACATTTTTTACTTTTTGACAGCGCACTAATAACGGATTCGAAATGAGACTCATGATACATTGTAGAGACCACTACCGTCGACGTTTTCTTCATAAACATCTGTTGCAAAAGACTGCGACCTAAAAAGATGAGGGTACTCTAATTTTTCGAGAATCGATCTAGCTGCTATCTGCATAGATAGCTTTTGCAATTGCAAACAACTTTTATTGTCCCAACTTTGTAATGTATATCCTACTATCGAAGAAAACAAATATTATTTTCTTGTAAGGAAAAAAGCAGATTTTCACTATTTGACAACGCACTAGTCACGGATCCGAAGTCGGACTCATGCTACATGGTATAGGGCATAACTGTCAACATTTTCTTTATAAACACCCATTGCAAAAGTCTGCAACTACGTATACATGAATACGTTTTTCAATGCTGCTACCTAAAAAGATACAAGGCACTTTGAATTTTTTTAATCGCAATACCACAACTAGTGGCACCAGAGGTTTGATAGTCACAGTTAAAAATACAAGTAACTATACTAAGTGACATATAAATCCGAACACCCAGTTTAAATGGTTTTATTTTAATAAAATTTTGTATAAGTACTTAATGAAGCATAATAAGTAAATGATAAAAATTTCAAAACGATTGCGCTGCTTTAAAGCCCTTTGACCTTTAATAATGTGTGGATGCACCCTGATGTGCTACGCATTCTCGAACGCGCCTAGGCATGCTTCTGATCAGGTGGTCAATGTCCTCCTGTGGTATCTCATTCCAGGCAACCACCAACTCTTCTCGAAGTGCTTCTAGAGTCTGAGGAGGACGTTGCAAATTGAGCAATCTCCTACCCATCATATCCCACACGTGCTCAATTGGGGATAAGTCGGGAGATCTTGGTGGCCATGGTAACAATGTGACATCATTATGTTGAAAGAAGTCTATTGTGACTCTTGCAACATGTGGTCGGGCATTATCTTGTTGGAAAGTTGGATCTGCCAGGGTGTCAAGATAGGGTAAAAGATGGGGTTCTGATCCCAGAGTGACCGTTGTCTGCACCACTCAAGGCGATTACGTCGGTGTAAGGGTTAGAAGGAGACGTGGTGAAAGGAGGAATCCACACTTTTTTGTTGAAAGACATGTTCATCACACTGTTGGCGTTATGGTTTGGGGTGCTATAGCTTATGGTTCCAGGTTACCTTTAATCTTCATCAGAGGTAACATGAACGCGCAGCGTTATATCCACGAAGTTCTAGAACCCCATCTTTTACCCTATCTTGACACCCTGGCAGATCCAGCTTTCCAACAAGATAATGCCCGACCACATGTTGCAAGAGTCACAATTGACTTCTTTCAACATAATGATGTCACATTGTTACCATGGCCACCAAGATCTCCCGACTTATCCCCAATTGAGCACGTGTGGGATATGATGGGTAGGAGATTGCTCAATTTGCAACGGTCTCCTCAGACTCTAAAAGCACTTCGAGAGGAGTTGGTGGTTGCCTGGAATGAGATACCACAGGAGGACATTGACCACCTGATCAGAAGCATGCCTAGGCGCGTTGGAGAATGCGTAGCACATCAGGGTGCATCCACACATTATTAAAGGTCAAAGGGCTTTAAAGCAGTGCAATCATTTTGAAATTTTTATCATTTACTTATCATGCTTCATTAAGTACTTATACAAAATTTTATTAAAATAAAACCATTTAAACTGGGTGTTCGGATTTATATGTCACTTAGTATATATATTTAGACTAACCATGCATTTCAGTGAGGCATTACGAAATTGATTTCAAAAATTAAATAATAAAAGTATCCTGGCTCTGGCTGAATTGAGTTCTTTAAACAAATTAAAATGCCTTTGTATTTTTAGGTCACGGACTTTTGAGATAGGTGTTTATGAAGGAAATTTCGACAGTAACGCCATCCACAATGTATCGTGAGTCTCCTTCGTGGTTAGTGCGCACACAAATGATAAAAATATGATTTTTCCGTAGAGAAAATCCATCAATATTTTTTTTTCTCCAAAAGTGGGCCATATCTTGCCAAATTATGACCTATAAAGGTTGTTTGTAATAGCATAATATATCTATATACAGAAAACAATTGGATTCTTTAACTTCCGACCCTAAATTAGTCGTTTCTTTATTTGGGACCAGTATGTGCTGGTGGGGTGCAAAAGGTTTAGTCATACATTGTTACATGTAGTAGATATAAGGTTCATTATGCTCGAACTGAAACGAAATACTGCCAACACTTGCGAATGGCATTATCATACTTTCAGATTTTCCACTGAATGGCCGCCTATGCACTCGCTAAAATTATGTTGTCTGTTTCCATGTTAGTGCACAGTACAGATTTTTCGCCGTGTTAAATGTGCGTTTCCGCAAGTTCGTACATGCTCGTGCGCTGGGGAATGTGTTTTTCTATTTACGAGCAGGAACCGCGGTTGCCGCGGAACGTCGAGCGTCAGGCAGCATAGATGCATGCAAACGGCGGTATTGATCGCCGCCCTGCCGCTGCTTCTGGCATCCACGTCCAGTGCTTTGCGGCACTTCCAATGACGCCAACGTAGATTTTGACGTACACATGGTGAAAATATTAAACTAGCCGAGATATACAATTTTAATTTTACCGAAGGCACTAAAAATGGGGTCAAATAGGGTGACTCTGCACTTCCCAAGCAACGGCCTCAACAAACTAGACCATCTGAGAAAAAATTCGCCGCCTCTTACCGATACCTAACTCGGGCAGACGTGTCACCAGGGTACTATACGTTTAATTCTATACCAGAACACTCATCACGGTCGGCGCACGACTCCAACAGCAGCAGCGGCCGATAGGTACGCGATCCGTCCCCCACGAATATAAGTTTTCATGGCTAATGTAAAATGAACCAATGGTGTCTGAGATATGTCTAATAGGTGCGTCGGTTTACCAATGTTGGGAGCGATTTAATGTGCCAGCTTAAAAAAACTGAAATAAACACTGCCCACCCCCTTCCCTCCTTGCCCCAAGCTTTTGTACCCTTCTCAAATATGATACGGATCTAAAACGTCAAAAAACGAGGTTTGAGCGATCTCTACTTTTGCCTTTTTTAGCAAAGATCTTGCTGTAAAAATTTCGGCGGACATGGTTTTTCATTGTGTATATGTCATATAACATCCAAAAAAGGTATCTCAATTTCCAGTAGTCGAGGAAAGTAAAAATGATAAAACCCATATTTTGGGAGTAATAGGGTTAGTGGTATACAGGGTGTAAACGTTATGATAGTCATTATTTAAATGGGTGATAGAGGTGGTTAAAAGGAGCAAAAAGTTTCATATAACATGGGCGTCAAAACGGCATTTTTTTTTAGAGAAAAGCGACTTTAAGGTAAAATAAAATCTGACAACGTCGCAATTCCAGACGCAAATTACGACGGAACGTAGTGTAAATAAAGACGCAGTTTGTTATTTTTGGCTCTTAGGTATTATTTCATTATTTTTTAATGTACTGGTAAAATGCAAACAATTAAAAAAGACGGACCTACCACTAACTGTCTCAGCGCATCACCTGGTGTGTGAAAGTTTATTGTACGTATTAAAAAAATCCACTTATAAATAGGGAACACAATTTTGATACATACATTGTTTTTCTTTATAAAACCCACACTGCACTTTTTTTTGTACTAAAGAAGGTGTTCAAAATGATTGAGGTCAGGAGACCTTGCTGACCATTTTCGAGGATCAGGATCAATCATTTGGATAATGTTCATTCAAATACTGAATGACGCCTCTAAAAATGTGTGGTGGTGCCTCGTTATGAAGAAACCACAAATTCTGTCTCCGTTGGAATGGCATGTTGTCTAAGGTCTGGTAGTTTATTGCCTTGAAAGCTAAGGTATCCTTCTCCTGACAACTTTGGAGGTAATTCGAAAGGACCAATTAACTGATCGTCAAGAATACCCGCCCAAATATTTATTTTAAAACGTTGTTGAAAACGACCTTCACGAATGGTATGAGGATTTTCTTGGGCCCACGTGTGAGTATTATGGAAATTTAATATCCCGTCTCGCGTAAAAGTACATTTGTCCGTCGCTAGAATGTTTAAAAAAATCCAGATTTTCATTGTTTTTGTGCAAAAACGACCGACAGATTTTTAGTCTGCGAAGATAGTCTTCTGGTAACAGGGGCTGCACTCGTTGTACATGGTAGGGATAAAGCAAATTTTCCCGAAGGATTCTATGGACTATGGTATGCGATAGCCCTACGCGGCGGCCTAATTCTCGAGTGCTGATATTTGCATTAATTTCCACGATATTTAAAATTTGTTCCTCCTACTTTACAGTAACCTGTCTTTCACGAGTGCGAATATTAGTGGGCTGAACACACCTGTATCTCGAAGTCTTTGGTACACTTGCACAAATGTTTTTCTGTCTGGGTGTACCCGTTGGCGAAATCTGTCGCAATAAATTTAAACTGCAAGATTTGAATTCTGACGAGCTTCACCGTAAACTAACAATATGTCGGCGAACTCTTGATTCGAGAACATTGTAAACAAATACGACGACGTACGCGAACAAAAACAAAACACGCCCAATGCCCGATAACTAACCGCTGTTACCGTTTGCGATCGACTGCCGGTTCGATAAGAGTGATGACGACGCGCTGTTGTCATGTGTGTTTTAAAAATTAGTTCAATGAAATTTACTTGCTGACTACAAATTTTGGCTTAACTTAGAAAAACTTAAGGCCATTTATTTGTTAATTACTCAATTTGAGAACGTTTTATATTATTTTATAAAGATTAGTAAGATTGTGGTGATTGTGGTCGATATAAAACACTTAAAGTTGTAAACTATAAAGCCATTTAGACAAAAATCTATTGACTTTTCGACCATGGGTCATATGAACTTTTTGACTTGTTTTGACCCCCCTTCTTACCCATTTCAATAATGATTACCATAACGTTTACACCCTGTATAACTCACACAAAACAAGCACATTAATGTGTGTTTTAGTATCTTCAAGCTTTGTACCTCTGCACAGGGGAAACCCAGGCAAAGCGAACACCTTGGGAGAACTGAAATTTCGGCTTACATCCGAACCATGCATCGATCTTCGTGAAAAAGTACATGGGCTTATTCGTTCAAATTCCTTATGAAGCAAAACTATGCATAGATAGCCTGCCACCTTTATACGTTCCACAGATCACAACATTGAGTATTTCAATAGACGCACTTGCTTTCCGTCATTTGTCTCCAATGTATTAAATGAAAATAAAACTGAAATGCTTATTTTTGGGCCAAGACCGTGTGAGGCTACTGCCAACCAGAATTATAGAATCTGCATTACAGGCAAGCAACCAATGTAAAAATCTAGGACAGCATCTCTTACAAAAAGCTCATGCTAAATTAACTTTTTCTCTTCACAAGAATGCTCTTTCTACCGAACTCGGGCTGAATCTATGCGATTCATTGATATTGCCTTCTTTGTCGTAGGCTGATATTATACACTAGCCTGCTTTCACTGCTAGAAAGAAACTTTCTATCGAAAAAATTCAGAACTCATGTATTCAATCTTCGTACGGTTTGAAAAAATATGACCACTTCCTCTGTCTGGTTCAATATGCATGAGCGCTTTTGTGAAAATCTACAATAGTTTTATTTTTGCTGTTGTATTAATTACAACTATTATACGTCTGTAACTGTTAGGTCATCCTTATAGAATAGTATTATTCACGGGGGTTGCAAATGAGTTTTTTTTTGTTTGTACATTTAACCCAAAAATAAAGGCACATTGTTATTATTATGTACACCGCACTGTTGATTGCTAAAAAAGCATGAAACAATGTTTTATACGGCTGGTTATGGTGCTACAGACAGAAAGGAATAAATAAAATGAAAAAAATAGCTGATAATAACACAAACTAAATATTAAAAGCATTTTTATACTATAATGATAAGAGGTTGTTTTTAAAAATGTACTTTTCTATTTCATTCATTTCTTCACCTTTTAGTATCTATGGTGTCAAATTACTAGTCTGATAATTTCTATCCCATTTTCACATACTTTATCATTCACACTTCTTCATTTATTTGTATAATAAAACTTCGTTAGATAAAGTCACACATATAATGAAAAATCGATATTTAGCGACGGTCGCGATATGGAATTTAGAATGACTTAATTGCTTATTGTGTTTCTCTCATTACACCTTTTCATTTTATACCCATATTATGTTATAAATCGGTATTCACAGAGACCTTCATATTAATTAGATTCAGGATAACGTCACTTTGGAAAAAGGATTTTTTCGCGAGTCCACGGTGTAACGCAGTGCACTACCGGGAACCGATACTCAAATTTTCGCGAAGAACGGGAATAGGGGAAGACAGATGTGACGTCGTCCGCATGTCAAAAAATCATGTGGTACGGGTAACCGCCTAACGTCTGTGAGGTACCAGCGGGTGACAGGTCTTATGTCAATGTCATTAGAAAACAGGCATCTAAATTGAAAATTTGTCTTCGCAGAGCTGAAAATTGTGTTAAATCATAAATGAAGGAACACGAGGGAGAAGGTCTTCGAAGATATATGAACCGCATTTGTCATATCAAATGATTGATTTTATTGATTATATGTATGTACATGTACAATGTGACATTTGATACTCATAGTATAGGGTGACTATAGAAATTATAAATCGTCATTTTTCGACGGCCGCTATATTGAATTTGGAATGACTTCACTTTGCTTATTGTGTTTACCCTATCAAGCCATTTCATCTGATACCCAAATCATAGGGATTGCTATGAAAATAATAAATCGTCATTTTGTAGCATTCGCCATTTTGACATTCTCGGTTAATTGTCCTTGTATTGTCACGAAAATCAAACGTGTGTACAAAATTTCAGATTAATTGGTTAAGGTTAACTGGTTTAATGTTCAGGATTTCCAAAACAGGTTAAGTTAAATAAAACCTTGTAAAAAGATCCTGTTTATCCTCTGTCTAGTTTATACAACTTTTGCATAATACGTCAATGCTTGACGCATGGTGGGTGCTTAACACTCTCCTAAGCGACGATGGGATGCCTATATGGTGTGTCCTTGTTTGGCTTTACAGAAGCGAACACTATCGCTGATTGACGTCGAGCAACTTTTGTTTTCTGTTTCTGTCACAGGCGAATGTCGAATGATCAACGTCTCATGCGAGCAAGCTAATGTCAAAAGGAACTTCCTGAATCTCGAAATCGACATTCTCAATCGACAAAATTTCGCGAAACTAAGACCATACGACTATGAACGACGCGTTCGGGATTATCTCACCGTTTGACAAAACGGTAAATGACAAAGCAGGAGTATGACTTGCTTAATAATACTCACTTTATTGGTTATTGACCACATTTTTCCAACACATGTCATGAAACCAAATAAATTAGCAAAAGTGTCAGCACAGCGACAAACGTTCACAAGAATGACAAAAATAAAATTCCAATGTCGCATGGAAAAATATATATCCCCCCTCTGAACTGTCTATACAAAAACTTTTGAACGCGTCTATTCGAAGGACTTCCTCAAATCTACAAGTGATGAGGATCGAATCAATAGTTTTGGAAGGAAATAAGAAAACTGAACAAAGTGACTTCGGGCAAAGCAGATAAACTCCCCGTAACATTATTGGATTGACTGCGACAGCCTTAGAGCACTAAAAGCATTACTGAGACTACCCGCCTTTGACTTATTTATTAGTTACAGTTTGTGTTTAGTATCATGAAAATGTCCCGTGCAATAGTAGATAACTACACCGAGTTTAACTTAAATCAAGGACCGGCTTCCAGCAGAAACTGCACCATTGAAGTTAATTTCGATGTCGTTTTACCGTAATACATATGACCCGCGACGATAATTTTGACACTTGATTCAACGATTTTCACATCGAAATTACAATGGCAGTCGAAACCGTCATAGTGGATCATATCTGTGCCAGCAAAGCAACATCAAAATTAATTTTGAGTTGCGAAATTCAGTTAGAAATATGCATCAGATGTGTTCCATCTATAAACGAAGGATAAATTGATTAACAAGGGTGCGTATCTAAGTGTTATAACCCAATTAGTACAACCCTTTTGCTTATACTTCCTACGCCACTGACGCGGCTGTATCGTAATTTCGGGAAATTTCTAAAATGAGATTTGATGTTATATAACTTGGAAAACAGTGCTTGGATTTTGATGAAATTCTCACACACGATTACCACCATGCCAAGTTTTTGAAAATCGGTCCAGTGGAGGCAAACAATGAAAAATTAAAATTTCGCACTTTGTTTTTTGAAGTTTTAGATGCTGCTGGTTATTTATGAGAAAAAATTGGAGGGGTTGAAAGTTGGTTGATGTTGGGCTGTAGTATATGTGTACTCTTCCAAACTCCGGTAATTCTACGCACTTATAAGACCATCCAACACTGCCACTCTACGGAGTCTGATGAGTGGGTCCATTGAGCGGTGAGGTATGGGGGCAGAGGTAAGGAAGGGAAAAGATGTATATGGGCTGACTGGATCAGCATGCATGACTGACTTGATCGGTTCGATTTCTCTTTTTTTTTCAAAGGGACTAACTTGTGCCCACTTGAAGCCATTCTTTTCATAGCAAATCTATTTATACATTAAAATCATGCATTATCGTCCAAGCGAACCTGATTATTGGTTATTATTATTAATATAGGTATGAACATGAAAAGGTATTTACTCTCGGAATGGAGGAAACACTAAACATATTCAAAATTTTACAAAAATACAGCCCGTGGAAAAACCAACTGACTGTAAGCTGTTTCAAAGTGTTATAAAGAAGGCATCCGTATACAGAAAATGAGTGTTTTTACTTTCCGAGAGAGCAGCTTTTACCATATACATTTATAAAGTTTTGACAATAGTGTCTTCAAGATAACAACCGGCAACACTGTTGGAGACTACCCCGGAAGCTCTGAACAACTCGCTTACACATAAGCTGGGAAATAGCATTTCGTTCTTCAACATTTCCCGCTCTTAGCTCTAATAGTGTGTGAGGAGAATGCTTAAGAATATTCCCTTCAGATACCTTAAATCTCGTGATCCTACAGGCCATCCACATCTCCTTACAACAAGACGAGACGTCCTCGAAGCGCTACTCCCAGATCACTAATTGAATTCCGGGTTAAGTGAGCTATAGCTTCAATTGGATATTTTGAGACAAGAGTAGTCTCCAACAATGTGCTGCTACTAACAGTCGCCATCTTCGGTACAATATTTGATACATATAAAATGATATGGAATCAAAAACAGTTCTTTCTATAGATCCAGACGTCTTTTACTACGCACGCCTAGTGTATTGTAATCGTGAAAAATTTCTAAGTGGAATATGTTTTTTGGATATGACAGGACAATGTACATCGCATCACTCATTTCCATCGACCTGTCTGTCTGCGGGTCTGTCAGTCTGTCTGTCGGTCTGTTTGTCGACCTGTCTATCGGTGTGTGTGTCTGCCTGTTCGCTAATACTTGGTCCGTCTGTAACTTAGAAAGTACCAGACGGATTTTGATGAAATGTCCACACCAGGTTACTATGCCAACGACTAAAAAGCTTTGTAGTAGCTTCTTGACCTCTCATTGAAATCGCACCCTGTACAACAACTAAATACCTATTTAAAAGTATATGTTCAAACGGTGTTAGCGTTTGGTAGGGTGGTGTTCGTAGAAAGCAATTAAGTCTTCCAAATCGTCACGGACGTAATAGGCCTAATGCGATATTTTTATCTCCTTTGCCTTTGATATTTTTTGAGAAGCTTGATCTTTTCGTTAAAAACAACGTTTTAATGTTTGCCATCAGTAAAATAAGCCAATTTGAATACAGTGGAGCCGAATTCCACGAAGTTTGGTAAAAGTCGAGTCTCTTATCTGACCTACAACTATATTATCAAAATAGCGGAACCAATATATTAGATTAAAGAAGACCAAAGAAACCGAATTTCTGAAATTACCATTTTTTACCCATTTACTGGTCAACAAATTTAAATGTTTGTACAGTAACCTTGATGAAACTAGGTTTGTACGAAGTATTTTGGAGTCCTAAATCTAAAATGATAGGCTAATTACTGTAGCGCGTACAATTTTTTGTTATAATGAGTGGGAGTGCAGAAAACGTATTAATAGAGACATGCAATACCCTAGTAATTCATACGTTTTCAACAGTTCATCTATGAGAGTTTTATAGTCTTCATCTTTCTTGTTGCCCAAAAATCCTTTAACCACACTTACAAAACATGTCCAAGCTGCCAATTCCTTTTCATTTAATTGTTCCTAAAAACGGAGATCATCTAGGAGCTTCCTATCTGAAGCCCAATAAATATGCCCTCTTTTAACTTTGCATCACTTAGTTGAGGAAATATTTCACTTAGGTACTGGAAACCACTATCTTCTTTATCCATCGCTTTGACCAAGCTTTTCTTTAGTTCAAGCTTAATATGGAGAGGCGGTATCAACACCTTTTTGGGTTAACAAGGGAAGCTTATTTAATATTTGAAGTACCATTTTCAAAAGAAGTTCTATGAGGCCAATCCTATTTACTGTAGTCTTCTTTTGTTGCCCTACTGACCCATAGACACAAAAACCAGCAATACTTTCTAAAACCTCCTATCAAGTCATAGAAATATACCTATGACTTTTAAATCTCCACAGATATCCCACTGATACTGTTCATACTTAACACGATTTAATATGGTTGCTAAGTTGTCATAGGTTTCTTTCACTGACACTGAATGGGCTGAAGGAATAGATAGTTTTTTGTTTCCATTATGAAGCAGGACTGGTTTTAGACTGTATTTCGACGAATCTATGAATAAACGCCACTCGCCAGGATCATGTTCCATATTAAGCTCATTCATTAAACCATCAGTATCACAACAGAGACATAGCGAGCCTTCCATCAAAAAAAAAACTTAATAATGTTACATTCCGTTTTCGGTAAAATGAAACACTTGGTTTTCTATCTAACAAGTTCCACTATTGAAGTCTGGAACCAAGAAGTTCCGATTTTTGTTTTGATAATCCTAGGTCACGTACCAAGTCACTTAATACATTCTGAGTTATTGAGTATCTCATGTTCACTGGTAGCAGTTGGTAAAAATGTTGGGTCACAACTGCTGTTCTCAGGAAGATGTGGGTCAGATTCTGATGAAGAATTAGAATTACCGGGAGACACGATGTCCAGGCTTAAAGGCTCTATCGGTACCGGTAGTTCCTGGAAATGAGAAACTGGCCTTCGCGCAGAAGGCAAATTATTATGCTTTATTTTGTCTGTATGCTCTTTGAAATCACTTCTGTTTTAGTGTTGCAAAGGTAGCGATCACTTACATGGCCAGTAGGTTATCTCCACACCATAGGAACAGCAAACGGCATAGAATTTTTCTTGCGATACATCCACTGCACTAAATTTACGTGACAATTCACACAACAAACATGAGGAGCCCAACTTTTATCTTGATCCCCAATTTGGCACTTAAAGTATAAAAAAAAAGATTTGTTTGACTTCCTCAGATATAGATCTAGCTTGCGCTTTTATAATGAATCGTCCGCATATATAACAAAACTACTTAAAACACTTGATGGTACTGTACACGAGACAGAAACGAACTAAACTGCATAAAACTATAAAATTCTTATAGGTTGGTATAATACTGCTATGATAACCCCTCTGTGGTCTTGTTGATTTCCGGTCCTAACTCAGGTAACAATGATTTCAAAGATAGCATTATAAAAAAAAGCAGGTACTTGGAACGTGCTAGGCCATTGGTGAGAAAAAGCGTTTTAATAACTTCCAAAATGAAACGCAAAATACGTATTCTCATCGATGTTACCCAAATTATGTCGACTTGTGATTGTGATAGGTATGGTCATGGTGTAAAAGCATTCAGTAAGATTGCTTAGAGGCTAATCCGTTCCTGACCGTCTGATGGACTTAGTCGTATTTTATTGAATACGAGGCACTAACTAGTTACTATGCTGTCAAAATTTGGACGAACTGTAAAATGTCATTTAGGAGTGTATGAAGAAAATCTAGTACCGGAGTACCGTTTCTCGACAGGTGAGCCCCGTGGGACTACTGTGGAATATGCTGCATAATTTTTTTAGACTGCATATAAACTCAGCAACCTCACCACATATCCTTAGCATATACTCATTTCTCCAAGAAAAAAGAACTTTCCTAAAACTACGCTTCTTCGTCACGTTAATTTACTAATCCAGAAGAGTTTTAGTCTAGAGTCATGCTACAAGCGATACACAAATTATATATTAAGTGTCTCCTATGAATAAAAGTATGTTTTGCAATCAAATAAATTTTGAAAAATTGCTACAATACTAGTGAGATACTCCTCCGAGTTTTTGTGTCTCCGACCTTGAGCAAGGAGGGAAATCCTGGACGACCCAAGATAAATGAGAGTTTTAGACCCAAAAACTTTTCTCGTAAACTTGCTATTACATTAAGACTGAAAATTTGTCTCCATTACTTCTATAGCGCTGCCTATATAGCGAGTTTGATGTGTTTTCATATGGCCTGGAATGAGTACAATTTATTTTGTGACAAAAAGGCGGAGCAGACAGTTGAGCTACATTAAACCTACTTATTGTTTAAAATTGCTAGGCATCAACGTCAGCCAGTAGAGTGATGGTTTCAAGTATTCTAATATTACTGTGATATATTACAGAACAACAAAAGAATAACTTTGATCATATAGAGCCTCCTAAATATACTAAGTGACATATAAATCCGAACACCCAGTTTAAATGGTTTTAATTTAATAAAAGTTGGTGAATGTACTTATCTTACTGTAAATAACAAGTGAAAAAATGTTCAGCCTTATCAGTTGGACATTCCGGTTTTTATACTGCTTTTTTTAATTCACTAACGCTCTAAAAATGAATATTTCAGCCGCAGTAAAGAACCAACGTTGGCGGATTTTGGTTCTTGACATCCTTTACGATCGGTTACGATGCCTAGAGTACGGAGACCTGTACGATTTCGTCAACTTAGTGAGTTTGATAGGGGCCGTATAGTGGGACTTCGGGAAGTTGGACTATCTTTTCGGGCAATTACAGTTAGAGTGCAAAGAAGTGTAGACACTGTGGTTAGGTGTTGCCAGGCATGGCTTCGAGAAGGCCGTACGCAAAGAGCAAGAGGCACTGGACGCCACCGTAGAACAACAGACCGTGAAGATCGCCGCCTAAGATTATTGGCCATAAGGGACCGTTTCTCCACTACCAGGTTCATTGCAAATGAATGGTTTGCAGAACACGGAAGACCTGTTGGCATGCGAAGTGTTTACCGACGAATGAGAAGTTTTGGCTTGTTTTCATACCGGCCACACTGGGTCCTCCCTTTAACTCGGGAACACCGACGTAATCGCCTTGAGTGGTGCAGACAACGGTCACTCTGGGATCAGGAATGGAACAGTATTGTCTTTAGTGACGAGTCTCGATTTTGTTTAGGCATGCACGATCGTCGTGCCAGGGTTAGAAGGCGACGTGGTGAAAGGAGGAATCCACAGTTTTTTGTTGAAAGACATGTTCATCACACTGTTGGAGTTATGATTTGGGGTGCTATAGCTTATGGTTCCAGGTCACCTTTAATCTTCATCAGAGGTAACATGATCGCGCAGCGTTATGTCCGCGAAGTTCTAGAACCCCGTCTTTTACCCTATCTTGACACCCGGGCAGATCCAACTTTCCAACAAGATAATGCCCAAACACATGTTGCAAGAGTCAGAATAGACTTCTTTCAACAAAATGATGTCACATTGTTACCATGGCCACCAAGATCTCCCGACTTATCCCCAATTGCGCACGTGTGTGATATGATGGGTAGGAGATTGCTCTATTTGCAACGTCCTCCTCAGACTCTAGAAGCACTTCGAGAGGAGTTGGTGGTTGCCTGGAATGAGATACCACAGGAGGACATTGACCACCTGATCAGAAGCATACCTAGGCGCGTTGGAGAATGCGTAGCACATCAGGGTGCATCCACACATTATTAAAGGTCAAAGGGCTTTAAAGCAGTGCAATCATTTTAAAATTTTTATCATTTACTTATTATGCTTCATTAAGTACTTATACAAAATTTTATTAAAATAAAACCATTTAAACTGGGTGTTCGGATTTATATGTCACCTAGTATAAGTAGTAATCCTTTTGAACACACAATAGATATTGTTACAAGTTTTAGATGATGGTGTCCACAAACAGTAAATGGGTTAATACAAATCATTAGAGATGGTCTACCCACAACACAATATTGCTACTTTTTGAATCCTGTGTAATCGTAATTCAAAAATAATATCTTTGTAAAACCTGATGCTTTAGCAGCAGAAGTCTATTTGCGTTTGACATCGATAGATTGAGAAAGGCAGTCCTGTTTCAGTAGAGTCTTAATAAATTTTTGCAGGTTCCGTCATCGCATATAATAACTCCAACTCATAGCGAGCGACCCGAAAATGTCGCATGAGTGATCATTAGTAAATACATTTTTTAGAAAACACATAATTGTTGAGTCAATACGATGAGTGTAAGAAATAGATTATTACATCAGGTCAGGGCTAGTGGGTTCCTTGCGATCTGAACCATTATATGTACATCATGTAAAAACTGATTTCCAGAGGTATCTTCTGGGAGACAGCACCTCCAAAGGGGATATGTATAGAATATCCTTTTACATCACTTATTCGAAGGCACGCTGTATATAGAGGTATTTATATATATATATATATATATATATATATATATATATATATATATATATCCATTACCTAATGCCAATTTTCTCCAAAGTCACTCGTTAAGCATTTGGATTTTAATTGAGCTTGACGATATTTCTATAGACCTGAGGATAGGATTAAGTTATTTATTGTTTTGAATTAAAACACGCTATAAGATATAAAAATGTTCCAGGGTAACCGAAATACCATTCTTCTTGAAACCTATGTTACAGATAGTCTGTGTATCCTCTTAATGGTTTTTGCTATGTTCTGTCCGTTGAGTTTGCGATGCTTTCAAGGCAAAGTTTATAGGTACTTGGAAGAGTCATATTCAAACTGATAATTAAATGGCAAGGAAGTACTTTGATTTCACACCATGAACGATTGCTTTTATTACTGCTTGAACCTTATATAAGAATGCTGTGACGCATATTGCGTGATCGTGACCAGCGCTTTTTTGTAATAACTCTTGTTTTGTATACCTAACTAACTTGTTATACGATTGCTAAAAGCTCAATATTACCCTAATTGCGATGATACTTTGATTAGACATGATGATCGCCACGTTTAAAGGCGGACCCAGCCATTATTGTTTTTTAAGTTTTATTTTATGTTTTCTTGTGAAACGACTTATCACTTCTCAGTGTTACGTTATGTCAGCAGGCTGGAAAACTGGAAAAAGGATCTAACATGCTTTCATTTGAAAACTTGAGAAGGCACTTTACTATGCTTTAAATACTTCCAATCGGAAAAAATACATTTTAATTATTAGTTCTCTTTCTTAGTAGCTTGCTTTTAAATATATATTTTTAATTTTATGTTCATTAAACTGTTTAGAACTCAACAACTAATCATCGACACGCTGTAAGTCGTATGTATCCTCTTCTCTTGGAAGGATATGTGTAAATATGTAATAAAATATGGAATATTACATCTTATAACAATAATATTAACAAAAATGCGCAGTGTTGCTAAGAGTAGCGTTTTCCAACTTAATTTTTGAAACAAACCAAAAAATACATAATATAATATTGAACAAATAGAAATGTTACATAATATTAAAGAATAGTAACTAATTAACAAACAACACAAAAAATTACAGTGACAGTCGAGACTTCCAGCATTTTGTTTCATCATCAGACTTCGGCGTACAGTTTTGGTTTGAGTCTCTTTTTAAAATTAAGTAGTGTGTAATTTTGGGACGCAACACTACGTTACTAGCGTTGTAACTAGTTGGAAGTGAAACTGTCAAACATAGATGGCAAAGAAACAGTTCTAAATCACTAAAGTTATTTGAGAGAAATCGAATAAACATATATATATAGATATATATATATATATACGTATATATCCATTATATAGTATATTCAGTAAAATAAAGTACTTTTTCAAGTTTTCGAAATAATAATAAATATTAAAATTTTTTACACAACATATCTTTTCTGGTGTGTCATTACCATCATATGTTTATAGAAAGTACTTTTTGCCAAAATGAAACTAATTCAGCATTTTGGGTAATATGAAAAGTTTTTTCGAACGCCCCTCGTATGCACTATATCTAATAAGTAGGCAATAATTTTTGCACGTCCACATTCTTTCATGACGTGCATCTGTCATCTCTCTACCACGTCACATTTCCGGGCTAATTATCTTTCACCACGTGCAACAAGTACACGGTGTTGAAAAAATATTTTGTGTTCCCCAAAGTGTAGTGTTAGTTTTTAATAACTTGAGAACGTTTTCCATTTCTGATTTATTTGAGTTTAGTGATAAACGATTGTAACATGTAGCTATGTGTTCCGCCGCTATCAACAAACTCAATGTGTCCGGTCTTTTGGTTTTATAATTGTAACAAGTGTTCTCATCGTCGAGTAAGTAATTTAAAATTTTAAATCTGTTCTAAATTGGTGGCTATTTTCATAATCATGTTTTAGCTCCTGAAGATGACAACATAGTTTGTCGAAAGTTCGAGGTTATCGTCAGAAGAGTTCAGTACGCTTGAAGTTTTGCCAATTCACAATAAATGATTTAATTGTATTTTTTTTTGTAAACTGGTCGCTGGCAATGACAATGACTACTGATCGTATATATATATATATATACATATTTAAGTCAAAGGAAATGAACTTAAACACTCTATATATCAGTAAAGTCGTAAGTATAAGTTTAGCAGCAGGTACATTATTAACCTGAATTAATTGTATACATTAAAAATGGGAATTTAGATAAACTAAAAACAAGTCATCATCAAAAGGTGCATAAAATTTACGCATAGACTGAAATATACTGCATTTTGAATGTTTTCCACCAAAAGTCACAAAATCTCAGAGATTTTCGAGTTTTTAGGCATAGAGGACAAATTTTCATTTGAATACATAATTTTTTTATCTTTATCGGCTTTTAGTCTATTTCTGCTCAGAAGGTTGATTGCTCAGCCTATGAAATTACCCGCTCAATCGCACATTATATAATAATAATAACAATAATAATAATGAACGGCTTTACTGGGGGAGTTTAGCACAGCTATTCTTACACTCAACCTTTCTAAAGACTAAAGCTTAATGCTAATTTGACATACAAATATGGCATTTTACATAATATACAGTAAACGATTGTATGTCTCTGAATCTAACTAAAAAAAGAACATAATGATATTTGATCCTATGCCGAATTCCTAGAAGATTTTGTCTGAGATGCAGTTTGAAATGGATGTTATTAGTGTTTGATATATCAATATTCCTGCTATAGATGTTAAAAAGAGACACTGCATTATACAGGGAGCGGCAGAGAGGACGGACGTTTTTGGGATGGGTAGTACTCTCCGCCTCCGTCTACGAGAGAGGTGGGGGGTGCCGTTTGACTCGTGAGATCCTAGCATTATTTTACCAGTTGTCGTTATGGAGCCTTGGACGGTGGAGCACCGCGTTTTCGCCTATGATTTTTTCATCCTAAATAATGAGTCAGTCATCGTCGTACAGTGTGAGTTTCGTCGCCACTTCAACATTCATCGGAATAGAGCTGTTCCCTCTCGAAACACCATCCTTCGTTGGGTTGAATCACTTCGCAGGCATGGTGAACTGATCAACAGAAGACCAAGAGGAGCGTCGCGAACAGTTCGAACTCCTGAAAATGTTGAACGCGTTCGACAGGTCTTTCTTCGCAGTCCGACTCGATCTGCCCGGAAACATGCTGCTGCACTTCACCTTAGTGATCGTTCGGTAAGGCGAATTTTGCATATGGATCTCCGCTTTGACCCCTACAAATTGACCATTGTGCAACAGTTACAGCCCGGAGATTATGCACAACGAATGAACTTCGCACGTGAGATGGAAGCACTGATCGATCAAAATGAGAACCTCATTTTGTTTATGAGTGACGAAGCACACTTTCACCTAAACAGCATGGTTAACCAGCAGAATTGTCATTATTGGGCTAATGAAAATCCGCAACAGTTACACGAAAGACCGCTGCACAGCCCAAAAGTAACGGTTTGGTGCGCTGTATCGCAAACTTGCATCATTGGCCCTTAGTTCTTCGAAGACGGTAATGGTCGTGATGTTACCGTGAACTCAGAGCGCTACGTCGACATGATCACCAACTTCTTTCTCCCTGAATTACGACGGCGACGTGTTCCAATCCGACGTGTGTGGTTCCAGCAGAATGGGGCGACCGCCCACATAGCCTGAGCATCCATGGACGTTATTCGCCCTCTCTTACCTGGTCGCCTTATTTCCAGGTTTGGCGATGTTCATTGGCCTCCTCGGTCCCCAGATTTATCCATATGCGATTTTTTCTTATGGAGACACCTCAAGGTAATATATGCGAACAAGCCCCGAACTCTGGACGAATTGAAGGGCGAAATTCGCGTGGAAGTCGCCCAAGTTGAGAGAGCGATGTTGGAGAGAGTTTATACGAACTTCCAAGAACGCCTCCAGCACTGCATCAACGATTCCGGCCACCACGTGCCTGATGTGATTTTCCACACTTGACTGTCCCAAATGCTATTTTCTTGTGAACCTGATTCCATCAGTAAATTTGTTTTCGAGTAAAAATTAACTATTTTATGATTTTTTTAAAACCGTCCATGCTCTCTGCCGTACCCTGTACATGAAAGATCTATAAAAGAGTGATGTTACATACGTAGGTATTGTAAAATGGGTTTGAGGACTTATATTGATATTATGTATACTTGACCTAGGGAGCAGCTGTTCTACTGAATATACAGGATTCCTAGAATATAAAACACGATTCAATGTTGTTAGGTAAAAGATATTAAGCCTGAAACTATTAGATATGTGGTCAAATTTATGTAAGTTACAGACAAAACGGCAACAGTTATCCTGCAATCTGTGCAGGCGCATTTGAGTCGAGTAGTCCAGGCATGGATAAAAAACTATCAAACCATAACAGATAATTGATAGCACTAAACTTTCAGCCAGCTTTTTCCTCGTCTTGAAGTTAAAAATGCACTTATTGGCATACAGTACTCGCAGTTTCAAATAACACCTCTGAGATATTGTTTTAATGTGTTGTTAGAAACGTAACTTGTCATCTATCATCAAACCAAGAATCTTACAGCTAGTTGAAAAACTAAGTTGTTGTTCATTCAGACCACTGCTGAAGTTTTCTCGCTTGTGATCAGAACAGAAAAGCACAAGTTTCGTTTTATCAGGATTTAGCTTTAAATTTTATTCTTTACAATTGTCAGATACTGTTCGTAAGTCAGTGTTGATTAAATCATTTGCCTGTTCCACAAGATATGGTTCAAAATGAAACAGAAGCTGCGTATCATCAGCATAAGATTGAATGTGTGAGTACTGAACGGATTTCAAGATGTCAGCTGTGTATGCAATGAATAACAACGGTCCTAAAACGGAACCTTGAGGAACTCCTGATGTTATTGTTGTTATCTCAGATGTCTTGTTATGTAGAATAACGCTTTGCTTGCGAAGACTTGAGTAATTCCAAAATAAGTTCAACGCTGTATGCATAATGATACAGTTTTGCGCACATAAGTGAATGGTCAATGGTGTCAAAGACTTTTTAAAAATCCAACGATATAAGTAGAGTGGCAAGCCTTTTATCTAGCGACCGTATAATTTCATCATTAATATTTAAAAGAGCAGTGGTTGTATTATGCCCTCCCCTAAAACTCGACTGGTGCTTAGGGAGAATGTTTTGATCTGTTGAATACTGATTTAGCTGTACAACTTTCTAACACTTTGGATGGACTGCATAGTAATATATCTTTGAACCATCTCAACTAATTTGGGATAGATTTAACTCGTTCCTGGCACCACCTCAGGGGTAAAGGCGGTTCATAAAAATACGTATACTTATTTCGATCGATAATGCCTGCTGCGACAGGATTTTAAACTGCACAAAGACGTTTTACCTCAAGGTTAGAATAGTTCAAAAGGTCTGATACTGTTTTCTTCTTCTTCAGTTCATTTTCCTTTGGCTTTGGTCTGCGATACTAAAAAAAACGTTCTCGCGAAAGGACATCTTCATACCTAGGATTGTCTAGGTTTGTATTATCTATTGAAAACCTTTTGAACCGGTGAAACCAAAAAATACAAAAGTGTACATTATTTGAGAATGTTAGAAGACTTTTATATCGCATAGCTACATCTATAATGAGAACAGTTTTCGTGGAGTATTGAAGTGTGAAACATCCATCTTAACAAAAAATAATGAAATACAAAGCGGTTACCCATTCAAACACTAACCGCGCCCGACTTTGCTTAGCCCAGCGATCGGATGAAAGATTGAGAGGCGACGCTTGGACTGACATGATTTTTGTGTAAAATATTTCGTTCACGGACTAATTCCTAGAACTAGTCCGTCTTAGTGAGCGCCACCTATTTAACTAGTTCATCAAAATGAACTAGAATGCACTAGTCGACACGGACTGTCGGTTTCCCATGCATACCACTATCAGAGTGACATCTATCTATTGCAAACGGAGTAGCCAAAAGTGCTACAACATGTAATTTGCGGCAGGCTAGAGGTATAGCTCAAGATTTTTTTCTTATCAAGGAACTTTGATACAGTCTGCATTTCGAACCACAGGTTCGTTAAAGCAAAGTGTTATGAGATCAGGCCCTATCATTATTTTTATTAATCAACTTGAACAACAAGCAATTCGCAGAAGTCAGGCGTACACATACGCATTAAACTATACAGCTTGCCTAGTTGTATGTTGCCCGGAAGACGGATGCAAACATGTCTCTTTGGAAATCTATGTAGGAGCACAAGGATGAAGCGCTACGAGGATAGAGATAATAATAAATCTTCTGTAGGTGTTTACATTGAAAACACTGTTTTGGTGACAGCAGTATTATGTGTGCGAACTGAGGGGAAAGCGTACACCATCGTCTCTGCCTCTTGTAACGTCTTAATTGTTCCAGCAAGGATTTCTTAATACGTGCGTGCAGCCGTAGGGATGATTACTTCATAAACAAAGACCGAGAGATTAGGGGATGCTTTGATTTGGGGTGTTTTCGAGGATTAATTTCAACGATGATGAGACAGTAAGTTTTGGTTAAACTTCCAGAACATACAGAAAATGTAAATATACCCTCTTATTATGATTTTGATCATTAGTCTTGCACTAATGACACAGATATGTACTGACGACTGTCAAGTATCATCGTTTAACAGCACTCTTGAACTGATTACATAATGAACTATTTTTGTCGCAACGACCCATTTGTGCCCTTACCGAAAGTAACTGGCGACTGTAGTCTGACGGGACCGGTTGGGACTTGCTTACCAATTGCTAAAAACTATATATTCCTTGTGGAACTTTCGATCATATCGTCAAAGTACTAGTAGTAGAAGTATTTATTTAGTCGGAGATATATGAAATGTATATAAACACCTCAAAGGGCTGATAAATGAGTTACAAGTACAAATACATCGTATGACAAATAACTATTAGCAAAGATATACTCAGGTTTTGACAGACAAATAGTGAAAACCGCTCGTAATAGATAAAAATCTAAGGATGTATGTAGCACAACAGATAGGTAGTAAATTAGAAAGCATCTATGTCGTCCTCTATAAATTCTGTACAGGGGAGGTAAGCTTCATATTTTAGATGGCCTACAACCGTTTCTTTAACATTTTTTTGATAGGGGAAAGCCGCTCTCAGGCAGAAATACTCCACAGTATAGCTTACATCCCACCACGGTAATACTTGCAGCAATTCTCCATAGTGGGTAGTATGCCTATGTACATGTACAACCGAGCAAAATAGAAACATAATATTGGTTTCTTGGTTTATTTGTGTTCTCCCGTTCCATACTGAATATCATTTGCCTCACTATTGGCCGAATATCAGATCATTTTCCCTCGCATATATGCGTGACAAAATTGTCAGCAGTGAACCTCTTGCCAAGGATCAATTCCAGCTGTGTCTGGTACTCAACCCACATTGACGTAGGTGATTAGGAGAATCCTCTTCGTTGCAATATACGCAATTCGCTTACTCTCTCTTTTCTACCCTCTTCAGGTATCTATCATATCATGTGCGGAACTGTGCGGTATAGTAATCTATCCGCACCGCTTCCTTGTCACTCAGAGTTTTAATATCAAGGATCAGCCTTCTGGTCCATGCACCATGGCCAGGTGCATCTGACAATAAGCGCGTTTCTTTCCTCGCTTGAGGCTTGGACGCCGTTTTTTCTAGAGCGCACATCTCTCCCCAGCAAGTCAATTGTCGGGATACCAGCTGGTACCAGAAGTGCAACGGTCGACACCGTTCTGTAAGCACATACCACGTGCGGCACGACTTCGCTGGCTTCTCTGTATTAGCTGTCTATATCATATACGAGACGTTGGAAAATCTCGAAACTAGAGATACTACATACCAAAATATGTGAATTGACCTAAATATACCTAAGTCCAAGAGTTGATAGTATGCGCGATACAGGGTGTTAAAGTTACAACTTTATTTTCTATTTTTCCTTATTGCTTGACAAGTATTTCAGATTTTGGCATAAAACTCGTTATAGGGATGTTCTCTAGTATGAGAAACAAGAATATGTTATTTTTTATGAACAAACTTCTAGAGGGTGCTACCTACAGCACTATTCCGGTAAATAACTTATCATAACTTTTTTGTGCTACCCTATATACAACTGACGAAAAAATCTTATTTTCTCGTATTTCCACAACAAAAAAGGTCAACTTGTTAGGAGTGTCTAAAGCTACTAGTTTTCGAGACTTTTGTTTTTAACTGTTCCAATGCATTCTTTTTACTATTTTTATAACATAATAATCAAGTTACTTTGGATAATATCTGAGTAGCGTTGCTATGGTTTTTAACGATAACAAAGGATGGAAACAAAACTAACGAACGGAAATAATAACTACAAAAATTGTTCGTAATCAGCACCACCTTTCCTAACTCACTCTCGAGCTCGACAACCTAATCCTTGCTGCACCCTACAAAGCATTTCGATGTTATTTTTCACTTCCTGGCCATGGTCAAAAATTGTTTGAAGATTATCTACAGTTTCCACTGACGTATTGTAAACGCGTCGTTTTAAATCAACCAACCCAGAAGAAGAAATCCATAGGATTTAAATATAGTGATCTAGTCGGCCACGATACAGGTCCTGATCAGCCTATCCATTGGTTTGGATAAACTCTATTTAGGTGCTCTCTAACTAATATAATAAGATGAGTTCGAGCGCCGTCGTGCATAAACCACATATTCATGCGTGTCTGTGACGGAAGATCTTCCAACAGAGTGTGTAATTGTTCTTCAAGAAATTTTAAACACCTTTGGCCATTTTGTCTAGGTAGTAACTCAACGGGTCCTATTAAATATTGTCAAATTATTCCTGCTTATAAATTAATTTGAAATTGTACTTGGTGGCGGGTTTGTATTATTGCATGAGGATTTTAGTCTGCATAAATGTAAATATTATGCGAGTTAATGGACCCAACCCTTCCAAATCCTGCTTCGTCCGAAAATAATATTAACGAAGTAAAACCGTTGTCGTGGTTAAACTTCCTTACGAGTCATGTACAAAATTCTACCCTTGCGGGTTCATGATCCACGCTTAAACCATGTACTTTTCGTAGGAGGTTTGGATGGAGCAGTTGCTCTCGAAAAATGGTATTTACTGTACATTTGGAAACTTGAAATTCTCGAACTACATTCCTAACCCTAACTGTAGGATTTTCAAAGACAGCAAGTTCTGGGAGCTTCACTATGTTTTGAGCAAAACTACCTGAAATCCAGTAAGGCCATAATCATTTCTTACCAGCTTCTCGTAACCGCTGATCGATTCGTTGGAAGGTCTTTAAACTAAGCAGGTGTCTATTAGGAAATCTGTCAGCGGACAATCTTCGTGGTTTTTTAAAGCATTACATCTTTCCAATCCGTACATTAAATGCATATCAGAATATTCATCAAACGTGTAACAACTTATTGTCAACTTAAAGTAATATTATGACAAGCATTAGAAACCATAGCATATTATCCAAAGCAACTTAAATATTATGTTATAAAAATGTTTTATCATCATGGTACTTGCATTGAAACTTTTAAAAACAGAATCATGCACCTCTCACTACTGGGGCCTCTGTCAAATGGTCTTCTGAACATTACATTGCTTATACGTACATTCTTATGCAATTGTATAACGGGAAATCTTTAAGTTTAGAAGTCTTATGTGGTGTAATTTCTGGAAAATCACGATGCTGGTGTTTCGATTGTATTGGGCAAAATGAGACTCAAACTCTTCTCAGGATAGTTTTACATTCATTGTAATGAACTGTATGTAAACACAGGCCACCGTTAACAAATCGTTCTTACTAAAAATAAGCTTGCATGTATCTGCGGGGTTCAGGTTGAACATAAACCTAAATCCAATAAAAGTTCTTGAGGTTTGGGTTCTATGCCCCCAGCAAAGGATATTGAAGGAAATGTCTGGGTATGCATAGTACACCGTTTTTAGATCATCACAAGATATCTTACCTCTTCCAATAGACTAATCCGTGTGGCTAATGATAGAGCAAAATGTATATATTATTAACTCTCTGAATTTGAACAGAAAAGATTTTTGAATTGCTCAAGATTAGGTTATTTCTGCAACAAGAGGCGTTCATCGCATCTACAACTTGTATGACTTTTAGTTATGTCATTGATATCATGGATAATCTGACTACAGTTGCAAGACTACCGAGAAGCAAGTTAGTAGTGCTTGAGTGATGTTACTAACAGAATAGAGAAGTATGTTTGCACAAAGGGTGTTACTTCTGGTACTTGCATTACTGTGCACATCATACAGCACATATAGTACAGTACTGTAAAATATCCTCGTATTTGTTTGTTTTTTGACAGGTCAAGTTAACAAGATGAAATTCGGGATAACGAAATTTATATACTGATACCATGTTTAAGCGTGGCAGTTGAGAATTTCCCCTGTATCCCCCTATAGCCCCACTGTACCCAATGGGTGTTTAGGCCTTAGGCCTTCGTGGTAGTTGGAATATAAAAAAAATTGAAGGGTGGTGGCTGGGCGCCGTTTTAGAACATTTTTCTGAATAGTAAGGGAGGTCGTAGGTCATATGATACCTCATTTGAAGCTCTTTGAGGGATAATTTATAACTAACTGCTTTAGAAAATGGTGAACTAGCAGGCTGCCAAAGTAGAGCGCTTATAACTAGAACAACCAATCATGGGGATGTTATAATATGTTATATCAATGTTCTTCCCTTAGAAGGATCTATCTGAATATCTATCCGTATATGAGATCCTCTATTAAAAATTGTCAAAATCGTCCAATTTTTTTCAAACTAAGTGTCTCATATCCCATATTGCATATTCACGTAGATACTATCAAAATAATAACATACTATACATACTATGCCGATTTAGCGATTAGTTGTTGACTTATAGGCGATTCAATATATCAGATCGCTCAGGCTTTCCAGCATCCCAGTCTGTCATTTTGAAGCATAGTGATTTTATATTCCTGGGATATTAATAACTCAAAAGGATAGACAAAAGTGTCACACGACCCTGCTTTCCATTTAAATAAAATGTGGCACGATGTAAGAAGTTTCACGCCAAGCAAAAAGACTGAGACTCGTTTGTAGTAAGCTCTAAAACTTTTAACTCACAATTTTACTATAATGTTTACAAATTACCCAGCGACATGGCCTGTGTCGTAATGGCTGATAAAGTGAAACATATAACTTCATTTAGGTAAGCAGTCCGCAATTTTCGTTGCCTCTAAATCTCTCTAGATTATAATCTTCTTATAGTGTCAGTGCTCGCATAGATTTCAACACGACATGCTCGCATTTATCAACTCGCTAACAGAGAAGTTTGGCTGTAGCGACGATGTTCCGAGCTCCTCAGCAGGAAGTTGGCGAAACTGTATACACCGAAAAACAAAAGACGAACAGCGGCGGTACACTGTCTGTGAACAGTCGAATTGAGAGAAGTTCGTTATACAGATAGAACCACGTAACAATTTCGCAATTTCGCCGTTAATTAAAGGTCTTGTGTTTAGAAGAAACTATGCCCAAAGGACAGTCCTAGGTCTAAATTTATGGGGACATGCTCGTTAATATGTCGTTTTCGTCCAAAATTCTCCTACTAGTAGGTACATCTTCGTTGTTAACTGTATTACGCAAGAATAATAAATCAATACCTGTTCTTGTTTTGTCAGCATCTTATCAATTTGCCTGCTGTGTTTGCTTGTAAGCTAGCATGTTATTATTTGCCTAGGAAAGCTTATAATATCCTGAATTCTCATTACGCTAACGATACACATGCATGTTTTAACTATAGATTAAATCTTATCAGCACAACTTTGCAAACGATAATGAAGCCCGTTGTACGTTCTACATACAATACTAAAGTATATACGGTCACAAGTGGGAGCGCCTATTCAGAATCGATGGTTGCATTTCTTTGATATACAGGGTGATTAACAAGTCGTGACCAAAAATGGAACTTCATACACAGGACCGCATTTCAAGGGAGATCTTCTATGTAACATGCTTTCCTAGAGAGCTTCATTAAAAAGATACGTTGAAGTTAAAGAATAGAAAACGGCGACGAAGTGCAATGGCGAGATTTTTGTGAGTGGTTAATGCAAATGAATAATCATAATTCTCATAATGGTTGCTAGAAAATTCCCGTTCTGTAAGAGTCTACTCGTTTCATCACAGATTTTCTAGAAATGTCTGGTGCGGCATTCTCAGTGACCAACTTTTTATTCACGTATTGCCCGAACGATTAAATGTAAACTCATACTTTTCTAGTGAATTACATAGAAAATATGTTAGATGATGTTCCGTTAGCAATGAGAGTACGAATGTGGTATCAGTACGACGGTACCCCACCGCATGTTCGTCGTGACATAACGGCATGGTTGAATAATTATTTTAGACAACGATGGATTGGCAGAAGTGGATCCGTACATTGTCCCGATTTGAACACCCTGGACAAATTAATATTCTTTATCAGTTACAAGAAAGAATAGATAATGCGTTTCATCAAATTCAAGCCACAACAAATTTTGCGGAAATACGGCGCATTTGTATCCGTCAGAATGGTGGTCCTTCTGAACATTTATTGAAATAGGTAAAGCTTTGATTATCTAATTTGACTTTATTATTTTTAGGAAAACAATCCACTCTAGAAAAAACACAAGAGTAATTATATATTATTAAAACTGCGCATTTCGAAAAGAACGGTGGCGTTAATTTTAACTTGAGACTTTCTCATGTGGACAATACTTAGATAAATCCACATACCAAATTTAAGTTCATTCCACTTAATGGTTGTGAAGATATTTAAAAAAAATTTTTTTTATTCCTAAACAACAACACTCCGTAAAATGCGGTCCATTTTTGGTCACGACTTGTAAATCATCCTGTATAATTTCTACGAGATATGGCATGTATTTATGTTTTGCACAATATAACCACGCTCATTGGCGATTTTTTTCGGAAATAATGTTCTAAGGTGGCAAAAACCCACCCAGAAATATTGTCGCAACATACCGGTTGACTTTTATGTAATAGTCGACTACTAATGCTGAGAAGAAGTCCAGAGCCTTCCGGTGGCCTGACGACGGCACGCACCAAACAATTCATAAGGAACTAGACCAAGAAGAGGTCCCTCGAATGGTGGTGCCACGCCTTTTTTTATAAATAAGAGGAAATGGTGGTTTGATTACTCTTTCGTTTTTTTTAAATTAACTAATGAATTAATAAGGCACTATAAATGAAGTCTAAGGATCAGTCAATGCAAAACAGCTGTGCAAATTTAGGCCCTAGCTCAATAAAGCGGAGAGTAGGGGGGGGGGTTAAGAGCGCCACTGACTCAAGACGGATTAAGTCACACATCCCCGAGATGTTAGTCGGAACTTGTTTTTTCTGACAATCAAACAAAGAAAAGAATCTAACACTAATGATGAAACCTAAATAATTGTATACAGAGAGCCAAATAAAACAAGATATCTAAAAAAGAATCACAATATATTGCCAAAACGAGCAGCACATATGCTCCGCCACTAGAGTGCAAGTTAAAAGAAATTCAATGCTACCTGACAATAAAATTATTAGACCATAATAACTAACCCTGTAGAATGTTTACCATGGTACACGTACGAAGGCTTTACAAATAGGGTTTTACAAATAATTTAACGCCTAAATCTAAACTTATCTCGACAACGGTCTAATCTGAATAATGGTCTTCCAGTAACAGATCTAGGTACAGCTGAGATATCCTCAGCTTACAAACGCTTAGGTCAAAAGCAGTGGCCAGTAGTGAGCAGTGACGTAAGGAACGTAAAAGGTAGGGGCTGCTTGCCTCGTTTTCAAAATGTACGATATAAAAAACCCCAGAGAGAAAGACTGTTTAAAAATCTACTTTCTACTCTATGTCTGAGACAGAACTACACATTTAAAAGACTCAAAACCTGAATAAAAATCCATGTACATTCTCTTTTACAAGAAAACTACTTTTCTTTCTGCAAGGGCAAGAAAGGATATAAATGTACCAAAGTGATATACCCTCAGAAAGTTATTCCTTGTTCTAAAATAAGGGATGGCGGCTCAAAATTCAAAATCATGATTAATGTAATGTAGTAATCCCAAAAGACGGTGACATGTAGGCACTACCCTATATTTGAATATGTAAAATGCCATACATAATCAAGCTTACACTAAGAATTTCATTCAGCAACAATCAATATATCAATATCTATAAAATACCCAATTAAGATAATGTTTTACCTGATCACATCAGGGTTTTTTCTGCCAAAGGGAAGGGACGGCATCCAACAAAATCGGCTGCGAAACAAAGCTGGAGGAGTGTGAATGGTGGTTCTCCGCAATGGCTTTCCACTAAAATGAAGCAGATTTTGACCAAGCTTGGTATACAAAAGAACACTTACCGCTGGAGGTTAAAATCCCATTAGAAAATGGACGGGGTAGACCCAAACCAAATCAACTAAACGTAAGGTACAAAATAAAAGGTTACTACTCCATAAACTGGTGTTTGGGACGTTGATATCGCAAAATCTCTAAGTTAACGAAAAAACGCCCGCACACGACTGAATTCACAGCGGAAAAGCAAAAGTGAAATGGCGCTGGACGCGTCGGTATGCAATTAAAAGAAGGTATCTTGATAGTAAATCACGTTTCAAAACAAGGTATCTTGATTGTAAACTGAATTTTAACAGAAGGTATCTTGATAGGAAAGTAAACATTAAAAGAAGGTTAAATGAATGGCCTTGAAGAAGCGTATCTTGATAGAACAAAATATCCCTATACTGCTAGTACGTGTAAAGTCACAAGGTGGCGCGCTGGTTGAAAATGGGCAGACTGTAGGCAGAAACAAATCTATCTACGAGGGACCAACAATATTTTATGAGGAAATCTCTAGGATCGTTAGTGTCCAAAAGATTTCAACACAATACTGAGTCGCTGAGAATGACAGATATAATGCGTGTGCAATTCTACAATCAATAAACTATGAAATTTACCAAAATAAAATCATTAAAAAGGGTTTGGTCTAGGAATCGGTACTCGATAATCAATAAAGAGAAATTCAAATTGTTGGTTCGTGATCAAAATAGTGAAAAAAAAGGTTACGTGATTTTGGAACGTGATAAGGAAATTCCTCATAGAGAACGACGTCGCATGTGGTACATGCATAACGGTGCTCTGCCACACTTCAGTGTCGTTGCGCGAGAATATCTAGATAATAATTATCCAAATCGATGGATTGGAAGAGTCGGATGCCATGGCCGCCTAGATCGCCTGACATGAATCCTATCGATTTCTTTTTATGAGGACATTTCAAATCATTAGTATACAAGACTCCTGTTCAGAGCGTGGAGGACTTAAGAGTTAGAATTGTCGAGTCATGTCTGACTATACAAAATACCACGGTTATTTTCAGGAGAGTTGTAAAAAAAGCTATTCGATATTTTCTATTGTTGTCGTTCTATTCGAATGTTACTGTTGACCTTCTAAATAATTTTTTTTTCCAAACATTCACGATAATACTTCTTTCATCCACGTTCATATACAGCCTCAGCAATTTGTAAAACATGCAAAATTTGTCATAGGTTATACCAACTGCTTAATAAATACGTTTCATTAATCATAGAAATATTTGAAACATTACTCGTATTTCTTCAGTGATAGTGCTCTAGCTCTGAAAGAAAGCCGTTACGGACCCATGCTCATATGAACATTTAGTCTTCAAATTGACTAAGGATTGGATGGTTAAAGGTTACTTTATTAATACACTGTATTATATAGTTTCTGTCCTCAACCCAGGCGATAAATTAGCTGTACACAAGTCATGTACCTAAAAACTGTAATATATGTTTGGACTAACTAACATCCAACAACCTTGAGGTTTAGAGAGTATTCCGCAACTCTGCTACGGCAAAGCAGCTCTGGTAAGTCTCATTATCTTTCTTAGCCATGTGCTGACATTCGAGGCACGACCAAACGGAGTTGGCTGGGTTTAAGGCTGAGTGACATTCGCAACTTCCCAACTTTGTATGTAACGAAGATTAGAAACACTTCAGTATTTTCAATTAAATGAGAAGATCCTCGTCCTGGTGACGTGCAAAGTCGTGAGACGCGTTTAAAACTCGGTTTTTATAGTTTTAGATGTGCATGAATCGACAAAGTTTTCAAGAGCTTGCTGTAGGGAGGTGAAGGCACTGATTTTAGATTTTCGGTATAAGGATGGTCTTAGAATTATAGAGTGGACCAGCAAGGCGCTTACTTTTTTTTTGACATTTTTGCCACATTTAAGTTGCAGAAGTGATATATGTGCAACACTGAAACTCGGCTGATTAAATAAAATACGGTAGAGTGGAATGTAAAGCGGCCTCAGTGTCCAGGATTACATCGTGTCATCGTGTCTAGTTATTGGTTCTCTATGGCTATCTAAGCGCGCTTGGCACGTTGTGAACATGGCCATTGCCTGACACCTTCTTCCATTAATAGTGAAGATAATAACTCAAGACCGTTATGCATGGACAGCCGGTTGATTGACTATTTCTGGAAGCTCTGTGGTTAGCACCAAGAAATTAGTCTTGGGAATCAGGGGCCTGGGTAGCTTGGTGGTTGGCGGAAAATAATTCCGAGCCATGGACGTTGTGCTGTGTTTTGTCTGTATTCATTTTATAACAGATGACAATTTGGCAAACCTCGTCTCTTAAATCGGATTTCCGAGTATATATTTGTACACATTTTTTTAGTGGGGTAACTAAATCAATCGTTGCGCACCCATTGGACAAAAAGGCAAACAGTGGATTATAGGCCTGGTCTCTATGAGAACTGTGTTATATGGAGTCAATTGAGGCTTGACAAAGGTGCAACTATTTTATTGTCATTATTCCTGTCCTCAAATCGATAAAATGAATGTCATTTTCACTAATATCCATTTATTTTAGTATTGTACATATCAGCCACAAATATTTCTTTCCGATATCCGCTAGATTGTGCTATCACTGCAGTCCCAGAGAACAGATGATAGTAACGAAAACATAACATCCATAAATCTTACAGTTTGAGCTAATAGTGCCTGGATGAGGCATTGTTGCCAATATGGAAATAGTTTACAAAAAGTAGTTTATCGTGCCACTAGCGAAGTAATATTGGCGTTTAGATAAGTATAATGTCGAACAATAATAGCATTCTTAAACAAGGTTTGTACCTATATGATATTTGTTGTTGCCAATACGGTATATTTCAAGATATTCTTTTTTACATCACAGCCGTATTTCAAACTACGCATTATACAGACCCTTTGAAATATCCAGTTGGCTGTTGTCGATCTGAATTTATTGAATGTAACAGGCAGCCGATACGGACTGGTCCATTTTAATAGAAAGTAAAACGCAAGTATTAATTGTTTGTGTTTTCCTTCTCTGAATATTGGAAAATGGTTTCCATTGTAGCGAGAACCCACTGCAAAGAGAGACCGACCGATCTAGTTATTATGAATAATAAGAATAATAAATAGTATAGTAGTAGTAGTACAGTAACTACACGAAAAAATATTACAGCCTGGACGGAACTACTGCAAGGACATTTTTTGTACAGAAGCTGTATCTGGGTCAACATTTAATTCAATGTCGTTGCTCAGTGGGTCATATCTCTGATCGGTCTATTTTTTCCTGGAGAGTACATATGGAGGCATGGAATCTCAAGGTGCTTGGTCGATTGTCTTTGTCTGGAGACACTCTCAAGGTTTATAGGTTCGAAAAAATGTGTGAATTTCAGATTTTTGACATTTTGACATTTTCTCGGTATTCCTGTCTCTGACTAGCTTTAGGCTCCATAATATATAGCTATCTCAAAGTGCAATTGTCGATTAAACAAATTCTTCGGGAGATATTGTTTTTTCGAAATTTTCCACTGTTTATTGGGTTGACAGTTCAAATGCTTTGCGTAACGAAAAAACGACTTGAGCAAACGGCTTGATAGAACTTGACATTTATTAACACAACTAAAGCTCTATTCTAGCAATTTTAAATTTTATAACGTCTCATGCCTCCATAGGTTCTCTGCAGACAAAAATGAGCCTGACATGAGACATGACCTGCCCTCGAGTACCATGAGAATGGACAATTCTGGTGCATTACAAAAAAATCAGCTGTGTGCGTTTTTCGTTTCGGGCTGCATTTGAATAAATACAATATTTCACAAAACAATATTGACTAAGGTATTTGTCGAACGAGTTATCAGATCGCCATCGTCATCTTTGTGTTCCCCTCCAATTTCACTGAGATGATACTTTTGTGTTATGGGGCCTAATGCTTTCCAGCGACAGGAGTAGCAAGAAAATGGTGAAATTCACATTTCTCCCGAGCCCTCAAACCAGGCACTCAAGGATAATAGCTATCTGAGGAGGTATATACCCACCTATACTCATTTTCAATAGTTTTGAAATGCTCCAAAATGTTTTGTCAACTGAAATTGACAGAATAGAGTTTTAAACGCCATTTATTATTTGTGTGTGTGATTTTTTCTCATTGCTTACCTAGAAGGCGAAGAGGTACTTTTCAGTGGAGAGTTGGGATCAATAATGGTGGTTTGTCAGGTTTGTAGTAAAAAAAACTATTGATTAATATACATTGTGTCTGAGAGCACATTTTTAAATGAAATGCCCCATACTGTCATATATTATAATTGTTGAGTTAAAAGGTATTTGATAACAACCTAGAAGTCATTTAGTTCAAAGTGTGGAAATTAACCTTGTGGAAATTTATATTCCTTTATACAGGACGTTCAAAAATCAAAACGTAATTTATTGCAAACCCTGGATATTTTTGCACATCTAGATCATACTTCTTGTATGTGTTTTTTTTCTGATGAACACCATAACTTAATAGAATAGGAGGTTCAATAGGCTCAATATCTGAATAGAGCGACAGTTTGCTGTTGTTGAAAATATATCTAAAGTTTCTCTTCCCTATATGCCCCTTCTGAGTAATGTTCGTAGTAATATATTGTATATAGTTACAGATTATACAGGGTGTTAGGGAAATAATGTTCGTAACTTTGAGAGGTGATTCCTTGCATTATTCTAATCAAAAAAGTTCATTATAACCTATGTCCGAAAATGCTGAACTTATCTCTTTTCAGTCATGAAATAAATTCATTTTGCACCTTAATAATTTAAATTATTTGATAGTTTCTCTCACATTTTATTATTCAGTATGTATTACTGTATCAGTGCGTGCATTTTGATACGAAAGAGATGTTTTCGGTACGCGAGTATCACAATATGCTTTTTATTTACGGAGAGGCTCATTGCAACATTTTCCTGATCGAAGGCTACCAGCTAGAAGAACATTCGTAGACGTATCCCAGAGACTTCTGGACACAGGGAGCGTAGTGCCTAACTTTAACAATCGCGGAGGACATCGTAATGTTTTAGTGGAAACCGAAGAACAAATTTTGAATTTAATTGACGAGAATTCGACACGGAGTACGAGAAGTATTGCTCGTCAAGTCGGTGTCTCTCACTGGATTGTACATCGGACCCTTAAAGGACAGTTATTGTACCCATACCATGTCCAGATTATTCAAGCTCTTTCGCCTGAAGATTTTCCACGAAGAGCAAATTTTTACAATTGGGTAAACACCAAAAAAATCACAGTTTTGTAGCGAACGTGTTGTCAACAGATGAGTCTTGTTTTACAAGAAATGGAATTTGGAATTTTCACAATTTTGATAACTGGGCGGACGAAAATCCTCATGCAATTGCACAGAAAAATTCGCAGTATCAATTTTCTGTTAATGTGTGGGTTGGAATAATTGGTGACCAATTAATACGACCCTTTTTTTGCCACATCGCTTTAACGGGGAGAGCTACTTAGCTTTTCTAAGAGACAATTTACCCGTTTTGCTGGAAGAAGTGTCATTGCAAACAAGAAGGAATATGTGGTACTTGCACGATGGTGCTCCAGCACACGCTAGTCGAGTAGTTGTGGAACATTTCAATAATACCTATAGAAATAGGTGGATAGGAAGATATGGTCCAAATGCCTGTCCGGCTAGATCCCCCCATCTTAATCCATTAGATTTTTTCTGCTGGGGTTTCATGAAAAAATTAGTTTACTTCTCTAAATTAAGGGATGAGAATGATTTAAGGGAGCGTATTTTGGCCACCGCTAATGAAATACGTAATATGCCTGGAATTTTTCAACGAGTTTGAGAAAATTGTGTTCGACGGTGTCAAGCTTGTGTAGATGCCCATTGTTCCCATTGTGAGCATCTATCGTGATTACTAACACATTTAACTGTAACTTTATATGATTTACGAATGTTTTTTTTCTTTTTCCGTGGATCGCATCGTGTCAAATAAGTGACTGAAATCGTGGAAATTGGTGGTGTGTATCGTCACGTACCGGTCCTATAATTTTTTTAAGTAAATTTACTGTACTGAAATCGTTATTAAATAAAAAATATTAGTCACAAAAAATTGCGAAAAGTATTCAATAATTCAAGGCATATTTTCAACAAGAATATCATACAAACGTAAACAATTCGATGAATCAGTTGCGGTCGTCGTATGCTGGTATCGCGGTTGCGTTGCAGCGTTGCCAAGTGTTTGGGAAAATTTAATTATTTACGACTCACTTTCCTTGAAAACGATTGATTTTTGGACATAAGTTATAATGAACTTTTTTGCTTAGAATAATGCAAGGAATCACCTCTTAAGGTTACGAATATTATTTCCCTAACACCCTGTATAATAGTATATCGGAAAGAAAATAATAAAGCCAACGAATAGAGATCTCTAATTCTTTTAGATTTTGAAACTGTGTTACCTATTGTCCGACAGATTTTCTAACGACTAGCCAAAAAAACTAATGTATCGCGACTGATACAGACCGTATAAACCGAATAGGCTAGTCTCAAAAATGTACGTGCGGAAAAACGTATGGTTTTGAAAACGTATAAAGTAATACGAGTAGAATAATTGCGCATAATACTAAAAGAAAATTGCAATTCTCCAACTGCAGAGAAAGTAAATCAATGGTTTACTCTGTATCCATTTCTAGTGTCGAAACTACTTTCGCAGTTTTTGAAAATGTGCGAACATTCCGATATCGCTGTACCTTTCGCCAGTAATTCTATGTTACATGATAACACGTTGTAGCATCGAAAAACAATAATTTGGAAGGAAAATGCTGCTCGAACGGATCTACCGGGTGATTTTTTAAGAGGTATAGGATTTGATTTTCAAAAAAAAAACACAAAAAATTTGAAACAACGATTAAATCTTTATTTGAGTCGATAGAACGGTGGATATAATTTAACGTTTAAAGATTATTTCATGTAAATGTTGGCCGCGGCTCCGCTTTAGATGGCCCTTGCGCAAGGTCCAATTTTGGCACACTCTCTCCAACATATCGGCCGGTATCTCACGAATAAATGCTTCAATATTGGCTTCCAGTGCGTCAATCGTTGCTGGTTTATCCCTGTAGACATTAGCCTTAACATGGCCCAACAAGAAGTAGTCCAACGACGTTAAATCACACGATCTAGGCGGCCAATCGACGGGCCCCAAACGTGAGATAAACTGTTCACCACCTCGCCCTCAATGGGGCCATTGTTTCGTGTGCGGTGTGGCATGTGGCTCCCTCTTGTTGAAACCACATGTCAGCCAAGTCCAGCTCTTCCATTTTGGGCAAAAAAAGTTTGTTATCATCGCACGGTAGCGCTCGCCATTCACAGTTACGTTCCGGCCATTGTCGTCTTTGAAGAAGTACGGCCCGATGATGCCACCGGCCCATAATCCACACCAAACGGTGATTTTTTCGGGTTGCATTGATAGCTCTTGCAATGCTTCTGGCTGGTCTTCACTGCAAATGTGGCAATTTTGCTTGTTAACGTACCCATTCAACCAGAAATGAGCTTCGTCGCTGAACACAATTTTTTGATAAGAATGTGGATCTTCCTCCAACTTTGCCAGCGCCCATTCACCAAATTGGAAACGCTGTGGGAGGTCGTGTGGCTTCAATTCTTGCACCAACTGTATCTTATAAGGTTTTACACCCAAATCCTGTCGCAAAATTTTCCACGTAGTGGAGTAACAGAGGCCCAATTGCAGCGAACGGCCGCGACTCGACATTTTACGGTCATCACTAACACTGGCGGATACAGCCGCAAATTTTCTTCATTCCTCATTCTACATCTGCGTGTGCGGTAATGTTCAATAATGTAAACTGGGTTCGAAATTTAGTCACAAGCTTCCGAATAGCTCCCTCAGTAGGCCAACCAAATTGCCCATAAATTGGAAGCAGTGCTCGATGCACTTAACCGAGCATGAATTTTGATAGTAAAATTCAATAATTTGCAAGCGTTGTTCGTTCGTAAGTCGATTCAGGGTTAAATTATAGACCAAACTGAACAAGTTTGACAGTGACTCAAGACGCGATTCATGCGTCATCTGTCAAAAACAGTGTTGCCAAAAAGATACTAGCAAAAAAATCACCCATCAGTACGATTGTCTTCGCAAATGCGAGAATAACGGATTTGTTGATAATACCTATTTTTATTCTTCGGAGTAATCCTTTATCGGGTAAAGTGACCAAAGTTTGAAACAATATTCAGCATTAGTGCGTTTCTGACAGGTGTCGTACGTTATAGGCACACTCACGCAAGCTCTTGGATATATCATCTGCTTATCTCACCACATTGTGGAGATTTTGTTGTCAAACGACAGCAATTTCATGGTCGTATTTTAGTGTCATGACTATAAATCTTGAACGACGCTATCACAAGCATCTCTGTTGGTATTTGCCACGTTTTCGTACAGCTGTCGGGTGTTTCGTAGCAAAACTGCTATGATGCATGTACAGTATCGGCTAAAATTATGAAAACCACTAAGTCAAAGAAAAAAATCGAATAGGGGAGCTGAGTAGCCTGGTGTTTCAGAGTGTCGAGATATTGATACATCGGCTAGACGCATCGAGGGTTCGAATCCCGCCCTAGGGAATAGCATTTAGAGCTATGGATATTAGTCGTGACGGTTAAGTGGATTGTCCGCCTTATTTGAGTGCGTTTCATATGGAGTGTCTATGGTATGGCTCCAAGCCAGACTTCCCAGGGCACTTCAAATTAAGCTGGTTTGTTGTGTGGATAATATGTGGATATGTGGAAAAAGGGAGTCCGCTGAAAAAAATCACAATGGTCGTATTTGTAATAACATAGCATAATCAGATGGAGATTCAGTTGAACGCATAACGCTGAAGCGTTTTGAGACGTACGTGCAAACGTAGTAGGGGATGCATGAAGCCTGATGAAGAAAGATCCTTTTATACACTTTCGGCAAGTGTTAGGTATACAATTTTTTCTAACAGTGCTGCGTGAGAAAATAATAAACCCATAATTTTAAATACGCACTATATTTTATTAGAGATTTAATAATTGTAAAATCAACATCATCAACAACATCAAAAATTCATTTATAATAATTATTAACGATATTAAATTAAAAGAACGGTAAGTTATCTATATTATGAAAATTTGTAATGCGTGCGGAAAAGGTATGCATGCGGAAAAGTGCTACCTTCTTAGTACGTAACATCAATAATGGTTTAGAATGTTTAGATCGTGTTTAGATACTTCATGACTGAGTCGAGACTTCAGGGTACAAGTATTTGGTCCCAGTTATTAAGTATTGCTTCTTTATTCCATTTTTCGCAAGTAAAAACGAGCTCGGATAATGAAACACTTGACTGACGATTTATCATTTCTTTAAGGTACAAATCACAATACTTGGAATTCGTTAATTTTTTGAGATAGATCAAGGCATTTGGAACTTCAGAAAAAGATGTGTAAATGTGCTTGAGGAATATTGGTCGCATTTTGAAGGACTCTTTATACCCACATCGCTTCAATACACGCATATCCGCATCAAAAAGTGATTTTATTCAACTTTCAGAATCATCCAACTAAAAAGTTACCCATTAAATTTTGTATATGTCTACGAGGGTACCTCTTCATTTACCCTCAGAAAACAATGTAATCCTGACCTAGCCTATACATTTTTTTCTATAAATTGGGTATATATTTGGTTAGGTATCCTGTAACGTTTATGAATGGGTTGTTCATGATCTTTCTGCAGCATAATGCGAGTCCAGGCGTCGTTTTATACAGCTTCTTGGTATTCTTTTACTTTCCTATCACAAGTCTGGGTTTCAATGACATTATACTTTTCCATAATAGTTTATGTGCGTCTGTACGATAGTTTCCGTTTGAAACTGTACATATCTGTTTGTCGGAATATTGCAGCGAGAAACTTCGTGGCAAGTAATATGTGTGTGTGTGTGTACGGAGCAGCACAAAGGATTTAGGAACCCGGATATTTATAACCACGTTTAATACATGAACTTTAGCACTCGACTCTATTGTAAGTTCCTCTCACAGGAAATGTCATTGTATTTCACAGACCCTCGGATATGCATGGCTAATCTGGATTAAATTAGGGATAGTAAACAGCTGGACCTCCGGGAAATCCTCGATCGTTAAGTAACCTTCATGGGAGAACGCCTGCCTAAACCACTAAAAGCGAATTTAATATCCTAATCAAAAAGCATATTCTTTCGCAGAGTAGCGGATTAACTTTGGATAAACACCTACCGATACAGTCAATTTGTAGAATTGAGTCGACTGCCCATTTGTGTTTTTTGCTGGTTTATCGGTGCGCTCTAAGACAGAGGTAGTGTTTGCTACCCTTACCATAACAGTGCGGTTGTTATCCCATTTCTAAAATGACATTACTGCTTATCGAAAATTTCCCTTTTTCTGTGACGAGAAAAAAGTTTGACATTTTATCTCTGTTGACAGGTAACAAAATGTCACTTTTTATGAAATTACTTTTTCATAAGCAAATGTAGATATTCAATTTTAGAATATTTTACTATACAACAAAGTTACATCTCCTTTATATCAAAAGTACAGTTATTGAATGTGCATTGCATGAATGACACGTTCCTTACACTATTCGGTACAACAGTCGAATTTTCTTGTGTTGAAATTATATGTTTTTCTGCCATCACAACTCCCGTTGATGTACTTGGTCGCAAATCCGGTGTTATTTCAGCACTACCACACGTTCTAAGCACTTTATCAACTATTTCTGCCCCGTGTGCTACCGATTCATCAACATACCCTTGATCGACCGTTGATGACTTCCAACAGCCTTGTTTCTTTAGTGTCATCAAGTCTCCCCTAGATTCAATTAAAAGTGTAGCAGACGATCTTCAAAATGGATGACCTGTATGAGTTAGCATTTTCAAGTTGAAGAAAATTAGAAACTGTTTCGGAAACCTTGCAAGTGTTTTTTACCCACAACCTGATTGATGCATTTTCCATAAAACAGGGGCGATCCTTTGCTGCTGCTGCTGGACGATGGGCTATGTGCATTCCGTAAAATTCAATATATTTCTCAGTAACTACAAATCTCCTGTTTACATCATTTTTTATTTCCTTAAGTTTCAGGATTAATAACGTTCCTGAAGTATCATAATGTTACCTGACTGATTTCACAAATTCGACAAGCTCTTGCAATCCTCAATACAACAACAACCTTGGCCTTTAAATAAACTTCATCGGGAACATTATTTAAAAAATCACTAATTTATGTACTCTTAAAAATCGCAACATCCTTCGGCTTGAAACCTTTCCCATTTCGTTTCAGAAATGTAATTAGTTTGAAATATTTTGAAATCTCTACCTTATTATTGGATCGTAAGATATTTTTAATCATTGAATAATTCGACCACAATGTTGATGGCCCTTGTTGTTGTGCCAGTTCCGAAAAATAAGCCAATAATACCGTCTCCGACAAAGAGTTGCATGTTTTTTTTTTGATCTTCCATTCCATGAATCTTGAATACGCGGTTTCGCAAATTTTTCGCGATTTAGCTGGCAATAACTTTTATGACGCCACTTTGGCTACTTCTGCTAATTCCGGTAGAGTCGAAGAAAAGTCGATATCAGGCATTTTTTACCTTATAGTATTAAAAATAATTTCTAAAGAACCTCTAAGTTTACAACTTTCGAATCGAATCACAAAATTAAATTGACAGCTACGCAGGTCTAATTGTCGCTATAAGTACAACATGGCCTACTAATTTCAAAATTCAAATTTCACATCGATAATTTTCTCTGATGTTGATATGATAAATTCTAACAGATATTTCAGGATTTTGTAAAGAATAATCTAGCTCGCTAGTATCATGAGCAGTATTAGAAGTTATTTATGTAGTCGTGTGTCATAGATGATGCAATATTCTAAAATTTTAGCTAAAATTTCTAAAAGTATTTTCAAGTTGTACTGCTGCTGATATATAAAAGTTGGACATTTTTTATCTAATGGTGACTAGTTGGTGCTACAATTTTTGTTATATCTACGGTTTGAAAATTTGCAATTAGATCATACAACCGGTCCATGCTTACAACATTCAGTATCGTGTTCATCCTCCTTGTTGCAGTTGGTACAGGTCTTGCTATTGCGGCATTTTTACTCGGTATGATTGAAGCGAAGACACTTCTTGCATCGTTATTATCATAGACTAGTCAACACTGCCATCCAAGAAGAATCCTTCCTTTATTGTCTTCAAATATTGCCCTGAACAATTTGCCAATAAGGTGTAACATTTTTTCGATGGGAGATATTTTACATATTTGATTTTGATGTCATCTTTTCGAATAAAATGATTTTGTTGGATAAGATCTAATTATATGTCTTCTTCATATGGTTTCTCCATGCATCTATAATTGACAAAAAACTGATTCTTCGCACTTTTTAACATAAAAAAGCTCTCCTGTGAGTTTCCATTATAGTTACCCGTTTTTGAGATACTTCGATTTTTAAGGTTCGATGCATTTTTAATTATTTGTGGGAAAATAATATTTTTTTACATTTTCAATTTGGGCATTACAAGTAATTAAGATGATCATTTAGATTATGTTTTTAAACACAGCAATAATTCCTAACTCCAAATAAACACAAAAAACAGAATATTAATTGGTTTAATTTTCCAATATTATTTTTAACAAATTAAATTGATTATTTACAACTAAAATGCTATTGGATAGTTAGGACAAACATACAAAATCTAAAGTAGTTGCTCGAAATGTAAACCCAATTGTTCAATACACAATTTACATCTACGAATGATCGAACGTGATATAGCGTTATTCAAATAAGGCCTGATTTCATCACATGCATTCCTGATTCTGTCTATCAGCATATCTCTTATGGTTACGGGATTCTGGTACACTTTTTCTTTTAGGAATCCCCACACAAAGAAATCTAATGGATTTAGGTCAGGGGATCGTGGAGGCCAGGCGACTGGTCCTCCACGGCCGATCCATGTTTCTGGATAATTTTCGTCCAGCCAGTTTCTAACTATTCTCGAATAATGAGCTGGACAACCATCAAGCTGGGACCAGGCCAATCTTCTTAAATCTAACATAACATCATCCCACATATTTGCATGTTCAGCCTTTAAAAATTCCAAGAAGGTCGCAGCATTTAACCTTGCAGGCAAAAGGTAGGGTCCAAATAGTCGATTACGGTAGATACCAATCCACAGGTTCACACTAAATTCATGCTGAAAATTTCTTTCCCGAACTGCATGCGGATTTTCATGCAACCACATATGTTGATTATGAAAATTTACCACTACACGTCTAGTGAAGCATGACTCATCGGTTCATAAAACGTTACTTAAAAACTCCCTATTATTATCAGTTCTATCAAGAATCCACTGACAAAATGTGATTCTTTGTTCTCCGTCCCCTGGGTGTAGTCCTTGCACAGGTTGCAAATGGTAAGGACGTCTATAGTCATTTCTAAGAACACGGTGAACATGGCTTGCTGAAATTCCCAAGGCACCAGAAACTCTCCTAACATTTGTGGTCGGATCTCTATCAAACTCACGCAGAATCATACGGGTAAATCTGCGCTGACGAACATTTGTGTTTTGATCCCTTTGGTGATTTCCAAAACCATTTTCAATTATTTGGCGATGCACTCTTACAAATACTGAGCGAGTTGGATCTCGTCTGTTTGGAAATCTTCGTGCGTATTCTCTGGCTGCTTCTGCTGCGTTTCCATTTACAAAGCCATACACAAAATGATTATCCGCTAACTCTTGATTGGAGAATAAAAATGGCATTTTTATAAAACTTACAAAAAAAAACAGGTAAAAGAAATTAAATTTCGTGCATTCACAATTGCAGAAAAACCTTTCAGGTTTCAACAGACAACAAAACTAACTGTCAACTAATTGACGTTTAACCTTATTCTGCTTTCAATTTCAAACATATTTGCAGGCACAGCCTACTTCTAAAAATGATCGAGATAATGACTTTTTAACCTTATTTTATCATGAATAATTAAAAATGCATCGAATCTTGAAAATCGAAATATATCAAAAACGGCTAACTATAACGAAAATTTACTAAAAAGCTTTTTTTATGTTGAAAAGTGCGAAGAATCAGTTATTTTATTCAAAATGCAAAAAATTGAACTAAGAAAAATTTTTCGGTCATTTTAATACACTACAGGTACAGTAGAGAGCGCCCTCTAGCGGCTACAGTATAACTATAACAACCCTTGTTTACCAATTTTCACTGTTATACATCAAATGTTGTTCGAAATATTTAAAAAAAACTATTTTCGAAAGTAAATTTAAACGCCCTGTGTTTCGGAAGCCACGCATTTTTCGACCCATGTTTATATAGACTTTATGCATTAATTTGAAAAGTTCTATCGAATCTTAAAGTTATGCAACAATAAACTGAAACACTCTGTATAGCGAGAGAAATACAATGATGTTTGTATAAATTTTTTTGTAATGTCGGTCGGTTGCCCAATAATAGTCTTCAAGATATTTAGAAATTCTCGGTTACAACCTTAGTTTCCACAATAGCTCGAGGACCCTTTTCGTCCTCTTGCATGGTAAAATAAATTATAATGAAGATGTTAAAATTAAATGAGGTGTACAGCTCAACAACTTTTTCCATCCGTATTTGATAAACCCCAAACGGAAAAATAGAACTACGAGAAAATCCACTTTTAACAGAGTAATACTGCTTCTCACGCTCAGCGCAGAAAGTAATTTTTATGAAAATGGAAACAGAAATGGAAATTAATTTAATTACCAGGATATATTTTGTGCTAGCGGAAAAAATTAATAGCGACGAGAGAGCGGCGCTGGCGTCGGTTCGGAAAATGCTTTCGTAAAACACGATAACTATCTCGAAAGCAAATTAAATGAAAGAGGAACTCAGCTTATATAATAAAAATTTGATAAACGGTACTAAACAGCAACTAGGCTGTCAGGTTTTGATATACAGTATTTCCACGCCTTTTTTTATAAGCAAAAGGAAATGGTGGTATGATTCCACTTTCCTTTTTTTTTCGTTTAAATTAATTAATAAATTAATAAATCACCTTAAATGAAATCTAAGGGTCAGTCAATGCAAAACAGCTATTAACTGGCGTGCAAATTTAGGACCTAGCTCAATAAAGCGGTGAGTAGGGGGGTTAAGAGCGTCAGTGACTCAAGACGGATTAAGTCACAAATCCCCGAGATGTTAGTCGGAACTTGTTTTGCCTGACCACCACTCAAAGAAAAGAATCTAACAGTAATGATGAAACCTAGTTAATTGTACCGAGCGAGCAAATAAAACAAGATATTTTAAAAAAATTCACAATATATTATCAAAACAAGCAGCACATATGCTCCACCATTGGGGAGCAAGTTAAGAGATAGGATATAATTCGAAACTACCTGACAATAAAATTATTATGCCGTGATAATTAGCCCTACAAAACGTTCACCATGGTACACGTAGGAAGGCTTTACAAATATCTTAACGCCTAAACCTAAACTTATCTGGATAAAGGTCTCGCTCAGGTAAAAAACCAGTAGCCAGTAGTGAGCAGAGAAGTAAGGAACGTCACAAGGTAGGGGCTGCTTGCCTCGTTTCAAAAAAAAAAAACACTTGAGAGAGAAATACTCTTCGAAAATATCCTCTTCTCTGTGTCTGAGATAGAACTACATATGTAAAATACTCAGAACTTGGAAAAAAAGCCATGTATATCTTCTTTTACAAGAAATTTACTTATCTTTCTGCAAGGGCAAGAAAAGATAAAAATGCACCACAGTGATATACCCTCAGAAAGTTATCCCTTGTTCTAAAATAAGTTATGATAGCTCAAAATTCAAAATCATGATCAATGTAATGTAGTATGCCCAGAAGACGGTGACATGTAGGCCCTATATTCGAATACGTAAAATGCCAAACAAAATCAAGAACACACCAAAAATTTCAGTCAGTAACAATCAATATATTAATATCTATGGAATACCCAATCAAAATAATATTTTACTTTTTCACATCAGGGTTTTTTATTAAGGGGAATGGATGGCTTCCAACAAAATCGGATGCGAAACAGCTACAAGGTGGCTACAAAACAAAGCTGGAAGAGTATGACTGGTGGTTCTCCACAATGGCTTTCCACTAAAGAGAAGCAGATATTGAATACACTTCTTCAGGACAAGCATTAATGGACGTAGTCCGCTGAAGGTTAAAACCATTAGAAAATGGACGGGTAGTACCCAAACCAGCACAGCTAGACGTAAGGTACAAAATAATAGGGTACTGCTCCATAAATTGGTGTATGAGAGTCTAATATCCCAGAATCTGGAAACTAACGAAACGACACCCACACCATAATCTCCGCAGGAAAGTAGAGGCAAAATGGCGCTGGACGCGTCTGTACACCAAGTATAGGATTTTATTTTGTTTGGTAGAGAACATAAACTATATGGAAGTGATCATCTAGTCAAGTTACCATCGTCAGGAGGGATTCTTGAAATTGTACCGACAAGTTTAGGCCTGGATAAAATCTATGTGAACGCGGAATGCTAACACGTACAATCTGCGTCGTCGACCCGTTTCTATCAATTGTGAAGGTAAGGTCTGGCGTAAAAATAAAGTCCTTCTCTCTTCTAATTATTTTAGTGCACCAACATACCTTAGATCGCTTATAATAAGACGAAATTGTGGCTCTTGATCGTATGAACTTCAAGACCAGCAGGATAATTCTAAAGGCGTATGACATGTTCAGGATTTGAAACCATATTGCGATCCATCTTCCACAGACATTACTGACGCTGAATAGCCAACATTGTTATTTACCTACCTTACCTTTGTCTGGTCAACCCCCTGTAATCTCTATTATTCTACTTATTTCACGATGTCTTGTCTATTGGCAATACGGGCTGGGCCTTGGAATTTGTCCATGAAGGGAAAACTGCCGGTGGTAAAAGTCCACCATGTGTCCACACTTTGTATCATCTAAGCTCTACCATCCGAATAACCTGGATTTGATAAGTATGGTCCCACGTTGGGCGCCACGAAATTTGCCGAAAGAAAATCATTAATAAGGGTTTGGTCTAGGAATGGGCACTATACTATATATAAAGAGAAATTCAAATTACCGATGAGTGAGCAAAATAGTAAAAAAAGGTTACGTGACTTTGGCACGTGACAGTAGGTAACCCTGACTGTGACACAGCTAGGGTGTATCGTCGTCTTATTGGCTATCTATAGGGAGCTTGATATTTTCATAAACTACTCGGCTTGATTTTGTTTATTGTTCTACTTAACTTGAGTTCAAGCATTTTTAAATTACTTGATACTTGATGGAAAATTATATTTTTGTTGTACTAAAGTGCTTCAGCGATATTTATTTGATCAACCTAACAACCGTTTCTTGTATTTTAATGCAAATGATCACGTAGAAAATCGAACGTTGTCATCCGACGCCGTGTACACTGCCATCTCGAATTATGCATGCAAACAGCCTTTTGAAACAAAAAAAAGGATGTCGGTATGAGGAATTTCGAATGGTCGGTAGAAAAAAAACCAGCGGCCGGTCCAGGGCTTTTGGACCACGCAGCGAGATCTATGAAAAGAATATTTTCGTATAGCGCAGGCACACAACACAGTTACACGTGTTTTCTATACATATAAAAACAAATTCAAATAGAACTTATTTAAAAAAGCTCTACAGCTTGACATGTTTTTTACAGGAAGAAAATATGATGTTCATACTTGTATAATTAGCAAAACCTAAACATAATTATTGTGATTTATGAGTGTGGTTCGAAATCGGGTCAGTTGTCACTTCCATTATTTTTAATTCTACCACCATTATACATCACTTAGGACCCTCTTGTGTCTTAGCTAGCGCATAAAAAGCTAATGTAGAGTTTTTCTTTATTTTTTGTATTGTGTCATCTTTTTATTTGAATTCATAGTTTTATCGCTCTATCATTTATTTTGTCCAATATGTGTTATTCTCTCTGAAACTTGTGACAACTAAAGTCTTTCCGTTGTATATTCATAATGTACTCGTATGTATATTAAAAAAAATCAAGTAATATAAAGACTACTTGAATTTTCATGTACTTGACATATACGAGTAGACGTAAAGACTACTTGATCTGGTGTCAAGTCACGTGGCTCAAAAATCAAGTCACGTAGTTAATCTCTAGTTATCCAAACCTTGTTTCTACCCTAAAGCCGTATATACACACACCGGCTGTACCGGTGCCGTTGCCGGTACGGTTTCCTGTGCCGGAAAACATTTAATTTCACATATACCGGCATTTCCGTGCCGTTCATTTTATTCGGTGTTTGGCAGTGGTGAAAGAAATATGTATGTTTATGCTCGTAATAAACATTATCCCCTTGGGCTATTGTATCTCAGGAGGAAGTACCAAAAAGCTAAAAAGCGAAGACAACACTGAGTGCATCTTCTGCTGACAGTGAGATACTTAGAAGGTAGCTTCTACACGATTTTTGCAAAACTTAGGAAAATTGGACTATTAGAAAACCTGATGCGACCTTCCGCTGGACACAATCTTACTCAAAAAAGAAGAATATTTAATTACCGATTAACTCGGGCAAGAAGGTACGTTGAATGTACTTCCGCTATACTTTCTAATAAGTGGAGAATTCCACACATAGCATTATATTTATCAAAACAATCATCTAAAGACACTGTTAAAGCATGTCTAATTTTACATAATGTGGTGCGAATAAGGGATGCTGACAAATTAGAAATGTATGTAAGCCAGAAAAAGCTACAAAATCTGCAAGTAGCTCCTTGTACTATGCCAACAAGGAATACAAATCATTTAAGGGATTGCCTCGCAGATTATTACGTAGCTGCTGAAGGGATGTTGCCGTGACAAATGGGCAAAATATAATAACATATAAATTATGTACCTACTATTATTGCTTAGTATGTATGATATGTACGAGCCCCTTCCTACTTCAGTTGGCCCACTTCAAGATTTGTAATAAAATATGCATTTATAAACTAAATATGACGAAACTATTTACTTCTAAATCATTTTAGATACACTCTAGACGTAAAAAATACATATTCAAATCACTTAGACCTATAACTCATAGAACATCTGAACAAATAACAATGTGCGAATAAATGCGCGAAGTTAACAAAGCAACCTTTATTTTTTATTACGGCTGAAATTCTTTGGGTTAACCAAGTTTTGGCAAAAATTTGGTGTAAAACAATTCCATATTTCTTGAACCTTTTGCCTCAATTCGGTGATTGTACGAGCAGGATGGTGTCGTAGTACCTTCTTCATCTCGTACCACAAAGTTTCAATAGGTGACAGGTCTGGACTGCTAGAAACCCTTTTCAAAAGTGGTACATTATTTTCTTCCATCCATTTTGTAGCCTTTTTTGAGGTGTGGCGCGCTGCACCATCTTGCTGAAACACAAAATCTTGTCCGGATGTCAAACATTCTTTCATCACTGGTAAAAGCGATTTTTCTAAAATTGCCAAATATTTGTTTGTATATCATCATTTCCTACTCCTTTTGATGACATACTGCCCCAGACCATAATGGATGCTGGAAATTTCCCTTTTCTCTTCAGACAGTCAACATGGAATGCTTCATTTTATTTGCGAATAACTCTACTGTGACTGTCACCAACACAAACTTCGAATCGGGCCTCATCACTCCATTGTATTGCACACCATTGTTGAGGTGTCCATTGTCTATGTTCTTTAGCCCATCTAAGCCGATTTTTCTTTTGCAGTGGAGTTAATGGCTTTTCTTTGGCCTATAAACAAGTTGTGCAACTTTAGGGTTTTTACTTCACTTTTTTTTATAAGAAAACTTACCTTGCAAGTGCTAAATTCCAGTTTGTGGGCCTCTCTATGAGTTGTGGACCTCGAAATTCTCCTTCCATCAGCGTCACTCCACAGAGCACTTAATTGTAAATAATTGGCACGCCTGTTATTCACGATTATTCTTCTTAATGCTCTTCGGTCGGCATTTGTGATATTACTATTTTTCACATGCCGTGGCTTAATATTAACTGAACCAGTTACGTTAGATCTTCTAACAATATTTCTCACACTGTACCGCAATAAGTCTAACAAAGTTGCAATTTCTGAGTTTGATTTCCCAGAATGAAAAAATTTAATTATCAGTAACCGAATTTTATCACTAATAACCTTTCCTCTACCCATTTTGAAAACCTTAACTAACCAAAACTATTTTAAACGTATTCTGATAGCTGTGATTAATAAAAACAATTGTATGGCTTTTATTTTTCACAGCCACCTATGCGTTATAGACTTATTTTGCATTGAAATGAAAATAGGTTGATATGCTGTAATTGCAACATGTGTTATTTTTATGCTGCAAATTTGATTAGGGAGTGATAAAGTTGGTGTTTTCTACTATATATTATCAAAATATTCATTGTTAATATTTTAAACCTATAACACCCTGCTAAATTTCTATTATTTTTGTTTGATAAGAAAAAAACTAAGATTTCAATAGTTGGGCCAACTGAAGTGGGAAGGGGCTCGTATATCAACTTACACATTTTCTGTTGTTCCTTTTTGTCCTATTGTAAAACCTTCTTTAAAGAACACACATACTTCCTTCCACGCTTGTTCTTTTTCAATTTTATCTTTGAAGCAATCCACAGTTTTGTCCCACAATCGACAAATCATACAAACAAGGATACTTTTTCACTATTTCTATCAATAATTCCGTTTTTGCCATTGCGAATTTTTGAAGAACGGCGTCAAAAACGCGGTCAAAGGCGAACTGAAATACGCCGCGATAAAAACGCTGGAACAATCGCATTCGCTTTGCACAAGTCTGAGCCTGTCCGTAAACCGCCGCGTTTTAATCTGATCGCGAATTCATCGCCGCGAAATTTTTGCAGCCAAAGCGACTATTTCGCGCCGGTTCGTGGGATGCTTAAAGGTGACGTGGAACCATAAGCTATAGCACCCCAAACCATAGCTCCAACAGTGTAATGAACATGTCTTTCAACAAAAAACTGTGGATTCCTCCTTTCACCACGTCGCCTTCTAACCCTGACACGACCATCGTGCATGCCTAAACAAAATCGAGACTCGTCCATTCCTGATCCCAGAGTGACCGCTGTCTGCACCACTCAAAGCGATTACGTCGGTGTTCTCGAGTTAAAGGGAGGACCCAGTGTGGCCGGTATGAAAACAAGCCAAAACTTCTCATTCGTCGGTAAACACTTCGCATGCTAATAGGTCTTCCGTGTTCTGCAAACCATTCATTTGCAATGGACCTGGTAGTGAAGAAACGGTCCCTTAAGGCCAATAATCTTAGGCGGCGATCTTCACTGTCTGTTGTTCTACGGCGGCGTCCAGTGCCCCTTGCTCTTTGCGTACGGCCTTCTCGAAGCCATGCCTGACAACACCTAACCACAGTGTCTAAACTTCTTTGCACTCTAACTGCAATTGCCCGAAAAGAAAGTCCAGCTTCCCGAAGTCCCACTATACGGCCCCTATCAAACTCACTAAGTTGACGAAATCGTACAGGTCTCCGTACTCTAGGCATCGTAACCGATCGTAAAGGATGTCAAGAACCAAAATCCGCCAACGTTGATTCTTTTCTGCGGCTGAAATATTCATTTTTAGAGCGTACTGAATTAGAAAAAAGCAGTATAAAAACCGGAATGTCCAACTGATAAGGCTGAAAATTTTTTCACTTGTTATTTACAGTAAGATAAATACATTCACCAACTTTTATTAAAATAAAACCACTTAAACTGGGTGTTCGGATTTATGTGTCACTTACTATAGGTGGAAAGCTGAATTTCGGATACCAGATGCTCAATTGCGGTACCCCTATGTATTCTTCCATGCTGAATTGGAATTTGAGATAAAAAAAACCTAGATTTTATCCCCGGCGTCTAAGCTACCTGTAATGACCGGTGAAAATTGAGTTTTGAGTGATTGTATTGTGTGACGCGTATTTTGCGTTTTGTATTTTTTCCTGCACCCTACAGCCCGATGGTCCTGATAAGCCTGGGGCTGGACCATACATACGTGAAATACCATTTTGTATGTCTCGAAATAAAAAATGTACTAGTTACGGTCTCATTGCAGTAGGTGTTCCGACGTATGTACGAATCAAATTCACAGCACTACATCTAACATCAGAAAATCAATTTTTTGGATGTATATTCTGGTCCCGCGGACAAATTTCAGGGTCGAATAAATGCCGTTGACCCCAAATCCGCAAGTAAGATTTAAAAATGTATAGGAATTCACTGCTTTTTGAAAAAACTAGTTCTGATTTTTCAAGGCCACAGTGGTTCTGCATATTGGAGAATTCTGTCAGCAACAAGCAGACGTATTATTGGTTAACAAATCAATCTTTAACCTTTACAAAGTTGTTTCCTAAAATGGCCAGGAACCTCTGAAACGTCAAAGAAAAAAAACGAAGGTTTTCATCTTATTCGTTTTTTGCCCGTAGCTGCGCTGACATTGGACCGACTTTCAAAGCTACAGAAGTTTTTATTCTTGGCGTAGTAGTGACCTTGTGTTCAAATTAAAGTAGACAGACAGATCGACGGATATGAGTGACATGGTTTTTCGTGACGTACATGCTATATAACAATCAAAAAGTAACATTTGATTTTCGCGATTACAACAGTTCTGCGCCAATGGCGGTGGAAATTAAAACAAAAGGAAGCCTTACGGTACTATTCTTTAAGCTGAGCTCATTTACAGGGCTATCGGCTGAGATCCTAATATTCATCATAAAATTATATCCTTCATCAGAAAAAATTGCTTACATTGGAATCAAAGTGCTCATTATTGAATTTCTTTTGTACTTGGGTGGATACAAAAGCGCAAAATCATCTATTGTTCCTGGGAACAACACCCTAGCAGCGCCTGTTGGAAAACAATAGGCACACCTTTCTCGTTCACTGCCAGCTTGCGGGAGACACATCTTCAATTGCCTCTCACTTCAGATTTTTCCATTTTGCCGTTTCATGGCATTACACCTACTGTATCTAACAACTTTTCAAGAGCTTTGTGCCGTGCTACGTCTACATAGGTTTTCGATACACAAGCAGTCGACATTGCGACGTGATTAAAAAATGTTGTCTAGTAGGTGGATTTTGCACTTTCCACGTAACGTTTCAGTTCGTAAGCGAAAAAAGTTAGCTCATTGTAACCTTACCCATTTGACAGTATTGCGATCTAGAAAGAACGCATAGTAATTTTTTTCCAAGGCGTGCACAAATGAAATGTGATGGAACTTGACTTACGCCTGTGAAGCACATTGCTGTGGGATATAGAAGACAAAGGCTCGTTTCTCGATAAAGCAGCATTAGTACCGCGCCATAGCCGTTCTGAAAAACAGAATCGATAGTTTATTAGTCCGAAAAACCTTCTGACAATATTTAATAATCTATAGGGTGCTACATTATTGAGGTGGATGCGAATGAGATATTTATTAGTGGAACGCCCTATACTATGCTTTATGATATGTTTGGGTAGATCGCTTCAAATGAGAAAACTTTATGTAGCATAGTATAGGACTGCAGCTCACCAGTTCCTCAAAAAAAACCAATACATACACTAAATCCTAAAACCATCTTTCACGGTGTGCACAGATGCAGCATTGTTACTGCGATTTTTGAAAAAATATATCAACAGATCATTATACACCGTACACCAAGGAACATTTTAACAGTAATCAAAATGTTATAAAGCGTAATGTAACATCTGAAACTTATCCTGAGGTTTTCATCTCGATAATCCCCGATGTTTGTCTGGCCGGTCAAACCACACACGTGTTTAAAGTTATTTTTCATTGTATAACGTTTCGATCCCAACGGTGAGCTCCTTCAGTACAATTGAGACTTCTGTTTAAATCGTCGCAGCCCGATGGAGTGAGATATCCAAATTAAGTATAAAATATAGTATAGCAATAGCTTTATGATGAATGAATGAATCTTGAAATTAGAGGCATTCCGGCCACCATAAGGAGCCAGAGCATAAGCCGCTTAAGCGGGCCCTTATGCACCTCTACAATGCTTAGATCACAAGCCTCGCCCTTTTGACGAAGCTTAGAATCGCCTTGAGTCCAACCTCCTTGACGTCCTGAGGGTCCAAAGTAATGGACCCCAGTATAGTCTGCATATAGTAGCTCAGAGCTTCACAGCGACTCAAAACGTACGCCGAGGTCTCTTCCTCTACCCTGCAGCGCTCACACAAGGATCCTCAGCCACCCCCATCACGTGCAGTTCGCGCCTTAACGTGTTATGGCCAGACAACAGTCCCACCAGCAACCTTAGGTTGGCTCTATCCAGAGATAGGCAGAAGCGCCCATCCTTAGCACTGGGCCCTTCAATGAGTTCCCGTGCCTGGCGGAGATGTCTGGAGATACTTCTCCATTTCTGAGAGTGTTGTCTACCCTCGTTGGATACTCCTCAATAAACTTGGGAGTAATACGATCACCCATGCTTAGAAGGACAGGGTCCTCCCTTTGCAATTCGACTAAGATGGCAGTATGCCCCTTGACAGGATTCAAGAAAGCCAAGCTGCCCTGACTCCACAGTCAATGAGCGACTACTCTCGCTTCACCGCGGATCACCAGATCCAACGGTGGGAGATCCAACAGAGCTTCCATTGCACTCAATGACGTTGTTCGCACTGCGCTTGTAATACTAATACAGGCGAAACGATGAATTTTATTGAGTTTGGCCTTAGTTGTCTCAGTTCTAATGCAAGGCCAGCAGACCAGGGAGCCGTACAAGAGAGATGGACGTACTGTCGTCGTGTAGAGCCAGTATACCACTTTGGGTTTAAACCCCCACCTTACACCGACAACTCGTCTACAGGCCCACATCGAATTGCGAGCCTTGCTAACCTTGTATTCAACATGCTCTCTCCAGCTCAGTTTGCAATCCAGGATAATTCCCAGATATTTCACTGACTTGGGACAATATTAATCTCGTCCCAAAGAAGGTCGGCATGACCAGCCCGTCAAGCCTTCTTCTCCTAGTGAATAGTATCAGCTCGGTCTTTTCAGCATTAACAGAAAGATCGACTTCCCTACACCACGATTCTACAGAGCGCAGAGCGCCCTGCATAATCTCCGAGACTGTTCTACAAAAACACCCCCTAACTACTATGCTTACGTCATCAGCATAAGCTTGCACGTAGACACCCATACTGCTGAGCCTCACGAGGAGTTCGTTCACCACGATACACCACAGTAGGGGTGACAGAACTCCGCCCTGAGGGCAGCCTCTAGCTACGCTCACGCTGCAGCTTACGTCATTCAGCATAGCTGTTGCTACCCGACCCTCCAGAGTAGATAGGACCCAATCTATTACGATTGATCCAACCCCGTGTCTAACCAAGGCATGTCTGATAGAGTCGATTGTGGTGCAATTAAATGCACCTTCAATGTCCAAAAAGGCCACGAGTGCCACTTCTCGCTGATCTAGAGTCTTCTCCAGCCTACCGACCAGATTGAGTAAGGCCAGATCAGTCGATTTTCCAGCTTGGTATGCAAACTGATTTGCATGAAAAACACACCTTTCCAGCGGGCCATCCCTTATAGCTTTATGATTATTGTCTTATTTGTGCACTGTTTAAAAAAAAATAATAAAGCTTTGGCGCCTGTGAGCGATGAAATATCCTGTATAATATTAGATACTTTAGGTGAATCTCTCCATGCAACATATTTAGTGATCCTTTAATAATTATTTAGCAGGCATTCGTTCAATAACAATACATTCTGTTCCACAACTTTCACGTATTTTGAGAAAATATCAACATAAGATGAATAATGGGATCCAGCTTAACTGCTTAACAGCATTTGAAGGTAATGTGTCACTACCGGGGCAGATGGTGCCCAGTTCCCTTTAGGTTTATCTTCAACTGGCTTCGTATCATGCGGTTGAGATGCACATTTGGTTGGGTTAGATTAAGATGTAACTAGGATTTCTTCTTGTCTAATTTATTTCCAATCTTGTGGATATATAATACAGTAGAACCCCGATTATCCGAAATCCGCTTTATCCGCAACAGATCGCATACAATAATTTCTCCGTTTTAAACGAAGTTGTTCGGGAAATCGGCGCATGATTCGAAATAGCCGCCGGTAGTTCTGCTTTCGGCGTTTGCGTCATTAGATTCGCTGCCGGTGTAAGTTTGTTTCAGCCAGGTTCATAATCGCTACGATGGAGCAGCATAGAAATAAGCGTAAATGCGTTGTTATTACCATAGAACAGAAACTTGAGGCACACCGACGTTTAGTTAGAGGTGGATTGCTTAAAAACGTGGCAAGTGATTTGGGGGTGTGCGTGAGTGCTATTTCAGAATGGAAAAAACGACGCGAGAAAATTGAAAAGTGGGCCAGTGTTTTGACATCATCGCAGTCGTCGCGGAAAACTATGAAAAAGGGAGAATATCAAAAAGTGGATGATACTTTATATCTGGGGTTTAGACAGAAACGAGAACGTGGAATACCAATTTCTGGACCAATTCTAAAGCAAAAGGCAGTCAACTGAAGTGAAGGATTGCCAGTTATTGAGGTGCCTCATAACTTTACAGCCAGTGATGGTTGGCGGCACAGATGAAAAAAACGACACGGTGTACGAAAATTAAAAGTTTGCGGAGAAAAGTTATCTGCCGGTAGGTCCGCTGCATTAAAATTTGGAGAACATTTTAAAGAATTAATGAAGCAGTATGGTTGAAATCCAGAACAAATTTACAACTGCGACGAAACGGGCCTAAACTATAAAGTGTTACCGGCGAAAAGTTTAGCTTCAAAACAAAAATCTGGAGCTACTGGCTACAGACGCAGTAAAGAACGTGTGCTTGTATCAAGGCTTCCGGTACACACAAACTTCCGTTCCAACGCACTTCCAGTATGGTATCAAAATCAAAAAAAATCCTCGATGGATGCTGCTGTATTTAAGGACTGGTTTTACAATCATTTTATTCCCAAGACAGAACGATATTTTAATGAACGCGGATATACGCGAAAATGTATTTTGCTATTGGACAATGCTCCGAGCTACCCAAGTAAGGAGCTACTTAAAAGTGGAAAATACTGGTGATGCTTTTGCCTCCTAATGTAACGTCACTGGTGCAGCCAATGGATCAAGGAGTTTTAGAAGATTTAAAACGTAATTACAGACGTTTTATTATTATTATTATTATTATTATTATTATTATTATTATTATTATTATTATTAAACAATAAATTTGAGTTGTGTACAAGTACTATAAACTCAAACACATAATAGATGATAGTGTACAGACAAAAGAAACATAACAATTTCACAATCTTAGCACTTCTGAAGCATACATATACAGAATGGGAACAATATGTTAAGCACTGCGGTGTCTATCATAATTGTTTTTGAAACTGCTGACGGATGCCGAGTTCACTACATAAGATGGAAGACTGTTTGGTAATGTTTTCATGGGCCAGCTGATGTCACGTAAGTTGAAATCACTAGTTAACAGAAAGTTTGAATTCTTGGTTAGAAGTTCTTCAATGAATTTACACAAATAAACATCACCAGCACAGCGACGCGGTCTGTAGATACAGGCTAATACAAAACTGAATTTTGGCCGTGTTATTTCCCAAAAGAGACTGTCGATACCATCGAAGCTCTTGGAAGTAGTAGTTATTGTGAAATTGTCAGCAATTGCGGTACGTACATAAACACAGACCCCACAATACCCCGGCGTGCGAGGGGAATCTACCCTATACAAACAGTAACCAGGCAAATTAACAACATAGTCAGGTGTATTTGAGCTGAGCCAGGTTTCTGTCAGGCAAAGAAAAGAAGGTTTGGTTCCATCAACAAAGCTTGCACTTCGAGAAGTTTGGATACCAGTGATTGAATGTTTGTGTAGCACACCGACCACTCGGTTAGCAGTTTTTTGACACCCTTGACATATTTTATTTGTGATATTGCGTTCTCCAGCGGTTCGCCTTCGTTTCACCTCCTCACGTAGTTGTTGCACCTCATGCATTTGTGACGGTGTTTTGTCGTCCGAAATCTTAACGGAGTTATAGGTAGAATGGCTTAAAATATCATTCTTCTAGCGTAGAATATTCTTAGCTATTATGGGCGATGCAAAGCCAACCTTTATTAATGGAGGACGAGATGTACCTACAGCACTAAGTCTGGTCATGTTGAGGCGGTATCCATTAGCAGACGGTTCGATGTGGTTGATTATGTCTGTTACGGAATCAGAATCATTGTTGCCTTCAGGAAGACCTTTCAGGATAATATTGTGAGATCGTCTGAGTATCTCCAAAGTTTCAGCCGGAGATGATGGGATATTTTTAGCGTTGGTATTCAACGATCTATCATTTATCAGTGCTTTGGTCAGTCTAGATTCAACGTTCGAAATGTTGAATAAGATAGATGCTTGCGCACTTTGGAGTTGCTGAATACTAGCCTCACAATTAGAGATCAGTTCGTCATGGCGAACAATAGAAGTCGAATGCTATTGTAGCAATGACATACAATGGGATACATCGTTGCTTAGTTGTGTTTGTGAGTTTTTGATGTATCTAATGTCATTGGCCATGGTCGACAATTGGCACAAAATGAGTGCTAGAGAATCGGAAGCAGTCGCTTCGCCAGACCGATGTGGGGAGACCGCTGGTCGAGCACTAGTTGATGAGAACGACGAGTTGCTACGAGTAACTCTACCATGTCTACAGCATGCTGAACAAACCCATTTGTTGTCACCGTTTTCGGCGAAGTAGCCGATCTCTTTAGTGGTCAAGTTAACACAATTAGCGTGGTGACTTTTCAGGCACTTGGAGCATAAGATATGCACTTGAGAAGTGCCAATTAATTTGGAACATGTAGCGCAAACTTGGTTCATTGTTAATTATCAACAAGTTGTAGGAAGGGAGAGGGTACAGGAAGACGCACTTCACTGTATTGGGTCGATAATAGAGACTCACACACAAAGTGGTAGACCACGGATGTGATAAGGAATAGAAATAATGAAAGGAATCGTCTCAGAGCCTCCGTGAGAGAACAACGAATGAAATGTTATATTCAGCCCACAATTGCTATTAGTCAGCTACTTTACTACTTCTTTATCAGGTGATACACAGAAAAGAGGGATTCTAGTTCAAGGTCAACAAAAATGTTGCACCAGAAATGGTCGCTCGGCAGAAGAAAATTGAATTGTTTTGTAGTATATAAGTGCAACGTACGAAGCCAATTAAACTACTCACAAACTGTTCCTGACGTATGGGAGACTCACAACAAAGATTCAAAATAATTATAAGCTGGTGATACACTATGAAACCGTAATCAAATCGAAAAAGAAGCAAAACACGACTGTACACTATGAAGTTTGGTTAACTGGCTAACTTTTGTTATTAGAGCAAATTTTAGATCAAGTAGATAACGGTTGTAACCTCGTTGATTGTTCAAAAGAGATTAACCTCAAGAATGTGGTATATTGGATAGCAGAAGCATGGAGTCAAGCAAAAACATTTATCTTACAAAAATGTTGATCGAAAATAATTAAGCAAGAAATGGAACATTGCGCAGACTATGAGAATAACAACGAAAATTTACATGAGCTTGTCGTAAAAATAGCAAGGTGTGAAAATCTTACACAAGCAGATGTTGGTGAGTGGATTAATGGTGATGGATTTTTGGAAGAATTAACTGATACAGAACTAATAAAAAGTTTGTTACAATGGCGATGAGACAGTTTTAAGTGATGCTAGTGACAATGAGACAGAAATATCTGCCAAAATATCACATTCTGAGGGATTAGAAGCTCTACAAAAGACGATGACTTACGTCGAACAACAAGAAAATGCGACAGCAGCTGATGTGCTTATCAAACGTTGGAGGGATATTGCTGCCAAAAATAAGAACAACGCAAAACGTATACAGTTAAAAATTACTTCCTTTGTTACTAAATACTCGTAAATATGCGTGTTTGTATCCACATGTTTATATTTCACGTAACTTTATATAGGTACGTATATACTCACCTAACACACGCATTTATCGTTTCAATAAAAGCATTATGAGTTTAAACATTTATTTCCGTTTGATCCGGAATTTCAAATATCCGGAAGCACTTGGGTCCACATTATTTTAAATAATCGGGGTTCTACTGTATATATTTAGTTTTTACACAAGAGATTCTGCCTCTGGAGATTATGAGTAAAAAACATTATTGTTCAGATGAAGATACCAAAACAAGTCGCTTCGGGAGAGGGATCCAACCCTGATTCATCGCCAAAAGGATCTACTCGAGCGTGTTAGATTAAGATTAGGAGGGATACCTAGAATCCTGTTCAGTACCTCCACCATATACATTCCCTTTATACAGAGGGGTACGTCTAGGCAGTCGATCAAAATAATAAAAAAATCAATGGTTGGAAATACTCGTGCACGCCAGACTAAGATGAGATGTGTACATGCTGGAAAGTGTGTATTTCAACAATCAGACTGTTTTCACGTGACGTAAAGGGTCACAGAAAAAAATATAACGAATGGAGATAAGGAAATGCGGTTTTCACTTGTATGTGGGATTTTTATGTACTCTTTGAATAATGAAAAATGATGATACCATTACATTTACAGTTGTTGAAATAGCGGCGTCAAGAATATTTTGACTCTGAACTTCCTATGCAACTCCATCGTTAGTTTATAAAGGATTGAGTTAGGGACAGGTAAAGCCCTTTGAGAAAAAGATCAGTTACGAACATGTACGATTGAAAAATTGGACGAGTAAAGTCAGTCAAACAGGCCTATACATCGTCAGACGCGGCCACCGAAGTACCGCCGCAGTACGCGCAGAACCATCAAACAGACCGTTACGCCGGGCGCTGAGCCCAGATACCAGGAGGAGACGCGAATCGAAAGCACTTCTTTATCATTGTATGTTTTGAAGACAACTGTAAAAAATGGCTAATAGGTGAGTAGAACTCCTGCAGGCTCTCTTGCAGTAAGCCTCCCAAGGGGTCTTGAGTATGCAAGTTATGTGTGTCTGTCTCAATGTCTGTTATAGATGATGATGAACTGCATGATGGTGATGGAATGATTATATTTACAATAGGTGAGTCTGTACCAAGGTGACTTGGTTGGGGACTCACATTCAAATTCAAAACTGTTTATTATATATTCTTGGAATGCATTATTTAAATTTTATTTTATACAAACTAAAATTGCAACAAGATGTCGCGTTGCTGTACTGTGTATGTGTGTAAGTGGGGTTTATTTGATGTGTAGTAGTGGTAGTATGCTTACGTATGTGTGATGTGTATTTTTATTCCATTTTGTCTTGGTTATCATCTACTAGGTATCCGTATGGTCTTCTTGGTCGGTGGCTTTACTTTATGTTCATACGATAGCCTCAAAATACTGTGTTGGTTGGCTCTCACGTACTGGGTTTGTTCAAAATTAATTTCTTCGATGGATAAGTTTGTCAACATTATTAAGCATTCCCTGTTGTATTTTTGTAGTTCTGATCCGGTAAGAGTCTTCATCCAGCATTTCCTAAAGGACTTTATCTGGTCAGGAGCGTTGTTTTGTAAACTCCTTTCAACAGGATCTCGACTTCTTTTAATACTATTTTACTGATTCTTGATAGCCGAGGAATAGGATTGAATGATGATAGAATCGGGGGGCAATTTACCGTCATGCTCATTTGCAGAAGCTGAGCACTGAGTAACATCTGATGGATGCTCCGAAGGGTTGATAAAGTTGGCGGATTGGCGCTTTTTAACTGCAGATGGTATTGGAGTCTCGATTGAAGTGTATACGACCCAAAAGGTAATGTGATTGGGGAGAAAAGGGGGAAAGCTTTCGAACCTGCCCGGGAGTTGCAACGTCTAAAGAAGCATAAGCTATCCAGCCACGAGAGTTGAAGTAGGGAGTTTTACATCTTTCAAGGTGAAGATAATGAATCCAGGGTCATCAGTAGTCACCCATAACAGAGCTGCGAGATCACCTCGATCAGAAGTTGGAAGTTGCGTCTTCGTGAGCGAAGAGTTTGTGAACCCAGCTGATCTGCTAGGGGAGAAGCTAGGGTTGTTCTAGTCTGCAACAACATTGGAAGTTCAAAGTAATTAACTCAACAACAAAACTGTAGGAGTTGAGCTATGGGAAAACAAAGTTGATTTTGAAGTGCTATGGGCTTGTTTGTGCTAGAGAAATGCGGACGTTCTGGGTTCTAAGTTACTGAACTGTGGAAGTTCGACGAGAAGTTTGGGAGTTGGGAGTATACCTCTAACAAACTCCAGTACTCACCCAGTAGGACAGAAGAGCTCTTATCTGCACTATACATTAGAAGCAACTATTACTCTCGTATACTGGATGGCGGCTAGATATCAATGTGTTGGGAACAATCTCCGTACGAACAGAAATAAGCCTGTTCCGTAAGAATGTTCACTTTGCTTCCTCTTAAGAGGAGAAAATATTTTTCTGTTTTAAAGGCAAACGTACGGTAAAATCTACTTGTCGCAAGCTGCCGATAGGTAGACGTAGTTTATTGTTTCTGTTAACAAACTTTGTTATGAGGTACATTTGAACCAGGTATCTATGGGCATATTTATGTAAATCAGTGCATAGTAGCGTCGACTCCCCAACTAAACTGAAAGGTAGAGAAGAAAATAAATTACACGTGATGCTTTCGTCCATCTGACTAAACGACAGATGTTTCGTGCGTCTTGGCTACTCATCAGCAATGTCTCGACTTCGTCTCTCATCTCTGGAACAACGACCGAAAGCATGGCAATCATCCTCTATCCAGGAAGTACGGTCTATCGGAATAATAAAGCGCAAAGCAGAATAGACATGTGAGGAGGGCGCATAGCATGTTTAGTTTATTCAATGGCAGAATCGTCAGGCATCTAGTGTGACTAGGCTACTGATCGTGGAGCGACATCTCTAGCACTTCCAACTGATAGCAGCTATGCGCTCACCGCAGAGGTCGATTCTGGTGATAGATGGCTTCTTGCGCTGTGCTATTTCAAGGACATAAATATTGACGCACAAACATTTTTTCCTATTTACCTGAGACCACGAATATTTTGCCGATGACATTTTCATTATAATTTCCCATTTAACAACAAGCCCAAATATCCACTTAATGAATTTTCTTAATCGCCGTGGAAAATAATGAGAATTTAATTACTTTCGAGATAATTAAATACCCGTAAACCGAATCTTTGGAAAGTCTATTACGGTAAATCGAAGCCGCTGAAGTGCAGTTTTGAAGTCTTTGTCTCTTCGGATCGAGAACTTTCCTCTGCTAATTGATTAACTTTTACCCATATATCCTGCCAGCTTGTTTATCGCAAAACGACGGTGCAAAAATAGTTTCCCAATAGTTGGTTTATTTTTCAGAACTGTGTGTGTAATAGCTAAGCATATAGCATCGCAGACTCATAAAGAGTACTATAAACATGTATTACTTTATTTGATCAATGGGTTTTGCAATTTACGCTAAATTTTAATATTATACGAAAATACTTGACACCTAGTGTAACAATTCCTTCATGTTTCAGTCAATTTATACAAAGTTTTTTTATGCACATTAACCTCCTCGTGAAGCGTCTTTCCTCTTGTGAAAACCGTATAAAAATCGTATTAGGCAGTAGTTATTAGTAGTTATTAGGGTAGTTTTTGAGTCTTTCACGGTCCGGCAGACGCTGTTCGGAACACTCTATAGTGCTTTTCTTTGCGATGCCATAAGCGCGGGCTGGGTTGGAATATTTCTCATTTTACGTCTTAATTACAGACACGTGTGCGAGAAAAGCTATGCGTGAAATATGTCTCGCAGGTGCGTAGAGCTACCGGGGTTGGTAGCTTATAAATGTACTATGTGGATTTTTTTATGAGAATCATCGAAAGCTTCTGAAGCGTCAAAAACTGTGGCTTGGGCGATTTATACTTTTTTTCTCATTTTTGGCAGGTGGCTTCTCCGCCGCTGGACCGATTTTCTTAAACTATATGGTTCTTTCTTCGTTGACATAGTGATAATTGTTTATCAAAACCCGCACGGTATTACCTATCTTGAAAAGTGACATTATGTCGATTTTTTTGACATTGTATTTGTTCTTGGTGATATTATGTACCTTTTTCTACAAGATAGAAAGGAACGGCATTACATATGCGCATAGTGAGAATTTGTGTGCTAATAATATGTGTTGATGATAATTCCATTGAATTCTTGTCTCAAATACACTTACTTGAGATTCAAAGCTAGAAATTACTTTCCCATCCACTTTTTCTTATCTATTCTGGAAATTACATATGCAAATTTGCTGAATATCAAAAATCAGATTGATAAAAAATAATTATATTCACTGTACACTGTCGAATTACAAGTCATATATGTACGAGTACATGCTAACAGTAATTACACACAGCGTGGGCGCGGTGGTGATTTCCCGTAATTCTCCTCAAAGTTTTTTAAAACGTGAAAAATCCTAATTTACAACGATCCTAGTGAGCAAACGTGAAATGACTTTTTTCACCATAAAAGCTACCTAGTCTGCAAGATGACGCTTTATAGCTTTCTTTTGACGTTTTATAGGTTTTTTACATAATACCGAGCCGGGCAGTACTTTTCAAGCCATAGACATGGCAAGGATTACACAACGAGACCGACAGACAGACCAACAGATCAACGGAAATGAGTCACAAGGTATCTGGTGATGAACATGTCATATATGTATAAGTAATATCCAAATAAATATCTGATTTTCGATATTTTTCGCGATTACAATTGGTTCCTCTCCAGTGGAATCCTTGAAGTTCATTAACTATTAAATGCAAGATAGTAAGGAAGCCCCAGATTCTGAAGGACCACCTTTTTCCTTGAGAACGGCATTTGACAACGTACATAGAACGCCCTCACGATGAGCTCCTTCTTACTTGAACACCCTTTATTTGGTAAACGCGTTTTCTGGTTTGGCAGGCTAGACGCATGGAAATAATAAAAGATATTCCCTAACTGAGAAGGTTTGAGGCCTCCTTATTACCCTACATGGTCTGATACTTCAAGGCTCCTTCATTTTGTCACTTTCCTGATGTAACGCTTATGCCTAACAATCTTGTATGTATTTAGCATTTTAGGCCCGTATCGTCAGTCGTCCCTACAATTGTAGGGCGTGTTTATGACCTCCTTGATTGTCATACTCCTTTCCCTCCTTCAAAAATATCTAGATTACACTTGTCCCGTGTCAGCGTCAGCGCTCTCCTATTGTAAAGATATGTTTTCCTATTAAATTGTAGGAAATTTCAGGCTGATAAAACATGATATAACTCAAAAACAAGCACAATTTGATGCAAATAGATTTTTGTGACATAACCTCAAATTAGAGTTCTAACACGGAGAAGTAGAAAACTATGATAATCAAGGAGGCCATATAGTCGCCCTACAATTGTAGAGACGACTGACGATACGGGCCTTAAACTCTTAGTTTCTTAAAGCTAAAATTTTTAAAACAAGAAGATTGATGGTAAGAAATTTGTTATTCCACTATTGGTCTGAAACTCTGCTTTTTTGTTGAAATTTTGTCAAATTTTGGGAGACGGATCATAAATCCTACTAAGTTAAAGCCACACTTCGAAAATTGTTGATAATATGACCCATTCATGTAAAATGTATTTCTTTTTCAATCAATTTCAAAGAAACACTCCATATTTTGACACAATCAGATTCAGCTCTGCATAAACACACCAAAATTAAACTTATTTTAGTCCTCCGCACCAATGCCCCCGCCTCCACTGGACCGAATTTGAAGAGCTACAAAACCTGTTCGTCCATTGTAGTAGTAGTTAGTGTAAACATTTCATTCCAATCCAAAGCAGTAGTTTCCAAGTTCTGACTAGTCAAACAGGCCATCAGTCTGACAGACTGACGGAAATGAGTGACATTGCGTCATGTAACCATATAACATCCAAAGAACACATCTTATTTTATAAATTTGTCGCGACTACAATACTTCATTGTCTTCCATTAAGCCATTGTCTAAAACGGAGATTTATCGGTTGCGTGTCGTAAAATGAAAGAAACATAGGAATACATAGGAAGCTGAAATACTTCTAAAGACAAACTCGTACGTCTGAGAGATATACGAGGACAGTGAATTAAGTGATGAGACTAGCAACGTAGCGGTTGATCTGGGGCAACACTGGAGGCGCCAGGTTTGAACAAGAGACAGAGGAATATGTGATCCGCCTTTAGTATAAGTTTTAACCCGCTCGAGTCACTTTTTTGTGAGACAGTTTCTCCTATTGTGTTCTAAAAAAGAATGACATCAATTTCTAGTAACTGTTTGCTATACAGTTTTGTTTCAGACTTAATCAGAGTGCAACAGAAACTCTTGATATACTTCAGCAGGCCTACGAAGATAGTGTTTTGTCAAGACCCCATGTTTTTCGATGGTTTTATGTATTTTCAAAGGGGTGAAGAGTCGATTGAATTTGAACCACGGAGCGTCCCTCGTATACATCATGCCCAGATTTGACAATAATGTTTACAATTCCACATTCAGTAACGTCAATCACATGTCATCTGTCGACAGATTATCTTTCCGTTCCGTCCACCTTCTCCACGTAAAGCGGATGTAGGAGGCAGCAGCGGTGGCCGCAGTAGTAGACTCTTCGGTCTCCTGATCAGTCGCCGTGCGCTGTGCGGGTTCGAGTCCCGTCCCAGGAGAAATTTTTCTCTTGGCTATGGATGTTGTGATTGTCCGTAGGTGGTAGACGGTCTCTGACCGTCGAACGCGGAGGTACCACCCGGCGGTTCTCGTAGGCGGAGCCAGAATGTGTACATGTTGCATGCACACGTGTTCCCTCGCCAGAGTCCGTGTGGCGTTCCCCCTTTCCCATGTATCCCCCTATAGCCACACGGTACCCAATGGGTGCTTAGGCCTTAGGCCTTCGTGGTGGTTTAAGTATAAAAAAAAAAAAAAAAAAAAAAAAGCGGAAGGCCTTCATCTTCAAGAAAATATCGACAGAATCCAGAATCTTGTGCGATCAAGATCGTCGGATGACAGGCAGAATGGTTGGGGAAGAGTTAAATTAGACTCACACCATCGTTCAGCAGATCAAGAACATCTGGGTGTTGTAACACGATTATGACCCTTGTCATACAGCAATGTCAATTATGGCTCATCAACCTCCTTATGTGCCTTACTTGAGTCCTTGTTTTCTCTTCTTGGAGGAAAAATTATTTCACGGGAACTCATCTTGAGACTCATCGAAAACAGCAGAAGGCTATCCCAGTATTGGAGTTTGAGCACTGCTATGAGGAGTGAAAAAACCGTCTCCAGAGCTGTGTGGCTTTAGCAGGAAGTTATTTTGAGGGAGACAATAAAAAATTGTAGATTATGAAACCAATGTTTCGATTCACCAAGATAAGTGAAAAGAGCTCCAACTCTAACAACTCTGAATTTCAATTATAGAGAAGCAATACCCTTGATTGGAATGTAAGGTAAACAAGAAAGTTGGCTAAATAAATCCGAATACGGCCAGCGGCAGCGGTGCATTTGGACGTGTTAACAAAACAGTGGCACAAAAAAGAACGCAGAACAATTGTTGGTCGAGTAGCGTTAAAGTGGCGTTGGAGAGCTTACCGAGGGGTGGAAATCGAGGGCGGGGAGTGACTGCGAGCAGCAGAAAGCTCTAAGAGGCCGCTTGAAGCGTTCTACCGATGGAGGGTGGCGGCTAGGCTGGCCGTTGCTGTGTTCTCTACGTCGATGACATGGTCAAATTAGAGACAGAGCAAATGTAAGATGGCGCGGAAAAGGGAGATCTTCAGACAAAAGTAAAGAGGCTAATTATTTAGTCGGAGCTTCAAATTCCGTTATTAAAAAACTTTATTTGCTCCAGCAACAATGTACGTGGACGTACCCATAGTTACAGTGTGTGTGTGTTCGCTGTGACTAAGATTGAATGACTGACTCGGAGAATGAGATAAAATCGTTAATATAAGCCAAAGATGAGCTAACAAAAAGGAATACAACACAATTACTATATTAATTAATAAAGTGTAAAAAGACAGTGACATAACTCGCTTTTTCATACCTTGTGTTGAATAAAAAGTTTTCCTACAAAAAATCGTGTACCCATTTTACGCACCCATGTATGTCTTAAATACCCCTCTGAACGACTTGCATCAACAAGACACAAGACAGTAGGGAATATGCATGTGATGTAAATATGGATTATTTTTTTCTTCACAGTCTAAACTGCTACAGAAAGCCGCCTCATTTTATACTTATCCGCTATAAAATTAGTAGTATTAACAACGCGGCAACTTTAAAACAGCGGAATGCAACGCTATTGGCGTGACGTCATGATACCGGCAAGCGCGCAGCTTATCCTTTGTCGATGTCATTGATTGTCAACCTGTCAGTTATATCAGTTCCAAAGAGTACTTCTTGATGCGGAATCGGTCAACAATCTGATTACAATAAACCCGGTCTTCAACATAGATGACCGTTTGACAGTGGATGTGCTGACCCTAGCAGGATAATTTCGCCGCCAATACAAAAAACAAGAAAAAACAAATAAAACCTTTCAAAACTGTCGACATTGAAATCGTATCTTCAGGCACTAACTGAGCTTTATAAACACACACCCATGACATCTAAGTTGATATGCTGACAGTGACAAGCAGAAATGTGAAATGTGTTGACGGAAAGGTTTCCAAGGCGGCGAGACAAAATTGAGAAAATGTATAGTTGTAGTCGCCGTTCTTGGACATTGGAAGTAAGACTACCAGTATCCCTTTATATATCTCCATCTCCCTCATACATACACATGCAACCTACCCATGTGTGTGAACGTTTTTTCGAAAAGCTCAATGACGTTTTTTAGGTGTGTCTCCGTCTCGAAACCTTTGTCGTTACGTATGAGCTCCCTGCAATCATATTTGTCAGAGTGATAGCTTACTTGACATCGGCATGCAATTTGAGTTGTCCTGTTATCAATCTTCAATACAAAAAAATTGTACAATGCCCGGATATACGGTCATTGTAGGAAGCCGATAGTTCGTACTAAATTTGTTGGAGTATTTCCAGGAACAGAATGAAAACAGCAATCTCCTGTTACCCACTTCATGCGTACTGCAGAGAGTAGCAGATGCGCTGCAGATTAGTTTGCGCACTGTTCAGCAAATAAAATCCGAAAATAATTAAGGTTTGGGGGAACTCACAAAATCAAAAAATGCATGACCGATGATGTGAGGCCGTCAAAACAGAAATTAGAAATACCACATAGGATATGACAACATACCTCGAACTCTGCGCTCAGTCAGGACCTTAAAAAAGGTTCATAATATACATACAAAGCCTCGGATTCAAGATTAACGCGTCTATTGAAAGCTTGCGGTTTTTCCTAGAAGACAGAAGATAACCGCCGGCTCGTGTGTGAAAAATCGGACATTGTTTCCAAACGTATCTGTTTTATGAGACAATATATGAAAACCCTGAATAGTACAAACCCTATCCAATGCGTTTTCTTAAATGAAACCTGGATATTTGCCAAAGGGTCATTTAAACCATTTTTTTTAAGATAAAAACGTAGAGAGATACTGCATTGTTATTTGCTACAAAACCAAAAATTGCCCACTACCACGATTCCTTGAACAAATATTCTTTCAAAAAATGGGTATTTGAGAAGCTGATACCAGCGTTCCAAGAGCCATCTTCAGTAATCATGGATAGTGCCTCTTATCATAGTGTCTTAACAGAAAAAAATGCCCTATTCCAATTGCAGTAAGATGAAATTGAAGCAATGGCTACAAGGCTAAAAGAGACATTTTGAAATTGAAATTGAAATTGAAATTCTTTATTCATGTCATAATACATAAAATATGTTTACATACGTCAGTAGATCAAATAAGAATTGCATTAGAATTAAAACAAAGGGAGTGCTAATGATCATAAAAATTACAAGCAAGTACACCAGCACTCATAAAGATATAACGCTAACATAACATATTAAGATTTATAGTTAAAATGTATGTCTTAAAAACTCTTCAAACGTTTAAGTGAGTTATTAATAAGAATTTTCTTGACTTGAACTTTAAAATCTTTAAACGAAAGCGATTTTAAGCCGCCTGGAAGTACATAAAAAAATTTGACCGCCCATTAGCCACGTCCATCTTGACACCTTCTCAGTCACCAATAAGGAGGTACTAGATTGTTCCTACGCCTAGTATTGTGCTCATGGGCGTCCCCATGAGTTACATAGTTAGAGTTTCTTTTAACGAATAGTAGATTTTCAAAAATATATAAACAAGGCGCAGTAAGGATTCCCAACTTGACAAAGGTAACTCTGCAATCGTCCCTGTACCCCAAACGGCTCATAACCCTAACTACATTTCTTTGCAACGCGAACAGTCTATGGACCCCTGAAGAATGCCCCCAAGCCAGAATGGCGTAGGATATATGTGAATGGCAAATGGCAAAGTAAGCCATTCTCAATATGGCTAGAGAAACACAAGAAGACAGACACCGTAATACATACAGGATGACTTTGAAGTTGAGTGATTAATTTTCAGATAATGATTGTAGAAGGAAGATAAACCAAAATATGTGTGTAAAAATAAAAAAAAATTAAAAAAAATGTTTTACCTTGTTTTATAAAGTATCCTCCCGACAAGTATTTCAGTGCGGACCTGTATTTGATCGTGAGGTCCCCAGTGAGGTCTTCAGTCACCTGATTCACGAGCCCGTTGTACTACATTAACAAAGGCACGAGGGGTTGGTTGCACTCGATTGGGAAACCGATCCGCATAAACATGTGCCATTTTTTATTTCGTTTGAGCCACGCAACAGACACTATTCACACGCGACACTGACACTGACTGTATGTATAACTGAACTGAATAAAATAATAAACTGTACACAAACATCGTTCCAAATTCTTTCGCTTTTTTGTTTCCGATGCGATGAACCGGTAAGGCGGATTATATCCGTTGTTGCCAAACACGAGCACATGATATTGAGACAGGGCGGTACTCAAACTTCCAAAGGGCTATAACTTTGTTACTTTAATTTTACCAGAAAAATGGTAAAGGAAAAAAACATTTCTTTTGATCTGATCTATTCACTGTTAAAATAAATGACTCAACTTCGAAGTCACCCTGTATATACCTTTGGTGGCCTTTCCAGCAACACTGTCAATGTGAAGGCCCCATTGCAATCTTGGATCCAAAGTAACCCCCAGAAACTTGGATTCACCATCCAAATCACTGTCTCCAGGCAGGCTTCACATGGAGAACACCATTCTCTTTGTCTTATCTTTATTTAGCAACAGCTTATTGGAGCAAAACCACAGCTCAGCCTCATCCTGCGCAGCCAGAGACTGTGCCATTGAGCGCTCAAAACTGTTAGCGGTGTGAGAGTCGGTCGAATCATCCGCAAAGAGAGTAAAGTTTGCCATATTGTTATTGAGAGGTAAATCATTTATGTAAATTAAAAAATTTTGATGATGACGCTTTTAAACTCGAGCTTTTAAATCTAAATCGCCTTAATAAACCACCAGCTCCAAGATATATCGGGACGAAATATTACATTAACATGGACATCAACCCTACTGAGTTAGTCTGGGGAATAGCCAAACAGTAGTATGATCGTCATATTACGGAAAATGACTTTGGTGACAAGGGAGTTTTGAAAGTTTGGGGCGATGCTCTAGCGAATGTGACTCCCACAGTTTGGGGTGTATAAAACATACCGGGGACTTGATTAATAACGACTGGGATAAGCATCAAGTATTTAATAGGAAGGATACTAATATAATCATTCACTTTGGAGAAAGTTCATACCAAGAAATCCAATAATTCATACTTTTGTTGAAACAATTTTGAAAATCTATAGTTCTGAATTTTCTATGTGTGCACCTTAATGTAGATTATTGAATATTTGGATAGATATGGAAGTTACAAGCTTGATGTTTATTAAGGCGGCATATATTTAAAAGCTCAAGCTTAAGAGCACTATCATCAAAATATATTTTTTGTCTAGCATTTCACTCCAGAAAGAATTGAGCATTTTTATTATTGATGATGCTTCTTCTAAAGCTCTCATATTATGTCACATATCCACATCCAATGTTAAATGTTCCATCAAGTTAGCAAATGGATGTGTTATATTGTACGTTCCGTATGTATTTTTTATTTGAACTTTAGAAAACATCAAATGGCATGTCATACTCTACCCATGTTTATGTACTAGATTTGCAGGATTTTGAGAACTACGATTAGTAAATAATTTTGGATCGGTTTCCTCCAGTTAGGAAAATTAAGATCCGTTCATAATACGGAGACTATCTGTTTACTTATTTCGTATCGCGTTGATGACGTAACCGCCAAGAACGGTGACTACATCTATATTTGCGTTTACACTAACGTCCGCGGATAGTGGAGGATATGTATATATATATATATATATATATATATATACAATTAATTGTTTATTGGGAAATTGGCAAAACTCTTAGGCTTAAGTTGACTCTTTTGACGATAAAATCAAGCTTTCGGCATTCTCTATGGAGCCTTCATCAGGATTCTGAAAACACAATTGTGATGCTAGCAAAGAAAACAGGACAGATTGAAATTGTCATACAACTTACTCTTTGGTGAGGTTGCAGCCACAAGGTGTTTCAGAACGAACGTAGAAAAGATCGAACTTATAATCAGTATAAAAACGACAGATACCTTCGTTAAATGTTAAAAATATCAATCCACCCGAACAAGTTAAAAATATTACACGTGAGACGACATTTTGTTGAAACAGTCGAAATGCAGTCTCTAACCTTCTGTTTCCGCTACACGTGGAGAGGGGGACGGCACGGAAAGATAAAGCATCGACAGATGACAAGTGATTGACGCGACGGACCATGGAATTGTAAACCTCCCTGTCCAGCTTTGGGTATGAGGTATACGAGGGACGCTAGGTAAACCTCCACCCAAAATTACTAAAATGCTGAATTAACTTGTCTTGAAAAAAAAATTGTGTAGTTCATATGAGTATAAGAATGTGTAATATTGATACAACCTTGAAAAGATGGGTTATGTGAGTTTATATTAAAAATGTGAGTGAGAAAATGTATTCCAATTTTGTGAAGATGTTGGTTCAATTTGGATATGTAGCTGGCTTTTCGCAATTCAACAGGTAGGAATAAATGACACTGAGCTGCTTGACATCAGCCTTTTTATTCATGCAATGATCTGTCATGAAAATGTGGGACATTTCTATAAATAAACGTTTTGAGAGTCTTTTTTCTTTATCAATTGAATTAACAATTAATTGTATTTTGTACCCAACTGATCGTTGGCTTTGGCAATGACTACCGCTCATATATAGCGCAGATATATATATACATAGTCATGCCATAAGTTCTGTCCCTCGTTTTCAAACAAGTGTAGACCTGTTAATACTTGTCCGATTGTTTACATTGTGGTGTCAGTTGATTAAGCGCTTTTCGGGTAATTACATATACCTCAGTTTGTATTGATCTCTCGAAGCATAACGATGGAGTGGGGCAAGGCAGAGAACCGTATTGCAGTGATAGCTTTACATAAGTGTAATCACAGTGCTAGTCAGATTTTTGAACTCTTACGCGGCCTTCAAATATCGCGTAAATTTGTGTCTAGGACCATTCAGCGGTACAATGAGACGTCCTCTGTTGATGACAGGCCAAGAAGCGGAAGACCTCGTCAAGTAAGGACTCCAGCAGCCATCAAAGCCGTAAAAGCCAGGATTCAAAGGAATCCACTCCGGAAGCAGAAGATCCTATCCAGGGAAATGAAGATTCCTGTCCGGACGATGTCGCGCATCATTAAACAAGACCTAGGGCTAGGGGCTTACCGGAGACGTACGGGCCAGCGACTTACGGCCACCTTGCGACACATCAGGGCGACAAGATCCAAGAAGCTCTTGGAGAGGTACGCAGCTGGGGGATTCCGAAAGATTTTGTTCACGGATGAGAAAATCTTCACCATAGAAGAAAAATTCAACCGACAAAATGACAAAGTGTATGCAAGGAGTTTACAGGAAGCTTCGGAGATCATTCCGAGAGTTGAGAGAGGCCACCACCCTGAGTCAGTCATGGTTTGGTGGGGGGTGTCCTACGAAGGGGTCACTCAGCTCCATTTCTGTAAACAGGGCGTGAAAACAAAAGCGGCAAACTATCAGAGCGACATACTAGATCCTATCGTCAAGCCTTTAAGTGGTACATTGTTTGCCAACCAACACTGGGTCTACCAGCAGGATTCCGCCCCCGCTCACAAGGCTAAGAGTACGCAGCGCTGGCTGGAAAGCAATGTGCCAGAGTTCATTGCTGCGGAAGATTGGCCCTCAGGGAGTCCGGACCTCAATCCTTTAGACTACAAGTTGTGGGACCTGCTAGAGCAGTTGGCCTGCTCCAAAGCCCACCGTAATATCGAGTCCCTGAAAGCGGATTTGATCCGATCAGCGGCAGCTATTCCTTTGGAAGCTGTGCGTGCAGTGATAGATGAGTGGCCCGCGAGATTGAAGCAGTGTGTGAAGGCCAAGGGGGGACATTTTGAATAAAACTGTTTGATTATGAATTCTAAAAATGTTGTCGAATAAATAATATCTTTCATATAAATATATCTTATCTTGTTTCATTTTTATCATGAGATTATCATGGGACAGAACTTATGGCACGACACGTATATATATATATATCTGTTAGAAAATGGTTGTAGTTTTACTCTGACCCGCTAAAAAACGTCAAGGCAATAGGTGTACATGTTCTGAGATGATTTATGTCTTCTCGAGGTAGTTCTTTCCAAGCTAGCTGTAATTGGTGGCGAAGAGCTTCCAGGATTTGTGATATTTTATACTGTCATGAATTATGCAAATAAATTAAACTACTACTACTAGTGCTACTTCGATCAAAATGAACAATGGTTTAATTAACGTTTCCAATACACATATTAAAATGACCGCACTATACTGTTTCCTCGAAGAATTCGCGCTTTATTAATTCCGTTCTTTGCTTCTCTCGCTACAGAAGACTGAATGCATTTTTGTACTCTCAATATTAACTTTGCTATGCACTTTTTGATTATTTAATCGAAGGAATAAAAGACTTCCCGGGTATGGGATTTTCTGCCTATTTCACTCGGTTGATTCGACTGAGTGGAAAAGAAAAGATGTAAAAAAACTGTCGGTTACAGAGGATGTGATTCGTGTACAGAGAAACTTCGCATGGGAAAGAAATAACCGGAGGCTTTCGAAGGAAATGTAGCTAGTTTTTTTCAGCTGAAAATGTGGTGTGGTATCAGATATACACCTACATCTAAATTCAGCTGCTCGATGCTGTCGTTTTTCTTTTTCTTGTGTTTCTCAGATCTTCGAACGTATGAGTTGACAGTTGGAGGAATCATGTACAAAACAACAACTTTCAAGCATTTCGTCATTATTTACAAAAGAGTCAATACGAGGCTAAACCGTATGATACTTCAGTAGTCCTTGATTGCTACAGATAGTATACCAGAAGTAACCCAAAAAGATTTGGGAAAATGCAATACGCATCCTGACGTCTTGCCGCCTATACACCTACAGTATCAACAATTAATCAAGAAGCAACCTGTGTTTTATGCTCTGAGTCAATCACTCCACTTACGTTTAAACTGAAAAGGGTCAGCAGGCTATACCAAATATGGTTTTATTTTCCAACGATAAGGAAGCTGAATCCTTAAACTTATGTTCCAGAAGTCACCTCAACAAATGTGTCCCTTTAAAACTTCAAACATTAGGACTAATATTTTATTATTTATTTCTGGTACTGTTATTGTGATTGTGAAGATCTTTAAATTCAAAATAGGTTTTCGGCTGTTGCTGTTGCAAAAGTTACGTAACCTTTTTTTTGCTATTTTGATCACTTACTAGTAATTCGAATTTCTCTTTATTAATGGTAGAGTGCCCATTCCTAGGGCAAACCCTTTGCAATGATTTTCCTTTCGCAAATTTAATAGTTTATTGATTGTGACGTTTCACAGGTATTATATCTTTCTTTCTCAGCGATTCAGCATTATGTTGAAATCTTTTGGACACTAGTGTTATAGTATTATTAACGACTATCTCATAAAACATCGTTGATCCCTCGTAGAGTTGGTTTCGCTCATTGGTAACCAGCGCCACGTTGTAATTTCTGCACGTACTAGCCGTATACGAATATTTGCTTTACTATCAAGATACCTTCTTTACCTATCAAGATACCTTATTTTACTATCAAGATACCTTGTATTAAAAACTTGTAGAGACGGGTCAAGCGCCAACTTTTTTTCTTCTTGCCGGTGAGGTTTTTTGCTTGTGCGTGGGTCTTTTCGTTATGTTGGTTTGGGTGCTACCTCGTCCATTTTCTAATTAGATTTTAAACTTCAGCGTACTAAGGCATTTCGGAGAACCACCGTTCATACTCCTACAGCTTTGTTTTGTAGCTGCCTGGTAGCTGTTTCGCAGCTGATTTTGCTGGAAGGCTTCTTGACAAAAAACCCTGTTCTTATTAGCAAAATCGGCTGCGAAACAGCTGCAAGGGAACCATAAAACAAAGCTGAAGAAGTGTGAATGGTGGTTCTCCGCAATACCTTCCCACGCTAAAGGTTAAAATCCCATAAGAAAATGGACGGGGTAGCACCCAAGTCCACATAACTGGACGTAAGGTACAAAATAAAAATAATCTGTGGTTTGGGCCGTTGATATCCCAGAATCTGGAAATGGTTACCAACGAAGTTACCCACGCACAGCCATACCTCAACGGAAAGAAGAAAAAAATGCCGCTGGATCCGTCTGCACACGCAAGTTTTTAAAACAAGGTATCTGGATAGGAGAAGAAGGTGTCTTGATAGGTAAGGAAGGTATCTTGATAGTATAACAAATATTCTATACGACTAGTACGTGCAGAAATCACGTGGTAATACTAACAATACTGAATCGCTGAGAAAGAAAGATATAGTACGTGTGATATTATACAATCAATAAACTATGAAATTTGTCAAAAGAAAAATCATTACAAAGAGTTTGGCCTAGGAATGGCCACTATACTACTGATAAAGAGAAATTCAAATTACTAGTAAGTGATCAAGATAGTAAACAAAAGTTACGTGATTTTGGCACGTGACAATGTTTCATTCAAAATGCTCATTAATTTTTGTCGGCGCTACTGAATCTGCTTTTCTGGATTTAAGTCTGACTATGCGTCTGTGTTTATGCCTCAAAACTTCCCTCCATGTGTGTATTAATACTTGTTTCCACATCAAGCGCATGCGCGACGAGACAGTGAGACCGATAGGATGCCATTGCAATTAATGAGAGAGACGTCACTTGTACAACCTTCGAGAATAAACAGGCATTCCTATGAGCACGTGTTTCCTTCATAAGCCACCGTTCATCAGCAGCAAAATACAAAAACATTTTGGTCCTTCGAGCTTGGATATACATCAGTGCCGTGAATTCCCTGAGAAAACACACACACCTTGGAGAAACAGCCAAATTTAGAAGTGAAGTTAGTTGTGCGTTCCCTTCAGAAATTCCAAGGTAACCTACAAGCTACAAGTTACATAGAGATAAAGCAATTAGCCTATTCGTTTCATACACTCCATACTTACCAAAGGCCTAGCTGCGTATTTTCATGCATATTCATTCACTTCGTTATGTATCACTTATATCTCAATTTATACTTAGTTGTGTGGATTACTTTAAGCTTTATACTTACATTTCTTACGCGTACCTTCTTGTGCGTGTCTTGCTTTGCTTTGGGCATTTTATAAACATGGAAGATTCAACTCTTCGACAGCTTATCCGTAAACGAGGTGCATTCATAACGCAACTTAGATTGTTCAAAAAATATATTTCTCAGCTAGAGGAGGCGATACAAGATGTTCCTTTGCAGACCTTAGACAAATTTCTTATCATTAAGGGTAGAGAAATACGAGAAAATGTTTCAAGACTTTGAGCATGTGCAATCTGACATTGAATCTACTTCAGACGATTTCGATGCTCAGTTACAAGAGAGAGAAAACTTTGAATGAGTTTATTTCAGCTATCAAATCTCTCGAAAGTAAGCATTATATAATACTATATAATACTATTCCGAAGCTAAAGTTATACCTTCTTGCTTACTCAACTTGTTGTTAAGGTAAAACAATCAATGAGTATACCCTTTGATGCTGCCTTCCTTTGGTCTGACTCCACGGTATGTCTAGCCTGGATAAAAACTGAGCCTAACAGACTTCAATCCTTCGTTCAAAACAGGGTAGCACAAATCCATACGCAAACACAGGCAGAAAGTCTGTTTTATTAGTATTTTTGCAGCTGGTTCAGACATATCTTCAGAAAGATACTGTGAATTACAGTAGGTTGATGTTTCTGGTTATTTTTAGACGTAGCTCAAAAAAAAAACACGTTGCAGATTGAGGATGATCCGAATTCTTGAAGTTGACTGTACAAGATTTTCCCCTCATGTATATATTACCTTTGTCAAGGTGCTGGCAAATTATGAGATAATATTTTATTATGTTTAAGATCCCATTACACCCATATCACCAAAGCATAGTTATTCAAGGCTTCTCAGCAGGAGATCCTTGTATAATCCCGAATAGCTCTAATATATCGCATAATGAGGACTGTTTTTAACGTATTTTTGTACTTTCATACTTAAATCATAATTGTAATCGGATTAACAAAGTTTTTTAAGCTCCTCATACCAGCCGCGGTGCCCTGGCATTTAGGACTCTGCCTGCGAAGTTGCTTCGGTGTAAAAAAATAATGAAAAATGATTGTAGTAAAATATATTTTCTTTGTTCCAGATACCAGCCGAGAATAATGCGACCCCCCTGTTAGACGTCTCAGCCCTGGAGAGGCGCTTATTAGCCGGCAAACGTGACCTTCCCCCACTACCATCGACAAGTGATGGTGCCACTTCAAAGGCAGCCTACGATTATCATGCCGCACAGCTGGAGAGATTCCTGGAAGAATACAGAGCACTCCAGAAAGAACTGACCAAGATGAAGGAAACCTGCGAAGAGGTAGCGGCTGAAGAAGGACAACAGGAGGTCATTGTATCGCCTAGTTCACTTGAAGAGTCCGAGGACTTTAAACATTTTGAGAATGAGCTTACTAAGTATCTTATTTCGGAGAAGTTGTCGCCTAGTATAACCAGTGATTTGCTCAAAAGCTAACTTCTATAGCTTACTCAACTAGTAGGAAAGTTAAATGATATTACTCTCGTACTTTGCCTTGTGAGTAAAAATGCAATAATTTAAATTTATTTGAGAGACACAAGAAAAACGTTTCTCCAGAATTAGTATCTAGACCGAACAAAGTTTGGAACACCGAAAACAGTTTCAAGAAGTACTGCTCCCTTCCAAATTTTGCAGCAGTTCATTTGGACACAAACATAATGATAACCAAGAAAAATACATTTACCATAGAGTAAAATAATAAATCTGTATGACAAAATGTTTACCAATAGAAGCATCACAGACACAGCTTGAAACTCTACTAAAATGCTCCGATCAACTGCTAAAGGTTTTTAATGAAGTGAAGTAGACTCTTTTGAATTTTATCCATATCAAAATATCGTCTACACTGGGAATAAATATATAGCAGTAGTAAATAAAACTTATATACTTTTCTCCACCACGGCTTACGATAACATCAATATGCCTTTGTGCAGCAAACGAGCCTGTCTTTATGACAACTAATGACACGCAGAAATCGCTCCAATAAGAGACATATATTTGTTCATTCTTTAAGAATCATTAGGCACCTGCTTTTGCAAGTCAATTCGCCAGGTAATTAATTGAATGGTGAATTACCACATTCCCAATAAACTTTGGTGTCCAGCGATCTATGAGGAGAATACTCAATTTGAATTCTACGTGGAGACAGTTAATTTGAACAATTCTCGTATATTAAGAAGATCGTTAGTTTCGTTGATGTTTTCTGTTCTGTGGGTATTTGTGGTCATACAGAAAAAATAATATATTAGAATTGCTGGCAAAACTGCCCTTCAACTGTTCCAGAAATACAACACATATTTTATGTTGTTGAGCGGCAGAGCTGTTATGTAAAAAACGCGAAAGGTTGGAAAATCTCGAAAATAGAGATACTACAGACCAAAATATGTGAATTGACCTGAACATACCTCAGTCCAAGAGTTGATAGTTTGCGAGATACAGGGTGTCAAAGTAACAATTTTATTTTCTATTTTTCCTTATTGTTTGAGAAGTATTTCAGATTTTGGCATAAAGCTCTAGAATGAGAAACAAAAATCCGTTATGTTTTATGGCCAAACTTCTAGGAGGCGCCACTTACTAGCACAAAAAAGTTAGGATAAGTTATTTACCGAAACAGTGCTGTAAGCGACGCCCTCCAGAAGTTTGGGCATAAAAAATTAGGGATTCTTGCTTCTTATGCTAGAAAACCTCTCTATACCGAGTTTTATGCCAAAATCTAAAATTCTTCTCAAGCAATTAGGAAAAATAAAAAATAAAATTGTAAATTTGACACCCTGTATCTTGCAAACTATCAGATTTTGGACTAAGGTATGTTCAGGTCAATTCACATATTTTGGTATGTAGTATCTCCAGTTTCGAGATTTCTCCTCTGATACTAGTTAGCACGAAGTGAATGACAGCTAGTTCCTAGTTGACATCATCCTCTACATAATACCATAAAAACCTACATAATGTCAAAAGAAACCGACACAATGTCACTTTTTAAGCTCCGATCATGTTAATAGCAAACGCGAACAAGTATGCTGACAAATAGACTGAACGGCATAGACCTTATGTTGTGTATAAATTACAAAACTTGAGAAAACCTGACGTTAAAACATATTCTTGATTATGATTCTTCCCCGTTCTATGTGTGGAAATTAAAATTTTGTATGGCAAGTAGAAATTTTTCTATAAGACATACAAATATGTACTTAACTCAAAAACTGAATGGAGTGTGTAGCTTGGATTAACGTTGAATAGCTTTACATTCCGAACCTCTGACAGGGAGCATAATATCATCAACTCAAACATTCCGTGTGCGTTTATGAGACAAAGTTTAGAGGGCGTAAACGGATAATCATGTCAGCAGCCTTCTCTGTCGCATAAGGCAATTCGCCTAATATGCTTAATATTCTCGAATAAGTTAGTTAAGAGACCCGAAATTATCTCCATTTTCTTAATGGAGATAGATGGAACCGTATATACACCACCCAAGAAACTCCATAGAACAACGCATTAATGTGTTTGCCTGGCAAGCAAAGTAGCTGTCTATTTTCTGAAATTGGTACGGTTTCGGTGAGATTTTCCTTGAATTAATTAAAACTAGTATAACTATACTAGTTTTGTGAATAAGCCGCGAAGGGTCGTTGGGTTTACAGTTAGAAGTAATGGTGGTCGTAAAAACGAGCACAAGATTCCTAACCCTATTTTGAAGCTTCAGTTTCAGGGTACTAAAATCCTTTTAATATCAATAATTTTCTTAAACTGCAGGAAGTACAAAATTGTAGAAATTGGCGATTTTCGTCTGAAAAAAAAAATAGTTTTTGGTGACTATCATAACCTTATCTTGTATTTTTTAGTTTTAGGTTTGTTATAAGTTAGATATACGTTTTTGTAATCAATCAGGCAATTTCCATAATTACTCATAATTTGTAACTAGCATTTTCTGGACGTTCTCTTCTCGTACCAAATAAGCTGGAAGACCTTAATATAAAAGAAAAAATGGTAACGAATACGAAAACTAGCTGTTGCAGTTTATCGGATTATTATTTATAGCATGACTTAATCATGGATATAACGAGGTAGCTGCAACTCGCTTTTCCATCCTGGAGGAAATAAGATTTGGAAAGAAATCATTGCACCGAACTTCACACTGTTTAAGAACGTATAGTAAAGTTAAGCTTCAGCTAATAACTTTTATTAACGCTTGTCAGTTAAGATTTTATTTGAAAGCCTAGCAGATAAATGTTCTAGAAGAATATGTTCCTCTAGCAACATAAAGACTGCTCTCGAGTTGAACCATATAGTCCAGTAGGCAGACTCGCAATACAAAGTTTTCCTTGTAATGTTGACTGCTATTTAGCACTGACAACTACTGTTCAATCGATATTTAGTGTGAAATATTCTTTGACTCCTGGTGTCACATTCCACTTGCAATTGAAACTGTAAACCTTGAATATCATCCTAATATAATTTTTATATAGTTATAGCGGCCACACTGTGACCCAGCTGAAAATGCGAACTGGGAAACAGTTCCAACAGACAGGTTGCTGTTTTCATTCTCGCAGTGGTCAATTCTGGTAATAGATAGCATTTTGTGCTGTCTTATTCCAACAGACCTTAAACTCTGTATAGAGGATAGTTTGGTTCATTGTTTTACCTGAGACCAAGCCTAGACAGCTGTCCAAGGTTTGCTCTCTGTAGACTGACAAACAAGAGTTATATTAATAGTTAATTCAAATTTTATGGTTTCATTTGTAATATACATAGAGTAAATGAGTTAGTGGTAATCACGTTTTTTTTATCGCAGCAGCCGCACAGGCAGAAGCCTAAATGACGGAACACCGCGGCTGCTATGATGATCCCAAAGAAATTTTGTTAATACGATTTTTGAATTGCCCAAAGTTAGTAGAACTGGGAAAAGCTTCCTCTTGTAGATTGTTCCACAATCTCTAGAACCTCGGGACAAAGGAGCGGTCGTATCGGCCAGTTCTGGATGTACGAAGTTCGACACGGTTAGGATGGGACGCCAAGGTCAGGCGGGTCTGTCTGGCAGGCACATCGCGCGGCGGCATCATGGAAGAGAGTTCTGAGGAGCAAATCCCGTTGGTGTAGCGGTAGAAAAGAGCTAGATCGCCGACGGCTCGCCGGTGCGAAAGGGTCTCGAGACTGTCTGTTAGAGAAGAGTCATCGATCAGTCGAACCGCCCTCGTCTGGACAACATCGAGCATGGACAATGTAGTCGGGGCGGCATCACCCCTAACGTCTGAGCAATACTCGAGGCTAGGCCTTATCTGGGCCTTGTATAGAGTGAGAAGGTCATGCGGAGAAAAGACTTGTTAGCCCTAAACAAATAGCCTAGCTTTTTCGCAAGCAGCTGCTGCTATTGACGAGATGTGTTCATGCCCGATCATGTCCTCGGTGATCTGGACGCCGACCAGCCGAAAGGAATGGCTCTTTGGCAGAACTCGGCCATCCATCGAAACCGGATGTTTTGGAAGCACTGAACTGCACAAGGTTGTTGCGTCCCCAAGCAGTGATAGCCCCCTTGTCAGAGAGGAAGTCGTCGCTAGTCTTCTTCTTTCCAGCTCAGCGGCAGAGATCGGCTTGTCGCTCTGAATTCCTGCATGTAGAGTGCTGTCATCAGCGAAGCTGTGGATTGGGTTGATCGTGCAGGAAAGGAGGTCGTTGATATGTAAGAGAAACAGTGTTGGAGCCAAGACCGATCCCTGGGGAACACCCGCGTTGACGTTGTGGGATGAAGAGGAGAACCCGTCAATTACGACGGATATCTTGCGGCCAGAGATAAAGTCGTCAGTCACCCATCTGCAAAGCTTTTCTGGAAGGCCGTAGGTTGGAAGTTTGCTTAAGAGAGCAGCGTGCCACAGCTGATCGAACGCTTTCGTGATGTCAAGAGCAACGACATGAGCCTCACCATAAGACTGGATGAGTTTACTCCACAATTGCGAGACGTAGGCAAGGAGGTCCCCTGTGGATCGTTGGTGCCGGAAACCATACTGCCTGTCGCTAATCAAGCTGCGACTTTCGAGGTAGTCCAGAAGCTCGCAATTTATGCACCTCTCCATGACCTTACTTATAACAGAAAGCAGAGCTATAGGCCTGTAGTTGTAGGGGTCGGTCTTAGATACTTTTTTTGGGATGGGCTGGACATGAGCAAATTTCCAGTTTTCTGGGAAGGTGCCGGATTCATAAGATATCTGGAAGAAACTCGAAAGAACTGGAGCAAGCTCCGCTGCACACCTCTTCAGTACAATGGCAGGAATCAAGTCCGGACCAGAAGCTTTGTTGATGTCGAGCGACAAGAGCACTCGTCTCACGGTCTTATGTCTGAATGTTACCTCCCGCATAGTGTAGGGAATCCTTTGAATTGATGGCGCTTGGGCGTTGGGGGGAACGTCCATGGTGGAGTTGGCAACAAAGATCTTGGCTAGCACTTCCGCCTTGGCCTTTGAGTCGAATACAATAGTTCCATCCTGACATGTAAGTGGTGGAAGGCTACTGTGTGAGAAGTTCTTTCCAATTTGCTTGGCCAGCGTCCAGAAAGACCGACTGCCATTGCGCTGCGACATTACCCTGTGCCTAACTTTTATATAGTGCTGGTTTTTGGTATTGCGAACCTCTTCGTTATATTTGTTTCTGGACTCGACGTCGGCTTGTCTGTTCTCTACAGTGGGGTTTTGTAAGAAGGTTCTGTGTACCTTGATCTTCTGCTGGCGAGCAGTGTCACACGATTTCTTAAACCAGCCGTTGGACCCTGGTTTAGGCACACATCAATGTTGCTGTTAATCCCGCAGATGTTCGGAAAACAGATTTTATCGTCGACGTTGTTCCCTCGAGCCCACCCTCCACCCGGACATTCCGAGAGTGGAGTGAGTTTACGTTCGGAGTTCTTAGTGCTCGAGGGATCCATCATCATTAATTTCTTTGTTTTGGAGGATAACCGACTGCATAGCTTAGGTGAAGAAACATGCGGACATCTATACGACACCCTGGGAAAAGCTAGCGGGTGGTACCGCCTCGGTCGACTGGTCCTTGTCCACCACCTACTTTTTACGTGTTAATGATATTAAATAGACCTAAAGTGGCCCGTTGGCGAACTTGTACCGCCACCTGGCAATCGGTAGGTACTGAGGTATTCCTTAACGCATGTACAATCACTTGAACGGGAAGAAGCTGTATACTGGATACAACAACTTCCAGAACAAGCATTTGCCACAACCCCGCTGAGTAGGGGTGTTTCTCTAGCAGTAGTTCAATAGAATAACAGTCACGAAGGAAGATGATTTTATTAACTCAATCGAAAGGCTGGAATCGCTCCAAAACGTAAAATCGTACTTAACTTCATCCTTCATGTTAAATTTTCATTATGTTAGCAAATTCATGAGAGGAAGAAGTACCTTTGAATGCATATGCATGATTCGCCCTCTCCCAAATGTTCTTTGCTAAGTTAAACATTTCTTTATATGTCTATGATTGTAAGGAAAATATAGTACACATTGCTAATATTTTAGTTAGTTTCCAAAGCTGCACTGCTGTTTTACCAACCTTGATGGCTGCAGGACGGACACCTCGCATGATTCGCAATACGTCTAAGAAAATGGCTTCAAGCAGATGTACTGTAAAATTCACATGCCTTCGAAACAACTAGTACAATTTTCCATGTAGTGCAATGACATCCATCTATCTCGGAACCAGCAGTGCACTATTTGGATTTCTACTTTTTTCTTTCGGGCTTGTCCTTTTTCCTTCTCGGCCACTTGACCGATTTTCAAAAACTACAAATGTTGTTTGTCCTTGATACTTTAGTAACCTTGTGGCCAAGGATTAGCGGACAGGCAGACCGGCAAACCGACAGACCGACGTAAATGAGTGACCTGGTTTTTCGTGATGTACATTTTTTTTAAATAAAACTTTATTCTACAGTCATTTTCACAAATTTTATAGCAAACAAGTTTCTCTAATCTCTGTAGAAAACTGGCCTCGAAAACAACAATATTTAAAGTGCGGTTTTAAGAACAACAAATTCAACAATTTAAGTTATTAAAAAATTTCTGAATAAATGTACATTCTTTTCAATATTTGCTAGATTATTATATGTTCTTACCGCATCAGTAACAGGGTTTTTTAATACTATTTATTAGTTCTAGTAGGAATCTGGTACAAAATATATGATCTTGTTTCAGCCATGCACATCATGCGTAATCAGATAGATAGATAGATAGATACTTTATTGTCTTCGGATCATAGAAATGATATAAGACTCGTCAGGCATATCTCTACGAGTAGTACATTATTATCTACAAAAATTAAAAATATAGTTAAGTATAAATACATAAATTTGTCGGTTAAAAGTGGATAAAAAACACAGTTTAGTCGAGAAAACAACAGATACAATAATAATAAACAGAACAAGGTGTAAAAGAAGTAAGTACAATAAAAATAGAAAAAAAAAATAATAGGTACGCATATACGAGTAAATATATACACACATATATACACATACATAATACATATATACACACATATATACACATACATATATCTATATATAGACACACATACATATACATATATACACATATATATATATATATACATACGTATATATATATATACAGCCATAGTTGCCTATTTAATTTTTTTGTTCATCACTCTTACCCTGAAAGAAACTCGGTTACTGAGTAGTAGCATCTTTCTATTAACAGACTCCTCAGCGCTTTCTTGAACCTATTTGAACATCTAATATCTTTTAGTATTGATGGCAACTTATTGAATACCTTGGTGCAGGCGTAGGCTGGTGATTTTTCGAACATTGACAGTGTATGCGAAGGTATACTCAAGTCCTGTTTCGCTCTAGTGTTGTAGTCCGTGTTTAAGTCCTTGTTCCGCAGAAACTGGCCCCTGTGATTGAAGGTGTAGAGGGCGCATTTATAAATATATATACTCGGAAGCGTTAGCAAGTTATTATGCTGAAATATTGCTCTACATGATTCTCTCCTTTTAATGTTAAATATCAGCCTTACAATACGTTTCTGCAAAATAAACACTCTGGACGCGATGCATGCTTGTCCCCAGACGATGGTGTGATTTGACAGATGCGAATACACCATTGCGTAGTACACATCTATCAGGGTTGATTTGGGGACATTTGGCTTTAATTTCAATATCGCATAGTAGGACCTATTGATTTTCCTGCATACACTGTCAACTTGTTGCTTGCAATTTAATCCTGCATCCAACTCAATACCCAGGAAGGTCGTAGAGTCTGAGATAGTTCTGTTAATGAGACGTGGAGTACTAGAGTAAAAGTGAACAACTACCGTCTTGTCAGCATTCAAGATCAGACGATTTGTTTGGCACCACACTTCCATCTCAGATTTTATGATTCCAATGTTAAGGTACAGATCTTCAGGCGAATCTGCAGTTACTACAGCCGATGTGTCATCAGCATAGTTCACTACTGCACCTGAGAGCTTGAGATCGTTTATAAATAAGATGAAAAGAAGTGGTGACAATACAGATCCCTGAGCTGCACCTATATTTATTTTATAGGTAGCTGACTGCGCATCGTTCACTCTTACTCTAAGTTCTCTGTCTGTCAGGAAAGACACTAGCCAGTCCAGCAAGAAGTCTCTAATACCTATATTGAAAAGTTTCTCCCTTAGCAAATCTACATTAATGATATCAAACGCTTTGGACAAGTCTCCAGCAACTAGATGACCCAAGTCTATTGCTCGGTATATGTGGTTCATAAACTCAAAAGAGGCTGTCTCAATCGAGCGTGATTTCCTGAACCCATGTTGGTTATTGGAGATGATGTTGTATTTTTCAGTATAGCTGGCTATGCGCGCGTGCAGTACTTTCTCAAATATCTTTGAAAAAACTGACTGAAGAGATATTGGACGATAGTTTTCGACTTGAGAGGGATCTCCCTTTTTCAATATAGGTACCACAATGGCCAATTTAAGATTTTTAGGAAATTTACCTTGATGCACCGACATGTTTATGAGCACAGCTAGTGGTCCTGCAATTTGATGACACACACTTTTAACTATTCTTGTTGACACACCATCACTTCCACACGACTTATTATTTCGAAGGTTGTTTATCACATTGGTCACTTCATCTTCGGTAGTTTCGCTGTAGAACATTGACTGAGCTAGTGAGGTTGTTGACAGACTTGTAGTTGTGGGCTGTCCTCCAAAGTGTACATGGAGCTTCTTCTCTGCTATTGTAGAAAAATACCTACCAAATGCGTCGGATGTACCTTCGCTTCGCAGATCTCCAACGGATTCTATATTTAAGATTATTTGATTGGTACAGCTGCTTCGTCCTAGTTCTTTGTTTACAATTTCCCATACCTTCTTCGGTTTATTTTCTGCATTTTCAATTAGATGTTCATGATATCGTTTTTTAGTAGTTGTTAGTAGTTTTCTGTGTTTACTTTTTCTTTGTAGGTAATATTGTCTTAGTTCGGAGTTATCTTTGTTATTTTGCAGGAGGGTGTGTATTTCCCTCAAATTTTTACTGGAGGATCTTATTTCCTCCATTATCCAGGCTTTAGTGTGTGAGTACTGCTTAAAAATCGCTACTCTTTCTGGACACGCGGTATTAAAATGCCATAAGAAAGTATTGATGAAGTTTTCAAACGCCGTGTCTATATCTTCATCTTCAACTATCGACCAGTGTTCTTGAGACAGGTTGGCTTTAAGGTTCTCAAGGTTTTCACTTTTTATTGTTCTTATTCGACGTGACTTGCTAATGTTTTTAGTGGATTCGCTGGTTGACGTGATGGAGATCGAGAGCATTTGGGCAGTGTGGTCGGATATATGTGGTTCAAATACTGTACAAGTGATGAATTGTGGACTGAGATTTGTCGTCATGTAGTCTATTGACGTATTGGATATTGTGTTATTCCTGCTGATAGCGTAGCGTGTAGGTTCGTTGCAGTGATTTACAAGGTTGAACGAATCTAAAATATCTCGAAGCATCATGGTGTTTATTGTTGGGCGAGAATAGTCAATGTTTAGATCGCCGCAAAGAATAATCTTGTCGCGTGTGGCTGATACGTGATCGAGAATTGCCGAAAGACTCTCGAGAAAGGTTCTTATGTTACCAGATGGCGGACGGTATACACATATTACTATTAGGTTCGTTTTTGTGCTTTGCAGAGTAGCTATGGTACCACAGCATTCGATGTGTCGTTCTACGGAAAACTTCTTGACATATGGAAGAATTTTTGTATTACAGTTATTTTGATTATTTAAAATTTTACATTGCTCAAATTCCAACAGCTTATCTAGTTTACTAACATGCTATTATGCATATTATCTGTGTTGGCAAGTCGGTCATTGTTGAACAAGGTTCTTAATATACTATTTTGCGAAGCTTATGCTTTATGAACTTCAGTTTTACCACATATTCACTAAAGTGTATGTAAAAATGTTTATTTTACTTTTATAGTTAAGTAGTCTCTGCTTCTGCGCAAAACAGCTATCATCGACGTTGTTTTATCAAAAAGATTGTTAATGTGACTGAACCAATTCAATACTTCCATGATCTTATTCAATGTGTACTTGATATATGTGTTCCTTATAAAACGAAAAAGATCAGTAAAGTTCGTCTTCCCTGGATTACGTCAAACATCAAATTTATGATGCGGTTAAGGAACAAAGCTTATTCAAGGTACAAAAAAGTCGTAAAAAGCATGTGTTTTTCAGATGAAATTAATAACAAGTGGATATATTATAAACAGCTACGAAACCTGGTAACTGCTTCTATAAGACTGGAAAAAAATCGAACAACTTGGCAATCATGGGACACATAGCAATGATGAATTTGTAAATTCAATCGGAGCGGATTCATTAAATGACTTTTTCATAAATGCTGTAAATGAGAAGCCCATTGATGAGAGTACATAAAACCATTATCTACACAATACTATCCCTACTGTTACTGTTTCATCTTGTTACTGAAGACAAAATTCTTGAAATTTTTAATGAAATCAAGTCGCACGCAACAGACCTTGATGGGTTTAATATTGATATATAATTACATTCGTTCTACCTTTTTGTGGGAAAGCTCTAACGCACATTATTAATTTTTCGCTAGAATGTGGATGCGTACCAAAAACATGGAAAGCGGCTAGAGTGAGACCAATACCTAAAAATGATAATCCACAAACTCCAGGAGACTATAGACCTATTAGTGTTATACCGCTTTTATCTAAAATACTTGAGAGAATTGTTCATGAACATGTGTTAGCTTATATTGAAAGAAATAAGTTAATAGACAATCAGGATTCCGAAAAAACTACAGCACTGTTACAGTTTTAACTAATCCTTGCGATGACTATGTGAGCGCTATTGATGGTTCTTGTGTAACAACAGCTGTTTTTATTGATTTGAGTAAAGCTTTTGACTGTTTGAATCATAGAATGCTTCTAGCAAAGTTACATTACTTCGGATTTTCTCATGAATCATTTACCTGGTTCCAGAACTATCTAACTGGACGCGTACAGAGGGCCAAAGTTGGACATTGCTTTTCTGATGAAAAGGAACTGGCTAAAGGTGTCCCTCAGGGATCAATTTTGGGGCCGATTTTATTCACGTTGTATGTCTCAGATCTAGTTAACTCCATCAAGTTCTGTCGTGTGCACTCATATGCTGATGATACTCAGATTTACCTTTCATTCACTCCCTCTGCGTATATCGAAGCAAACAGAATGTTAGCTGCCGATTTAAACAACTTACGTAACTGGTTCGAGAACCACGGCCTATGCATTAATTCGAAAAAGTCTGCTGTCATTACGTTCAAATCTAAACACAGTAATTTTGATAGTAATCTAATGAATCTATGTAGCGAAAATGAAACACTAGTTCATAAATCGACAGTACGCAATTTGGGGATCATATTTAATGAATATCTAACGTTCCACGATCATGTCACAAAAATCGTTGAGAACTCTTACGCAAAACTTAAAACACTTTACAGTTATAAATCTGTTCTACCACAAAAAACGAAAATAAGACCCTCTGACTCTCTGATGTTGAGTAAACTGCAATATGGTGATTCGGTTTCCGGTCCATGCCTGACACAGGCTGAGACGTACAGAACTCAAAAGGTTCAAAATAGTTGTGTTAGGTATTATCTTGGTGTAGCAAGAAGAGAGAGAATTTCTAATCATTTAAGATAAATAAATTGGCTTACGATGCGGCAGAGATGGATGGTTCACTTAATAACACTGGTCCACACTACACTGATGACAAAGACGCCAATATATCTTAATAGTAAGCTTAGTTTCAGGTATGAACAGCATTGCGTTAACCTACGACCTGTGGGTTACACACATACCGTATCATAAAACTGCTCAATTTAGGAAGTCATTTTCTTATATCGCACACAATTTATACAATAGACTGCCATCAAGTGTAAAAACACTTTCCAAATTTAGTTTCGCAAAGAAGGTCAAGCAATTCGTTTTAGATAACATTGTTTCAATTTTTGAATGAATTTTAAGTGTCTTTGTTGTATCAGGCTGTTAATATGTATCTTGTACTAACCTATTCATCCTTTTTTGTATCGAGCTTTTTTTCAATGTGTTTAGTGAGTGCCTTGTTAGTGTGTGTTCGTGACATTTACATTTTCTTTTAATCTGCTTTTTAATTTGTTTTTTCAATAAAATTGTACTGTATTTTCTGTGTAGCCCTGGTTGGTGATAAGAGCAGATTCATAGCTGATACCCGCCAGGTAAAATAAAGGCCTATTATTATTATTATTATTATTATTATCGATAATTAATCCCAGGTATTTGATGCTTGATACTTTTTCTATTCTGACGTCGTTTATTCTTATACAAAAGTTTTCAACTATTTTATTCTTCTGCAAAAAATTAGATATTTTGCTTTATCGATCTTAATCTTCAGTTTATTCGAATGCAGACATTTACAGTAAAGAGCAAGATCTAAATTAACTTCATCACCCTGAGCCTGCTACGTTTCATATAACATAAAAAAATAGTACCTCATTTTCCCCGATTACAATACTTCCTCCGCCAGTTGACGTAGTAAGTAGAAATATCCCAAGTTAAAAAAAACTGGGCGATCCCAATGCGCTTATCCGTGCAAAGTAAAAACGACAAATGAATAGACCTCAAGTGTAGCTTATGGTACTCGTATAAGGAGCTTCTACAGTTATTTCTGTAGATATAAACCTTATCGACGATACTACCATCCTGCATTCCATTTCTATGTTCTTTCTTTGTTTTCTTTCCTGTGACAGAAAATTTAGCTATGCAATATGAGTGGCTGCGCTCGCTTCCCGTATTCATGTTAAACGAAAGCCCGTTTTTAAAGGATCAGTATATAAGATGCACGGGTCTGCTTTGTTTCCTTTCAACAACGAAAGCCTGAAGAAAGAATTTCAAACAAAAAAAAGCTGGTTCCCGCAAGTAGGTATGCTTACTGGATCTGCAGTTTTGTGGTCCTGGTGGTTTACCATTGAATGAATTTCTGTTTTTTCTGGTTACAAATAATATGATATTCAAATTAAAAAACACCCTAACTTTGTGTGAATCTCGTGTTGATGCTGTTTTTAATAACTATACGCATTGTAATTAAAAACCGATTCAGTAATCCATAGATCAAACGCTTTCATCTGTCACTCCACGCATCGGGGGTTAAAAACATACATTATTACGTAAAAAATCAATGTAACCAAACGATAAAATGCCAACTTGTTCTTGACGTCTGTTTTAAAAAAAAAACTACTTAAAGTTACGTAGTACCCCTGACGAACGTTAACTGAATTGTCATAGTGGTTGAAATCGGGTTTAAGTCGAGTTGTTTTTGATGAGAACAGCATCTTAGAAAACTCCCAAACTACATTCATAGTTTCAAAAGCATTTTACTGAACCATAAATATAGATGAATCAAAAGTTAAAGGCTTAATCAACGTTACACCTACAAACTATACATTATTTAAAGTTTCCGTACCTACCTTACGCAAGGCGATTCATTAACCGAGCCGGTTGCTTTGATCTCTATGATTAAAACTTTTCTCTGTATATCGTTTGTAGGAACTATTTAAATTGCAAAATGGAATAAGTGCGTTTTTATAACGAAGCTGTAACATATAAAGCATTTTCCCGGTTATCAAATGGTAATTTGTTGCTTTGACAAAAATAAATAACCAGTAGTCGAAAAGTAATTATGAACAGGGAAATAACTTCATATTTAATCTGACTGTTGGTCCTAGGAATATTCAAACTAAATTTTTCCTGGATATGGTACACGATCGCATATTGGTCTACAGAACCCAAAAAGCTATCAAAAAGCCAAAACATGAAGTAATGGAATTTAATGAAATTTATTATAGTAATAATAATAATAATAATAATAATAATAATAATAATAATAATAATAATAATACATTTATTTCCAACAGGTATACACCCGATCACAGGAAATTAGTGAAATCAAAACAAAATGGTACCATATATATACATGTATACACACATAAGTACACATATATATAAACAATGAATCAGAAAATAGAAAAACATCAGTGATCTGAATGAACACATAATGCATAGGTGTTGGAACAAAAAAAAGAGAAGAAAAGAAAAACATAAAAGTGCTCCAATTTAAGAATAACCATAACTGACACCATCAACAAAACGATTTTAGCTCAATTGCTCCCTGTAAATGTTTAATATTTTATTAAGACTGTCATGACATACATCAGCTCTGTTACAGATTGAATTGAATAAGGTACACGTTACCATTACTGGGGATCTGCATAAAATATTCGTCCGTGATGTATCACAGTAAAATATGTGATTATGCCGACCAACAAATCTGGGAGCATGAAAATTAATCTTACTCAGTAGGGATCCACAATCAATATGATTATTCATTAACTTATAAAGGAAAGTGAGAGCTTGAGCGTCACGACGATTCCTTAGTGATTCAATGCCAAAAAACTCCAATAAAACGTCATGATCAAATCCTCTCTCTGGGTATCTACCACTGCACTTAAAATACCAATACTTTAGAGCTTTACGTTGTACAGCCTCCAGTTTACCGATTGCATTCTGATATAGGGGGGACCATACTAAGGACGCATACTCTAACTTAGTCCTGATAAATGAAAAATACAATATTCTTAAACAGTCCACATTTGAGAAACCGGACCAGTTACGTACACAATAACCCATCAACCGTGATGCAGATGATACAATATCTGCTATGTGATCGTTGAAAGTGAGTTTGTTATCGAACACTACTCCCAAGTCTTTAAAACTTGAATCTCTTCCTAAAACGCTCTCATTAAGGTTATAATTGTCTATGATGGGGTCCTGCTTCCGACTATACGACACCACTTTTCATTTTTTTACATTTAACGTTAGCAGATTTCTGTTGCACCATTCATATATGAAGTCAAGCTTGCTTTGCATCTCCACACAGTCACTCGAAGAGTGAATTGGCGAAAATATCTTCAAGTCGTCAGCAAAAACCAAGTGCATACAGCTTAGCTTTAAAGACAAATCGTTAATGTAAATAAGAAATAACAAGGGCCCTAAGTTCGAACCTTGTGGAACTCCAGATGTTGCTGTATAAATTTTGGACTTACTTCCACCAAATTCAACATATAGTGACCTATCAGCAAGGTATGACCGTAAGAGAGTCAACATAGAGGCTGATAACCCTAACGCTTCAAGCTTTGCCAACAATATATAATGATCAACCCGATCAAAGGCCTTCGCAATATCTGTGTATATAACATCTACTTGACCCTGACAATCAAGTGCACTAGCGGCAGACTGAGTGAAACAAACTAAATTTGTGACCGTAGATCTGCCAACCAACCTGTTGATTTTCAGAGATGAGAGATCTTACGGAGCTGAATAATGTGTTATAAATTATTATCTCAAACAATTTACTAAAATTACATAAAATAGCTATTTGACGATAATTACTTACATCTGAGTTGACACCACTCTTAAGCATAGGACACATTTTTGTCATCTTCCAAATTTTAGGATAACAGCGAGATTTTAAAATCAAATTGAATATATAGCAAAGAGGCTTAGCTAGGATATGAATACAATCCTTAACTATGAAGCTAGGTACACCATCAAAACCAGACGTCATTTTATTCTTCAATTTTTTTGATGCCTGTATGATATCATGTTCACTGATATGATTTAATGATATGTGATAATTTTCTGAAGTGATATTTCTAAAAGTGGACGGACCTGAGGTAGTGAACGCACTCGAAAAATATTGTGCAAATCCATCAACAATTTTATGGCCTAATTGGGCTGAACGTGTCATTACTTTTCTAACACTTTTTCTGTTATTATTTAGACGGGTTTTGAACAAGATTCCACCCTTTGTCCACATTGGGGTTAATTATGTTTAAGAACCTTGAAGTAGTGCCAGATAAAACACCGAATCAGATTTTCACAAACTTTTTAGAAATACGGCCTTAATCCAAACAAGCTATAATGAATGCTAGTATCGACCCTTTGCTATATTGCGTTCTTAACTTTCAGATTCGGAGTTAATTTTTGCATATGGTAATTTGTTCAATAAAAGTGTCCAGATAAAAAGTTTAATGAATGGCAAACCAAAATTTTAAAACATACATGTCAAGAAAGGTTATGTGATAAGAAAAATTTTTTTATATCAAAATTTAGAAATAAATGGCTGGAGGTCCGCCAAAACAGGTCCCTTTCTCTCAATCAGATACAAAAGATACAAAGATTGCGCACTAAGATTTACAAGAAAAATCAGCCTAAGAACTAAAAGATTAACAACATTCGAACTATGAACCAGTAGGAGCGCTCAAGAATTGACGTATGTAGCACAAGTGAAATTAAGAGAAGGGGGAAATGTAAAAACTACAAAATCAATCAAATATCTATCTAACCTCTGATTCTTTCATTCAGCAATTTTTATAACGTTATTAAGTATATCATATTTTAATATTTAATCACTATAATATTATAATGATTCTATTTCCTATCAAACATCATAATGTCAACTTATTTCAAGAATCCGACGCCATATTGGACACGCCATATTGAATTTCTGTTTTTTGGCAGCAGATTTGAAATCAGCGCCCTCAAAGATCCTTATGTGCCAAATTCCGTGAGTAGGGTACAGAATTTGTATTTTTTCCAGATTTTTGTGTGCTCTAGACCACTGTGCATCGATAAAACTTTTTATTACTCGTTTCACAGTACGCTAGAGAAAGTGAAACAAGTTACCAATGCATGTCCATAGACTGTTCCAGGGGCTTATATGGTTAATTAGTTGTGTACAGATATAGGTGTACGTTTGATTGTGGTTTGATGTTGCATGTTCGGCGATTGAAACTAGTTTTTGGATATTAAAACCATGTGTTCTGAAGGGTGAAAAACCAAAACAAAAATAATAGGTTGGGAATGTGACAGGAAATATTTCATTAGTTTAGGCTAACTAACCTTGCTTGTCTGAGTCGAAGCAACAGAGCCGTCTTGCAACTGCAAATTATTGGATGCAGTTTGCCGACAAAAAAATGCTGTCCTGCAGCTACAAGAGTTTGCTTGCAAATGTCTGTGAAACGGTTTTATGGTGTGTCAAAAATCGTGCTATGTAATCTGGCAGCTGTCAGGCATTAGAAGTTGTAAACAGCCAAAAGTATTCGGAATACCGACGGACGTTTGCGGCATCACAGAGGTACTATGCAGTTTGTTTACATACAGCATAAAAAACCGTACGCTGCTGCTGACGCGGTATGCCTTTGTATCGGCAAAGTCATTGTCCGCAAATCCCTCCGTAATCAAGGACACGGTGCATTAACAGTGTACGATGTGGTTTGCTACTCGCTTCCATTTTGGTACCAGTCTATTAATGAGTAATACTGCTGTTAATACCTGCATCGTAAATGCCTGCCAATAAACTTAGGACATATTCATTGTGTTCAACAAAGCAAAAATAAAAAGATCTAATGCTATGTCCATCACCTTGGCCAAAACCATGAAAGATACTTCATAATTTGCATTTAATGTACCTATTACACTTTCTATTATTCTATTCTAATTCATTAAATAGGTGGTTGGACCTGTAGGCTAATAAACGTGACGTTTCAATTAAAATCTTGATGGCATACGATCAGGCCAATTCCTGTCGGAAATTAGAAGTTAAATTATTATATCCTATCGCCAAGAATTCATTACATGTCTCTATTTTATTCACATTATACCAGTTGTTTTATGGTACTGCTAATTTGGTCTAACTTACAAGTGCGGTTGGCAACTTCTCCAGAATATAAGTAAGCTTATTCACTACATTAAGTTTATGAATTCCGATACACCTTTAAGCTAAGCGGTTGCTGTGGTATCATCAATTATCACAAAGGAAAATATCAGCAAAGATAGTATCAACTGAAGGGTGAAGTACCTCAATAGAATACCGAGGTTAGCAAGCTGGAATTGTTCTGTGATAAAACTGATGCATGAGTGCTATACTTTAACGTAAATGTGACAGTCGGGAATATCGTAAAGGTCTACTTGGATGAGCAAAAAGTATAAGAAAATAGTTCACAGATTTAAATATTCTCTAATGGCGTCTTTTATTATATATTTAGTTAGATTTCCAGAAGAAAAAGGTAGATACAGCATACGATCAATAGCGTTTCAAAAACGCTCAAGTTTGACATCCCGCTATTCTGCCATTTTGAAAATCAGTTAGTTTATACTCTATCACGAGAGTCTCCATTTCGTTATACAAAAATGTTCCAAGATGGCGCCCAGTCGTCATCTTGAAATTTTCAACTGAGCTTCATCCATCCCAGAATCTTAACTTGATAACTTTATTCGTTCAAAAAAAGTAGGGTTTTTAAAAAGCAATGTATGTAGTTTGATATCACAAGTCAAGTCGTATAATATGTACATGGCAATAATGGCTAGGTACGCCCACCTAGTGGTTGAACACTCAACCACAGTAGCTTTAACTTGACAGACATCTAGGCAGGTAGCAATGAGCCTATGTTGTCATATACATTGATTTGCAATTCTTTCTTAGCCTGAGGTTAATCTTTTGGGTGAATATCATAAATATAACAGGTTCACCGTATTGTTGAAACGATACTTTTACAGATGTTAATGTTTTCCTTTCACTGAGACAGAGTATCCAATGATATCACCATTGCGTCGTTTTTAAGGTGAAATCTAATAGAATAATCAGAACGTAAGTTCAGTTCATATCACAGACACTATCATCATTACAACATACACATTGTATCACGTAATATAAGGGAGTACCTATAATAAGTAGTGGTAAAATTTAACGTACTTAAAGAAATACTGCATGGAAGATGGTGTAAGAGAAACTGGCTTATACGACAATATTTCTACCCCAGTAATATTAAGGCTTGGAGACAATTCATCATATTAGGTTCTATAAACAGTGGATTGGAATAGAAATTTTAAATACAATTTGTACACCCGATCTTTTCCAATATAATTGTACGCTTAGATACCTGCACCATATCAGAAATACATTTCATCTCAGCCTATGTATGTTATAATGACTGAACATTAAATATATAAAACTAGAATGCTAATTATTCAAGACTATTTTTCTATAGGATATGAAGATGAAAATAGCAATAAAGCTATTTATTCACAGTGAAGAAACTTATCAAAGCTTTCTCGTTTCCAAGGTGCTTTATTTTTTCATGACTATGCTTAGTGATAAATACCGGGTGTTGCTGAAGTACCTGGCTGAAGGATCAGGATCTATAAGCAGGGTCTTAGCCCAGAAAATAACTCCAGTTTCAACATAATCGCATTTTAGTACATACGTGTTAGGAACTTTCATCGCCATTTTTATTATGTTTTGTTACAGATTTGGAGTGGAAAGTGTAGCGGCCATACACCCATATTTAAATAAATGAATATTAGAAAATTTTGCACTAAACAGTAGAAATTACGATCTTTAGGCTTTCGAAGATCAATCGAGAGCTATAATAAAAAGAAACATGTTGAAGGAGGTTTAAGATTTCAAGCCGCGCTTGTGGACCCTGTTCCTTCTGAGGTGTTTCCTTGGACCATTTTAAGAATTAGGCTAAATATATATCCAGTAACGCTTCATTTTTAATTTGCAGAGTGTCAACGACTCTTCTCATAAATCATCTTTCTCATGAAAATCATGATCACCCTCATCGCGTTCTATTAAAATTTATTAAATTCAGCATATACTTTATTCGGTTAAATCTTAATTTTCACTGAACCAGCTGAAAGATTTTTAACATTTCACTGAAAAACTGATATTCCAAAGAACTGGACCTAGTTAAACTTATTATGAACCATGTACTTCATTAACACCCTGTAAACGCTTTGTGAGAACTCGCCTTTATGTTGGACACATATGGAAATAAGAAGAAGAAACAAGGAAGGATCATCTCAATCTAATTTTATTGGGGTATACATGATATACGTTAAATTTAAGGATGCCAAATATCTCTTTGTACATATCTCATAACTAGCTACATAATTTATATTTTTATATTATTTATAACGTATCTAATATCACAACTGCAATATATTGTCCCCAAACAAGCTGTATATTATATGATTGTCCGTGGGACATCTTGTAGTCAGTAGGGAATAATGTTTTTATAGGATGTTGATATTTTGTCAGCTTGGTTGATATTCAGGATGCCCAACAGGGTGAAAGTTGTGGTCTCTTCAAACTATGACAGATCCTTGCAAACAACTTAGGTGGTCCGGTTTACAATACCAGAAGCTTTTTATCTAATACAATTTTGATATCGAACTCCAAACGGAACGATTAAGTAAGAAAGGCAAATCTAGATATTCGCCACTTGAGAGAAAAGCTTACTTAAAATTTAATGTGACACGAGCTAAGCGTGCGCTCCACCTACGGCGTGGTAAACACCTAAGCTACTATTTACACTAAGCAATAATGAAATATCAGAATGCAAGGCCAGAGGTCCCTTTATGGGAGCAGTCTGATTCAAGGCATTTCCCTCTAGAGTCTAGACTTTCGACTTTTCGGGCTTCATGTTCTCCAGCTTCTCAACTTCGTAAAGGAATACTTTTTAACGCCTTTAGGTCAGAGAATCCTGGAATCCTTGGAGTTATTGACCCTAGGTTAAACGATTGGATGTATGTTGATTCGACAATCTGTTGTTGAATTCACATACATGCTTGATGCTGACAAAATATAAAACACCCCCGAGAGAATATCTAGCAGGGTTTTACATATATTCACGATGTATATACATTGTAAATATCAACAATATTGCTGTAAATATAATTCATAAAATATTCGAATAACTACATGTTAATACTCATTAATCCAGTTTGTTATGTGTTTAACACGTAGATCGTTGAATGTAAAATGTAGTAATAACTATGAGGAAATATGTTATTGACTGTTTAATGTTTTCCATATCCTTGACATGTAAAATAAATATCTTTCAAATTTTACCAACACTTCTTATTTGCTTTTTTCCGGGATCAAGCATGAATCATAAAAAATTGTATTCTTGAAGTATTAGGAAAGTCAATATCAAATAAAATTTATTTCGCAACTTTCCTACTTCAGAATTTCAAATTTAGCTAATATTCACATTTTGATCCTATATAGGCTAGCGTGTTTAAAAAAATGTGACTGAAGTTTTTTCCGAAAAAGAGATTCATCGTTGACCACGGGATCTGCCGTAACAACATTACACGATCACTAATCACGTGTTTGAGAAACAAAGTTGATAAACTTGAATTGATGGCAAAACAGCACTGTTATGACTTTGTTTGAATGAGCATTGTTGACTTGCGATGAGACAAATATTTGTGAATATATGAATGTTTCTAGTTTTTTCAGCTCAAGCAAGACCCACGGTGGTGTCTGTATTTATGTCAATAATAAGTTTAGTGGTAAGTCTTTGTGTGACAATTTTAAACATTATTGAAGATTTACTCTTTGAGGTTGCTGGTGTTACATGTTTGGATGGCACACAAATTCTAAATATAACAAGTACGAGCCCCTTCCCACTTCAGTTGGCCCACTTCAAGGTTTGTACCAAAATATGCCTTTATAAACTAAACATGACGAAACTATTTACTTTTAAAACAATTTATTTTCTCAAAAACATTTTAGATACACTCTAGTCGTGAAAAATACATATTTGAAATCACTTAGACCTATAACTAATAGAACATCTGAACAAATAAACAATGTACGAATAAATGCGCGGAGTTAGCAAAGCAACAATTATTGATAGATTACCATTGGGTAACACCACCTTTATTTTTTATTACGGCTGAAATTCTTTGGGGCATAGTGTTAACCAAGTTTTGGCAAAAATTTGGTGTAAAGCAAACCCATATTTCTTGAAGCTTTTGTCTCAGTTCGGTGATTGTACGTGCAGGATGTTGTCGTAGAACCTTTTTCATCTCGTGCCACAAAGTTTCAATAGGTGACAGATCTGGACTGCTAGAAACCCATTTAAAAAATGGTACATTATTTTCTTCCAACCATTTTATAGCCTTTTTTGAGGTATGGCACGCTGCACCATCTTGCTGAAATACAAAAGCTTGGCGGGATGTCAAACATTCTTCCATCACTGGTAAAAGCGATTCTTCTAAAATTGCCAAATAATGTTTGTATCCACATTTCCATCAATAAAATGAACTTTTCCTACTCCTTTTGATGACATACTGCCGCAGACCATAATAGATGCTGGAAATTTCACTTTTCTCTTCAGACAGTCAACATGGAATGCTTCATTTTTTTGCGAATAACTCTACTGCGACTGGGACCAACACAAACTTCGAATCGGGCCTCATCACCCCATTGTATTGCATACCATTGTTGAGGTGTCCATTGTCTATGTTCTTTAGCCCATCTAAGCCGATTTTTCTTTTGCAGTGGAGTTAATAGTGGCTTTTCATTGGTCTATAAACAAGTTGTGCACCTTTAGAGTTTTCACTTCACTTTTTTTTATAAGAACACTTACCTTGCAAGTGCTAAATCTCAGTTTGTAGGCCTCTCTATCAGTTGTGGACCTCGAAATTCTCCTTCCAACAGCGTCACTCCACAGAGCACTTAATTGTAAATAATTGGCACCCCTGTTTTTCACGATTATTCTTCTTGATGCTCTTCGGTCGGCATTTGTGATATTACTTTTTTTCACATATCGTGGCTTAATATTAACTAAACCAGTTACGTTATATCTTCTAACAATATTTCTCACACTGTACCGCGATAAGTCTAACAAAGTTGCAATTTCTGAGTTTGATTTCCCAGAATTAAAAAATTTAATCATCAGTATTTTCTCATTAATAACCTTTCCTCTACCCATTTTGAAAACCTTAACTACCCAAAACTATATTAAACGTATTCTGACAGCTGTGATTAATAAAAACAATTGTCATGGCTTTTATTCTTCACAGCCACCTTTGCGTTATAGACTTATTTTGCATTGAAATGAAAATAGGTTGATATGCTGTAATTGCAACATGCGTTATTTTTATGCTGCAAATTTGATTAGGGAGTGATAAAGTTGGTGTTTTCTACTATATATTATCAAAATATTCATTGTTGATATTTTAAACCTATAACCCCCTGCTGCATTTTTATTATTTGTGTTTGATAAAAAAAAACTAAGATTTCAGTAGTTGGGCCAACTGAAGTGGGAAGGAGCTCGTATATCACCGAATGGTGACTTGGTTGTATTCTATAATAAACTTCAAATACTACTTACCACTTTAGACTATACGAGTGAGCATAAGATATCATATCTGGTGATTTTAATTTAAAATTTAACACTCAATACAGGCATGCCACCGTGATGTGTGCTATTTGTGTTTCTTTTGGACTATATCAGACTACTAATGTGAATACAAGGCAAAACGCTGGTCTAGACAACATTTTCACCAATATAAACATGTCAAGCATACTCAGTTGTAGAAGCCTTCGATACGTATTTTTCTGACCATTTAAGTATTGCTTTTCATTTTAATTTGAAAGCTGTAAAACCTGTTAGGAAGAGAATCAACTGTAGGCCTGTCACTGATGAAGGCCTTTTCAAATTGTACATTGAGACATTCGACTGGATCTTTTTGTCTGATGAAACTCCAACTCTTCTACTCAGTTCTTGTTCACATAAAAGTAATTTAGTTGCACCCGTGAAATTCCTTGGAGTGTTTATTGTTGCAAACTTACTCTGGAATCACACATCACCTCGTTATCAAAGACTTTGGTGACAGACTATTATGCTTACTTCCAATCTAACTTGCAATACTGCATACTGATTTGGGGTCAATCATCTCATGTATCGAAGGTGTTTGCTGTTTTTTCATACACTCAACTCAATAATAATGATTTTACCGACTCCGTTCGACAATTAATTCTTGACTATTTGTCTTATTACTGAGTGTTTGTTCCGTTTTTTTTTTGAGTGTATGGTTATTTTTTGTATTACATTTTATTGTTCATATGCTGACTTTTTTGACATGGAAAAAGCTCAATGACATATCAAGATATACGTGTAAAATACAGCGGCCAACGTTATCGAAATATTACGCAAAGAAGTAGGTGTTTCGAGGACGAATACCTGTTTCTCTCCTCGACAAGAGCTTTCATAAAGCTGAAGTTACTGCTCTATATTTCGACTATATACCAACGCGGTAAGTCCAGTGGCATTCCTGTTTTAAATTTTTGTTACTTCAGTTGCGGAATATTTAATAACACACATTGTTGTTGTCTTCAAAGCACCGGGTACATAAGACATTCTAAAATGCGAACCATCAAGCATTTGTAAAAACAGCCAGTGTCGAGTGTCCGCATATCGATAGATATTCTAATCTAAACCATATCCGCTGACAAATATGCACATCGTTGACAAGTAATGCAGAATCTGCCGCCGATGTGGGAAGCTTTAAGTTCATGAAAACTAGATGGGGTGAAACGTGGAAGCATTTCTGCTCTGGGCTCACTTCTGGAATTTCTCTCCGTGGGCGTGGAGACCACTACACCTTCCGTAGCCAAAAAGTAAGTACCCATTGTACGTAGTCATGCCATAAGTTCTGTCCCTCGTTTTCAAACAAGTGTAGACCTGTTAATACTTGTCCGATTGTTTACATTGTGGTGTCAGTTGATTAAGCGCTTTTCGGGTAATTACATATACCTCAGTTTGTATTGATCTCTCGAAGCATAACGATGGAGTGGGGCAAGGCAGAGAACCGTATTGCAGTGATAGCTTTACATAAGTGTAATCACAGTGCTAGTCAGATTTTTGAACTCTTACGCGGCCTTCAAATATCGCGTAAATTTATGTCTAGGACCATTCAGCGGTACAATGAGACGTCCTCTGTTGATGACAGGCCAAGAAGCGGAAGACCTCGTCAAGTAAGGACTCCAGCAGCCATCAAAGCCGTAAAAGCCAGGATTCAAAGGAATTCACTCCGGAAGCAGAAGATCCTATCCAGGGAAATGAAGATTCCTGTCCGGACGATGTCGCGCATCATTAAACAAGACCTAGGGCTAGGGGCTTACCGGAGACGTACGGGCCAGCGACTTACGGCCACCTTACCGTCGGTCCATCGATCCGCTATCTTTCGATGCACCCCTGTATACACGTTGCCCCCCGTAATCCACGCCAACACCAGACAGGTGCGACATCGGCGCCATCTATGCGCGAGATGCCCAACCCATCAATGGCAGCTGTCCAATGACACATAGATTCCGTTTGGTTTGTACAGCGCCAAACAAATCGGCGCCATCTATGCGCGACATGCCCAACCCATCAATGACAGGTGTCCAATGACGTATGACAGATGACGTGTAACGCCATCTATGCGTGAGATGCCCAATGACGCATGACAGGTGTCCAATGACACACAGATTCCGTTTGGTTTGACAGCGCCATCTAGCGGCGGAATCCCCAACTCATGATTACAGATTCCGTCCAACAACCTGTCAATGGCGCGCGACGCCAGCGCCTCTGGTGGCGGATTTTGGAAGTTTTGAGACCGAATCCCCATAAGACATCTACTGCGACACATCAGGGCGACAAGATCCAAGAAGCTCTTGGAGAGGTACGCAGCTGGGGGATTCCGAAAGATTTTGTTCACGGATGAGAAAATCTTCACCATAGAAGAAAAATTCAACCGACAAAATGACAAAGTGTATGCAAGGAGTTCACAGGAAGCTTCGGAGATCATTCCGAGAGTTGAGAGAGGCCACCACCCTGCGTCAGTCATGGTTTGGTGGGGGGTGTCCTACGAAGGGGTCACTCAGCAACATTTCTGTAAACAGGGCGTGAAAACAAAAGCGGCAAACTATCAGAGCGACATACTGGATCCTATCGTCAAGCCTTTAAGTGGTACATTGTTTGCCAACCAACACTGGGTCTACCAGCAGGATTCCACCCCCGCTCACAAGGCTAAGAGTACGCAGCGCTGGCTGGAAAGCAATGTGCCAGAGTTCATTGCTGCGGAAGATTGGCCCTCAGGGAGTCCGGACCTCAATCCTTTAGACTACAAGTTGTGGGACCTGCTAGAGCAGTTGGCCTGCTCCAAAGCCCACCGTAATATCGAGTCCCTGAAAGCGGATTTGATCCGATCAGCGGCAGCTATTCCTTTGGAAGCTGTGCGTGCAGTGATAGATGAGTGGCCCGCGAGATTGAAGCAGTGTGTGAAGGCCAAGGGGGGACATTTTGAATAAAACTGTTTGATTATGAATTCTAAAAATGTTGTCGAATAAATAATATCTTTCATATAAATATATCTTATCTTGTTTCATTTTTATCATGAGATTATCATGGGACAGAACTTATGGCACGACTACGTATTTATTGTAATTTTGTTTGCGCAATACACTTGTAAATTATCTCTTGCACCCTTATTCGAGCGTCCATACCACCGAGTCTGCTCAATCTGATGAAACTCGCCCCCCAGGTCACAGTCGTGACAATTCAAGGTGTTCCAGAAAGACGTGCCAATATTTCTAGGGTAGAAAGTACATATGTACATATAAAAATAGGAGAAAGAAGTTCCCCTACCGAGATACAGGCTCATGAAGTTTTATATTATGATAAAGAATCATACAGTCTTTGTAGCGTAGAACACGGGCTTGTGTTGAATCCAGGATGTATGTTAAAGTTTTTATTCAGCATACGACCTCATAAATTTAGAAATGACCACATAAGTTGTATCGAATATGATGTTTATTGTAGTCCTGTTCAATTCATACTAGGTTCATTTATTTGTTTTCTTTGTAATAAACGGATTCTTTGTTTTAAAGTTTCTTTATCTAAAAGGTGATCCATATTTTCGATAATTTTTGAACTAGGGCTTATCTCACGGTTGGCATCACGTACATAAATTCTATTTTGACAGGAATTTAGTAAAGAGTCTGCGGTGAACGAATATGTATCGATATACGCTTTAATAACGTTGGGAAACGCTCAAAATCGGTCGCTCTATTTTTACCGAAAAATTATTTTTTTGGATGAGGCCCATTTTCATCTTGGTGGCTTCGCCAATAAGCAAAATCGCCATATTTGGTGCTCAGAATAGCCAAATGAAATTACCTAAGAGCCAATGCATCCGCGATGCGTGACTGTTTGGTGTGGTTTGTAGTTTGTTGGCATTAGTGGCCTTTTGTTTCTTTCGAAGGATGCACCGTCGTTGGTGTGCGCTATCGGAGCATGCCGACTAACTATTTCTTTCCGAAAACCGATAAAAAGGCTTGGATGGTCTGTGGTTTCAGCAGGATGGCTCGATCTGCCACACAAGCCGTGAAACAATCGCTTTTCTTTAAGAGCAGTTCGAATATCGCGTACCAGCCGCTTTGGCCGCGAAGCTGCGATTTAACTCAGTTGAATTATTTTTTGTGGGGAAGCGACGATGAAGACCAGCATTTATGCAGCCATTGGTGAGATAATACCGAAGACTTTGGAAAATGTACTGAAAAAGTGAGTCGACAGAATCGGCGATGTCAAGCTCAGCCGTTACGCGCATATGAATGAGATTGTGTTTCATCATTAACCGGAAGGATATCACTCTCAAATAAAAAAACCTGTTTGGAAACAGAACTTCGCGTTTTCATTTTAACCATCGATTCAAAAATTGAGCAACAGATGGATCACCTTTTATAAAAAAAAATTAATTAGCTGTCAAAGCCAGCAAAGGTTTAATGAATCTTCTACGCTACTGATTAAGGATAAGACACGCATATTCACCTAATGTTGTGAGGAGGTTCCATAGCTTTCTTCAAATGCCATATAGTATTTCCAACATCAGGCTTCACGGTGTTTTTAGAGTAGAGGAGGCTAAACCTTTTCATAAGAATATTTTAGGATTTTAGCAGAAGTATTCAAACCTAAATGTCTCCAAAGCGAGTGATCGCACAAAAATTCCATAAGAGATAAAATTTATAAAAAATAATGGTATCTTATAAAGTGCACTTCTGTTCTCCGGCAAGGCCATTGGCGTAGAAGATGTTTCCAGCTAGGTGTCCAGGTACCCCAGTTTCTACGTCCCTGGCTTAGTTTGGGTCATGACAACATCTTAATTCAGTATATTTTCCCGTAGATATTTTTTTCAACTTCATAAATAAAACTTCATCACCACGTATCTCGATAGGGCAGCATATGTGGACCCATTGGTTATTTTGGGACATACTTTCTACCCTAGAAATATTGGCACGTCTTTCTAAAACCCCCTCTGTAATTGGGGTTGTCATAGATATTAGAGCGTCTTAATTCAGTACGTATTCGGATTCCTACCATCAGTATCTATTAATGGATCCGACGGTTTGGGTGGGTTTCTATGTAATGTTGTCGTCAATGAATATCACGATTTGTGATAAATATCAATCGGTGATGAATACTGAACGTGTACTGTACTTTGACTCCTCTTGTGTTATATTACCTTTCTATTTAAATGTTTGCCACACAAAATACATTTACATTCAAAATCCTCAATTTTCAATGACTCTTCCAGTATAACCATCCTACAACCACCTCTGCTTCCTCCAGTATATTGCGTGGCGTCCACGGCACTGATCAAAGTATAAATTTCCAACCTTTGTCTGTGAGCAGATAAACTATAAATATCTGTTATAAGGTTATAGTGCAACCGATAGGGCTAACATCTACGACATATGGAGCAGTTATTTTTTATTAGAGCTCGTATATATAGATATCTTGAGAAAAAGCCGCGATATTACCTAAGACTACAGATATAACGTTGGATATTTGCGGTTATTGTGGATTTCTCAAGTACCTTCCCTGCAGAGCTTTCGGGATTGAGTGTTCATACTACTAGCTAGACCTTCCCCTGACACATTTTGTTCTAATGAAAAAAGTAAAAGATGACATTGGTGCCATAAATACTGAAAGGGCTTTCGTAGGTCGTCCTATGTTTGGTTTTCTGATTATATACGCTCCCGCTGGGTAATATTTGAAACGAAGTTATAGATAAATACAAAAGTTACCATCACTTTGGTTACCTCAGGAAATGTTTTCAAAGTGCAAATATCCACCAACAGGCTGACATAGCCTTTTTCTAGGCCCTAAAGACTCCGGTGCCAGAGCCCTCTTCGGTGACCAAGCCGTCCGTGTTCCAGACCTATCCACACACTCCGAACACCTCCCAGCTATCGTAATCCCACTTCGCCCTCGTTGGATACTCCACAAAAGATTTGCGGTTGAAGCGATGTTTAGGGGTGATCAGATCACCCATGCTCAGAATGACAGGATCCTCCCTTTGCAGTTCGTCCAAGATGGCAGTGTAATCCTTGACAGGATTCAAGAAGGCGCAGCTGCCCTGACTCCCCAATCTATGTGCGGCTAGTATCGCATCTCCGCGAATCACTAGGTCCAACGGTGGGAGATCCAGCAAAGCTTCCATTGCACTCAGTGGCGTTGTCTGCACTTCGTTTGCGATACTAATACAGGCCAAACGCTAAATTCCTACGTAAACGTTATGGTAGTTATTATTGAAATGGTTATTAGGGTGGGGTCAAAATAAGTTAAAAGGTTCATATGACCCATGGTCCAAAAGTCAATAGATTTTTATCTGAATGGCTTTATAGTTCACAACTTTAAGTGCTTTATATCGACCACAATCACCACAATCTTACTAATTTTTATAATCTAATCTGAAACGTTTTTAAATTGGGTAATTAACAAACAAATTGCGTTAAGTTTTTCTAAGTTAAGCCAAAAATTTAGTCAGTAAGTAAGTAAATTTCATTAGATTGAATATTTAAAACACACATGACAACAGCGCGTCGTCATCACCCTTATCGAACCGGTAATCGATCGCAAATGGTAACAGTGGTTAGTTATCGGGCATCTGGCGTGCTGTTTTGTTTTTGTTTGCGTACGTCGTCGTTTTTCTTTGCAATGTTCTCGAATCAAGAGGTTGCCAACATGTTGTTAGTTTACGGTGAAGCTCGTCAGAATTCAAATCTTGCAGCTCAAATTTATCGCGACATATTTCGCCAACGGGTACACCCAGACAGAAGGACATTTGTGCAAGTGTACCAAAGACGTTGAGATACAAGAAGTGTTCAGCCCACTAATATTTGTACTCGTGAAAGACAGGTTACTGTAGAGCAGGAGGAACAAATTTTAAATATCGTGGAAATCAATGCAGATATCAGCACTCGGGAATTAGGCCACCGCGTCCATAGAATCCTACGGGAAAATTTGCTTTATCCCTACCATGTACAACGAGTGCAGGCCTTGTTACCAGAAGACTATTCCTCCAGATTGACATTCTGTCAGTGGTTTTTGCACAAAAACATTGAAAATCCGGATTTTTTTAAAAACATTCTAGCGACTGACGAACGTACTTTTACGCGAGACGGGATATTAAATTTCCATAATACTCACACGTGGGCCCAAGAAAATCCCCATGCCATTCGTGAAGATCATTTCCAACAACGTTTTAACATAAATATATGGGAAAGTATTTTTGACGATCAGGTGACGAGTTACCCCAAAAGTTGTCAGGAGAAGGATACCTTAGCTTTCTAGCCAATAACCTACAAGAACTTTTGGAACAGACCTTAGGCAACATGCCATTACAACGGAGACAGAATTTGTGGTTTCTTCATGACGGGGCACCACCACACATTTTTAAAGGCGTCATTCAGTACTTGAATGAACATTAACCAAATCGCTGGATCGGTCGAAATGCTCCTGATCCTCGAAAATGGTCAGCAAGGTCTCCTGACCTCAGTCCGATGGATTTCTGGTATTGGGGAGAACTTAAAGGGATGGTTTATGGGGCTGGTCTAATAACAGCTGAACCTTGTAAACCTTCCTTTCCGCAAAAAGTCCAGAAAAGATGGAATGCAATGAAGATTCCAACTTTTCTGCACAATCACAGAAAGGGAGTTACCATTAGCTTCCGGTAGCTCAGTCGGTGGCATGAAGACATCTACAGGCGTGTAGCTGTGTGTCGACCATGGCATGGCTAGACGATAGAAGAACAAACAGAACACAAAAATTTAACAGATTTTATTTAACTAGAAAAGCATTTTCATTACATTTGAGAATTAACATTGTTGAAATTTTAAGGAACAAAATAAAAGATTTAAATCTTTGGCGCTGTTACAAAATTATCCACTTATCTTTCACTAAGCTGGTCCATTTTGACTGGACTAAAGCGAGGCTGGCCAAGGGCTTCAAGTGGAGGTCCCAGTTATGAGGGGGTGGCTTCAAAACTAGATGTAGGCGAAGGATGCAGTGAAGTTGAGCTTAAAGGTGATCTTCATCAAGGATGAAGCTGTAAGTGATGGCGCAGCCAAGGCACATGCATGGGTGAAGGCACGGTAAAGTGACAGGCCAAGCAATAGGTAAGCCAAAGTATGGATGAAGGCAAAGCCAAAGTCAAAGACAAAGGAAGGCAAAGTCAAAGACAAAGACAAAGGAAGGCAAAGTCAAAGACAAAGGGGGTGGCCCCAATCATTTTATCCTATTCAGACACACATTTTACAAAATGCTAGCACATGGTGCTATATGACCTCATGCTACAGAGAACAAAATTCTCAGTTGTTGTTAGATCGGCGGCTGAAGTGAAAAGAAAGCGCGAGGAAGATCACAGATCAGGAACTCAACACGTGGATGTTATTGCCCGCATCAAGCGCGCTCCAAGCAGAAATTTTTCAAGTAAAAAAGCTAGAGATGGGATTAATGAGTTGCGATTCTGAAATGAAAATCGAGAAGTGATTTAATAAATACAATCGGATGGTGAAACCGTTACAAGCTCAACTTCATGAAAATAATTTTAATGCGGCTGAAATAATAAATGGACAACTTCGAGGACCTAGAGTAAGAAGAAACTGGGTTCGTCGTAATGAAGCTGCTGGGGAAAGTAGAGGACGACATTTTGAACACCTTCTTTAAATAAAAAAAAGTGCAGTGTGGGTTTTAAAAAGAAAAACATTGTATGTGTTAAAATTGTGGTCCCTATTTATAAATGGATTTCTTTAATACGTTCAATAAACTTTCACACACCAGGTGAAGCGCTGAGACAGTCAGTGGTAAGTCCGTTTTTTGATTGTTTGCATTTTTCGAGTACATTATCAAATAATGAAATAATACCTAAGAGCCAAAAATAACAAACTCCATCTTTATTTGCATTGCGTTCCGTCATAATTTGCGTCTAGCATTGCGGCGTTGCCAGATTTTATTTTACTTTAAAGTCGCTTTTCTCTAAAGAAATGCCGTTTTGACCCTCATGGTATGTGAAACTTTTTGCTTCTTTCAACCCCCTCTATCACCCATTTAAATAATGACTATCATACCGTTTACACCCTGTATCTTACTGATTGGAACTAGAATAGTCCTAAAGAAGGTCGGCAATACAAGCCCGTCAAGAATTCTCCTTCTAATGAATAGGATCATCTCGGTCTTTCCAGCGTTGGCAGAAAGATCCATCTCCCTATACCGGTGCCAGAACGGAACGATTGTAACCGACTCAAAGGCTAATACTAAAGTGATTGTCAAGATCTTTGCTATCAAATCAACCATGGACATTCGCACCAACGCCCAAGAGCCGTCGACTTTAATGGTTCCTTACACTATGCGAGGAGTAACATTCAGGCATAAGACAGTAAGACGGGTGCTCTTGTCGCTCGACATCAAGAGAGCTTCTGGCCCGAACTTAATTCCTGCCGTTGTACTGAAGTGATGTGAAGCGCGGCTTGCTCCAGTTTTTTCGTGTCTCCCAGGTAGCTTACGAATCTTGTGCTCTGCCAGCTATTTGCTCTTGCCCAACCTATTCCATAAACAGCATACAGCTCTACTTTCTGTTGTAAGTAAGGTGATGAAGAGGTGCATGAGTTGGCAGCTTCTGGAGTACGTACCTCGTACATCACGGCTTGATTAGCGGTATCGTTTCCAGCACCAGCGATCCAGGACGGATCTCCTACCTTACGTCACGCTATTGGAGTTAACTCACCCAGTCTTATGGTGGTGGTTGCTCTCTGGCCACAAATAAAACGTCATAATTGACAGCTTTCACCTTTCCTCATGAGGGCACTCTTCTTAAAGACACTCAGAGTCACAAGCCGGTGAGCTGGAGAAAAGAAGCAGCGGCTTCCTCTCTGACGAGAGACCAGTAGGTTATCGCTGCTTGGAGACGCAACAATCTTGTACTCTTTAATGCTTCCAAATCACAGTACTGTACCTTGACTAACAAGAACTGTCCTAGCACTCTTCCGCTTTCGATGAATGGCCGAGTTCCACCAAAGAGCCGTCCAGATCACTTAGGACTTGATCCAGCGCGAGCATGTATCGTCGCTATCGGCAGCTGCTGGGAAAAAACTAGACCACGAGTATTTATTTAGAGTACATTATCCATGCTCGATACTGTTTAGAGGTAGACTGTCCTTCTCTAACGGACAGTCTCGAGTCCCTTTCGCACCGGCAGGACGTCGGAAATCTGGCTCTCTTCCACCGCTACGGCAACGGGCTTTGCTCCTCAGACCTCTCGTCCATAGTGCCGCCGCGCGATGTGCCTGCAAGACAGATTCGCATGACTCCGGCCTTACATCCTAACCGTATCAAACTTCGTATATCCAAAAGCTTAGGCAGTTCAAATATCAGGTTAACAAAGATTCTTTAAGCTCCTCATAGCAGCTCCGGTGCTCTGGCATTTAGGTTTCTGCCTGTGCGGCAGCTACGATGTAAAAAAGAGCTGAACTTGTGACGCAATTTTAATACTTACACCATTGATATTAACATATTGATCGCGCTTGCTTTAACATAGACATTCAAGATATGGAATCTACCCTTGATCAATGAATTATAATAATATTCTATTATATAGAATGTAATAAATATTCGATATGCTCGTATTCCCATTGTATTTATACTACATTCCCGCTGGCCTCAATAAACATCAAACTATTATATAAGCCCAAATTCATTAATATAAAGAGGTTACATCTAGTTAACAAATGGTAATTTCATACATTACACATGGGGCACATGTTCAGCGGTCTCAATTGTTTAGAAGGATAGGCCGATTAAACCGTAGAGCGTATCCCTAGCATGGCTTTAGGTGATTATGTGGAAACGGAACAAAAGTTGGATTGGAGTTTATGGATCCCTGCTAGAATACTGGAGAAGGTGAATATTCAGATGTTGATGAAGATTCGAAATATCTAAAAGGATATTGGGAAGGTGGTTACCATACATCTAAGTGTGAGATAGAACATTCCTTTTACTAACAAATAATTCTGCGTTGATATCTTCTAGAACAAAGTTGGAAGCTTTAGAAACCTTCAAATGAATACTATCGCAGAGATGTAAAACAAACGGTACGGGTATTACGTATCTTGGAAGGTGGAACTATGTCGATTTTTTGTGACATTATGTAGGTTTTTCAGCAAGATATTAACTTAGCACTAGCTGATGGACTCGTTGTGAACTCGTTCTTTAGTAGTACGTGTTGCCTAATCGTCATGAAACTTCAATTATCAATGTTAGGCTATGATGAGATGTAAAATCTGCTTAAGAGATGGCATTACTGGAGGTAACGGCAATAGATAGTGAGGATTTGTGTGCTAATAATATGCGTTGATGGTAATTCCTTTGGATTCTTGTCTCAAATACACCTACTTGGGATTCTAAGCTAGAAATTAGTTACGCATCCACTTTTTATATTCATTCTGGAAATTACATATGAAAATTTGTTGAGTTTCAAAAATGAGAGAGATAAGAAATAGTTATATTCACTGTCGAATTACAAGCCACATACATGCTATCAGTAATTTCACACAGCGCGGGCGCAGTGGTGATTTCTCCTCAAAGTTTTTGAAAATACAAAATACGTGAAAAATCGTAATTTATAACTTTAAACATAACCTGTCTTCAGAAAGGACAACAGCTAATAGATATACTCATATTCAGTAATGATTTTCTCACACAGCAAATTAATATCACTGATTTTATACACATGCAGACCAATCGACACAATCATCCAGATGCGATCTTGCTATTCAACCAACTTTCTTTTCACAGATGGAAACTATAGACTACTCGGTTTCACAAAACATATGCAACAACATTGCGTGTAGTTGAGCTATTCCTCCATAGATGTACGCTCACAACGATCGTAGTGAGCAAACGTGGAATGACTCTTTACGCCCTAAAAACTACCTAGTCTGCAAGATGACATTTTATAGGTTTTTTTGACGTTTCATAGGTTTTTTACATAATACTTGTGCGGGTCCTATTCAACCTGTGTTCAATTTATGCAACTTTTACGTAGTACGTCAATGCTGATGGTGATGTCAAGGTTAGTATATTACCCATAAAAAATTTTTCAAAAATTATCAGGATCCTCTGAAACATCAGAAAACGATTGATCGTTTATTTTTTGTTTTTTTTCTTGGCATGTTTCTCCATCGCCATTAGACAGATTTTGCGTCATTGGTAGAGTTGTAACCTTGTATAAAAGTTTCATCCAAAATCCGAGCGGTTCTTTACGAGTTATATACGGGCCAAGGATTAGCGATCAGGCAGACCGACAGACAGACCGACGGGAGTGAATGCTTCTTGGTGATGTACATATTATATAACATCCGAAAAACGTGGTTTATCATTTGCAATAGGCCTGCGAAGTAAAACTTTGGAATGGATAAAGTTATAGAAAATGAAATTGTGTACATACTGTTAGGTTCAAATTCAACGCACACCATTGGGATCTCGCAAACTATAAGATATACGAAGTTGCTTAACTGGGGATAGAGTTGGTATTCAGGTAACACTGATCAACAGCCAAAAAATATCCTAAATAAAATCAGCAAAATATTACTATTTTTAATATGCTATAACCGGAATGAAACTTATTTTTTCAATATTAGTTCAAGTTTTAGAGATACGGTAATTATATGTGTTCCTGCTGTGACAGTGTTAATATACTGTAATTCACAAGAATGCACGTGCTACATTTTTATATTCGGCTACGAAAGATGATGTAATCCGCATGATTTTGTTACGTTATACATACGTGTACATTATATTGTTTTATATTAGCCACTTTTTCCTCAGTTGCCTGACAGCGTTCATGCAAGATGTCTCGAAAGTGTGTAAACAATCCAGATCAGTTTTGTTACGTGTGTGGTGATGTGACTTTTGCGTCTCAGAGACGGTCTATTATTCCACTAATAACAAAGGCATATCAGCTTTATTTCGGTTGTAAACTAGGTGATCAAGACAAACAGTGGGCACCCCACATCTGCTGTAATACATGTGCTTCAAGTCTGAGGAGCTGGTTAAATGGTAAAAAACGGTCTATGCGCTTTGCTGTCCCAATGGTTTGGAGAGAGCCTACAAATCATATTAAGCCACAGGTATGTCCAAGAAAAAAAAATCGGTTATTAGCTATCCAAACATACCATCTGCGATGAGACCTGTGCCTCACAGTGACGAAAATCCTATTCCAAAACCCCCAGAATCCTACACTTGCGAATCAGAAAACGAGTCAGATCATGGCGATCGAGTGATTCGTCAGGAAGAAGATATGCCATCAACGTCAAGAGATCCTGATTTTATACCGAGCACGTCATGCCACCAAACGCACAAAATAACACAGTCAGAATTAGATAATCTTGTAAGAGATTTAGAACTTCCAAAATGTAAGGCAGAGTTAGCTGGATCAAGACTGCAGCAGTGGAACTTGTTAGAAGACGATGCTTCGATATGTGTTTTTCGTAAACGCCACAAAGACTTAGAACCATTTTTTAATATGGAGAATAACTTGGTTTTCTGCAGTAACATTAACGGCTTACTGGCGGCTTTAAATATAAACTATAACCCAGAAGAATGGAGATTGTTTATAGATAGTTCAACATTGAGTTTAAAGGCAGTGTTATTGCATATTGGAAATATTTTATCATCTCTTCCTGTAGGGTATGCAGTTCACATGAAAGAATCATATGACAATATGAAGTACCTATTGACATGCATAAAATATGATGAGCACCAATGGCATATTTGTGGCGATTTGAAAGTTGTTGCACTTTTACTTGGGCCGCGACTAGGCTACACAAGCATATGCCATTATTAGATTCGAAAAAAATTTTATTACTACCACTGCATATCAAGTTGGGCCTAATGAAAAACTTTGTCAAGGCATTAGATAGAGGTGGGTCAGCTTTTCAATACCTGCGTCAGAAATTTCCAAGACCAAGTGAGGCAAAGGTTAAAGAAGGTATTTTTGTTGAAATATTTTGAAAGATACACAGTTTGAAAACACTTTAACAGGTATTGAAAAAACTGCTTGGAATGATTTCCGTCTGGTGGTCACTAATTTCTTGGGAAATAGAGAAGCTGACAACTATAAAACCCTTGTCATCGTATCAAAAGATGGGCTGTAATATGTCTCTTAAGATACATTTCCTACACTCACACCTGGACTTTTTTCCTGACAATTGCGGAGCCGTAACTGATGATCACGGCGAACGTTTTCATCAGGATATTTCAGCAATGGAAAAAAGGTACCAGGGAAAGTGGAATCCTTCCATGCTTGCAGACTACTGTTGGACTCTTGGTAGAGATGCTCCAGAAACGATCCATAAAAGAACAGCAAAAAGACAGCGCATATAGTGATTCTTATAAGTATATGAATCTTGTTACTTTTTTTAATATATCCTTAAAAATAAAAAGTTTTTTTCTAAACCGCAACTATTTTTTTTATTTCATTGTCATTTTTGGATTCAGCGCCCCAAAATTAACAAAGAAGTGCACTTTTCCCACAAGATACAATTAAAAAACTAAAATTTGTTGTCCAGTGAATCAAATATGGCTTAGAAAGTTTCGAGAATCAATTCTTTATTTTTCCTATTTTAAAACTACTCATTAACACTGCCACTTTTTCTCGGCCACGAGATGTCATATTTATAATTCCTATATGACGTTTGTCTCTTATCCTCCAGCATCAACTTTATTTTTTCTTATAGATGCTATAATGGATTTTTGCACAGATACGTCATACATTGCAATTGCCAAGCCTTTTTTTATTTCGTAGTTGGGTCTTGAAATTATGAAATTGTCAATTGCCCCATACTAGATTTATCTCAAAATCACTATTATTTTCTCTTGACTTTTTTGAGACGGGATTTCAAAATAAATTGCATGTTGTCATTGTTAGTCTCCTCTACAAGAAGGCATTGTCAAATTTCCAATGTCACATTTTTTCTTTCGACTTCACCAACTTTGTTTTTTCGTATGGGCGCTATATTCGAGTTTTGTATATTTTAATGGACTTTTCAGTCCTAAATTCAGTGATGTATCTTAATTGGCCATGAATTTGTTGTTGAATAAATATTATAAGAACATCATAAGGTACGGTGAATCCTGTACACACCATGAAAATGTCCTTGACGGTAATACCAATAATAGTCATAAATAAGCTGAGGTAAATCACAGGAGAAGCAGCATTTTCTTGATTACCTAATTACGTAACGCTGCCCCATTTAGGCGACTTCGTATCTCTTATACAGGTTCCGCCAGAAAGAACGCATGCTTTTCAAATAAGTAGTACAGTCCAAATGAGTATGGGAAAAATACTTTATTATATCAAGATACTCAGAAATACATGCCATTTCTTTGAGTAAAATAAAATTTACGTTCCAAAAGCTATGTCGGCCATAATGACGCCCTTGAGCCGTAATGCAGTAATCAAGCCTCTCCCAAAACGAGCCCATTGGGTCGGCCAGCATCCGTGCAGGAATTTGGGTTACCTCTCTTCTTATTTCCTCCTTCAAATCGATGAGGTCCGAGGCTTGCTTTGGTAAACTTTTGATTTCAGGTAGCCCCATAAAAAACGGTCACACGGTGACAGGTCCAGGGAGTGAGGGGGGCATGGAGTATCGCCATGACGTAAAATGAGACGTCCTGGGAATTTTTGCCGAAGAAGTTCCATCGAAGTGCGAGCTGTGTGAGATGTTGCCTCGTCTTGTTGGAACCACACTGTTCTGAGACGGACACGTCTACGTCGAGGTTCCGGAAAAAAAGTTGTTCAGCATGTGGATGTAACGCTCTGAATTAACAGTAGTTGTTTCTCCATAATCTTCAAAAAAATAAGGGCCAATAACCATCGTTGGGCCTACTGTACACCGAAATGTAACTTTCGGCGTATGCAGGGGTGCTTGTGCAACTGTTGGGGGTTCACTGGAGACGAATATCGACAGTTTTGTTTATTGACGAATCCATGTAAATGGAAATGTGGTTCATCACTCATAAACAACGTCATGTAATTGTTATCCAACTGTTCGATCATGAGCTGTGCAAAATTAACACGTTGTATATAATCCCCTGGCTACATTTGTTGACAAACTCGGATTTTGTAAGGATCGAACACTAAATGCTTCTTCAAGATACGACGTACAGAGGACGCGTGGATCCCTAGGGAACTGGCACGCAAACGGACGGAACGATTTGGGCTTTGCAGCGTGTCAACTCTCACTCTGACTACGTTCTCCGGGGTTCTAACAGTCCGGTTTCGTCCTGGCGTTTTTTCTTCCATCACATTACCTGTTGTGTTGAATGCTTCCACCTATCTCAAAATGGTGTCTGGTACTGTCCCACGACGTGGTACATGAAAGTGAATGCGAAAATTACGTTGCGACAGACTCGCCATTTTGAAAGTACCGACGTACAGTGAACACACGAAGCTTAACGTTCCAAACGATCTTGCCAACTGAAACGACACTTCTCCCACTATCCAACACGCCCTTCCCCACCGACACGGGGTCAGCCAACTCGATGTAGTACCCATTGGAAAAACATGCGTTCTTTCTCACGGACCCTGTAGTTTGCGAGATCCGAATGGTGAGCATCGAATTTCAAACTCTCTATATGTACACAATTTTAGTTCAGTTCATAAAGAATTAAGTTCAGGGCAATTTAAATCCTCTTTCGCTGCCCTACTTATAGCTACCGAGCATGTCCCTTTGCACTGGTTCGCCAGGCAGTGCGCCTAAGTAGTCAGAAGTACCCTTTTACCTCCCCTGCAATCATCAACCCCCAAGTTTCAACGCCTGCAAATATTTTTCTGAAAATGGTCAGGACCCTCTAAACGTCAAAAAACGAAGTTTGGCCGCTTTTTATCCTTTTCGTATTTCGCCTTTTTCTTTGTTGTCACTGGATCGATTTTAACAATCTATCAAGCTTCTGCGTCCTTGGCAAGGTAGTAACATCGTGTAAAAATTTCATCGAAATCCCAGTGGTAATGCGTGACATGGTTTTTAGTAGATTTTTGAATTTTTTTTGCGGTCATATTTTCTCGCCAAGTGGCGAAGGAAACAAGCGGCTATGGGGGTGTTTGAAGTTCATTTTGAGGCCACTTAATCTCAAAATTGAGTTATTTTTACCGACCACTTGGCATAATACGAGTATATTGGGTTGTATTTATCAAAAGTTGCATGTTATGAGCGCTTATTTGAGCATCTAGAATCTTTGACATACCTCTCTGGTAATGATGTTTTGAGTTTTGTATACAGAGTATCTCACCATCACGCAAATTGAATGTAGTTGACTCTTTTACAGCATATTTTTTACAATACAATCAAATTCTTAATATTAACAATGGATTGCTTGACCTAGTGTTCTCCAACAAATCATGCTTGGTGACTAGAGCATACGATAACCTAATAGCCCGAAGACTCACATCATCCTCCACTTTGCATTACATTACACAGATACTCTCGTAGCAAAACCTGGTCACAATCAAATGATGTTACCTTCAATTTTCGCAAAGCTGATTTTGTTACACTGTATGAACAATTGACACTTATGGACTGGTCATTTCTTGAGGATATTGCGGATGTCAATATTGCTTGCACTCTATTCTACAATAACCTAATAAATATTTTCAACATGTGTATTCCGAAAACCAACCGTACGCCTGGCAAATTTCGACCCTGGTACACTCGCGCAATCGTCAAGGATATTAAACAAAAGAATTCACTACATAAATTATACAAAAAACGTCAAGAAGTGAGTGTCTATGATACATTAAAGAATTGAGATCCAAAATTGAAAGAGACGTTAGTCATGCGTATAAAAAGTACATAGAGAAGACTGAAAATTGCATAAAAAAAGATCCAAATCAGTTTTCGTCCTTCAACAAAAGTAAAAGGCCTTTCACCTTCTGAATTCACTCACAATGATTGTATTTTCAATAACCCTGTTGATATAGCAAATGCCTTCGCTAATTTTTTCCAGTCTGTGTATTCTACCCCCAAAGTAGCAGCTAGGCCAGATGATGATATTATTGCTACAAACAATATTGTGTTGAATAGTTTCACAGAAAAGGAGGTTCTTATGGCATTAAAAAAAATGAAAAACAAGTTCACTAGTGAACCTGATGGTATACCTGCATTCTTAATCCGTGATTGTGCACCTATTCTTGCTGCACCTTTAACTAAAATCTATAACATAAGTATCAGATGACATACATTTCCTGAGATTTGGCGTGAAGCCAAGGTTCGACCTATCCATAAAAATGGAAGCCGTAAATTAATTGAAAACCATAGGCCTATCACTATTGTGAGTAATTTTTCGAAAACGTTTGAAATGTTATTACATAATTTCATACAATACAACGTAAGTTCTTCAATTTCTACAGCACAACATGGATTTGTAAAAGGAAGGTCGACAACAACAAACTTAGTCTGTTTAACTCAATTCTTAGCAGGTGTTTTAGATTCTAATGGTCAGGTTGATGTGCTATATACTGATTTCAGTAAAGCGTTTGATAGAGTCGATCATGGTTTACTACTGGGAAAACTAAATAACATTGGCTTATCCAAAAATTTGGTATTATTATTTCAGTCGTATTTATCTGATCGCAAACTATATGTGGATTTTAACGGTGGTAAATCAATTCACTTTTTTCCATCTACTGGCGTCCCACAAGGATCTTCCTTAGGTCCACTACTATTCGTCATTTTTATTAATGACTTAGTTAATACGATTGACTGCAATATTCTGCTCTACGCGGACGACGTAAAACTGTACTGGCAAATTGATGATCCATCTAGTTGCTTTTATTTACAAAGGTATCTTGACAGACTGTCTGAGTGGTGTGCTGCTAATAAACTTCCTATCAACGTGAGCAAATTTAAATCTTTAACTTTCACTAGGAGAGTAAATTCAATTACCAATAGTTATAAAATTAACAGCACTCCTCTTCAGACTTTAGAGGAGTTCAGGGACCTAGGAGTCATATTTGATATTTGATATTGAGCTTCAGTGCACACCTAAGTAATTTAGTGAATTCTGCCAACAAAGCACTGGGATTCGTTATACGCAATTCAAGAGAGTTTATCGGTACCACAGCACCTACAGTGCTGTATAATTCGTTTGTTCTTTCTAAGCTGGAATACGGAAGAATAATCTGGAACCCATGCTATGTTACCTCATGTGACTCATTGGAAAAAATTCAGAGGAAGTTCTTGAAGTATTTATCTCTCAAAACTGATGGTGTTTATCGTCCCATAGGGATTTCACAAAATAACTTACTTCAAAAGCATAGGTTTCTCAGCCTTGATGATAGAAGAAAGATACATTCTTTAGTCTTTTTGTTCAAAGTTATAAATTACCAACATGACTATCCATCATTTTTGTCTATGCTAAATTTAAATACACCTAGAGTACGAACAAGGGCCAACCTTGCCTTTTACCTACCTACCCCACGAACAAATCTACTGCTGCACTCACCGCTATATTCGATATGCGCATGTTATAATGACTATATGAATTATTTTGATATCTTCAACACATCCATTTCTATTATTAAGAGAGTATGTAAAGCGGTAGTTTTTTTAAAGCTTCCACAGTTTGATTGAGCTATGATCAGTGGTAGCTTTTCATGGGTTCTTATTGCTAATTACTAAGCAATCAATGCAATTGGTTTATTTTGTGATTTTTATATATATATATATATATATATATATATGTACTGTATTTCCCATCAGTAATTGGTTTATAAACTGTTGGTGTTGTAATTAAATAAATAAATAAATAAATAAATAGTTTCTGAAAGCTATCAGGTACTGACTGTAGGTCTTACCTGGAAATACTCCAACGCTTAGATCCATAAGAAATTTTAGTTAGGGATAAAATGTGGTCAAGACCGCAAAGTTTCACACAGTTTAACTATTCCTCCAAAAAATGTATGCTCCGTGTTTGGCAAAGTATATAAAATATGATTTAATAACATTACTAGATGTGTGACGAACCACCTCTGAACACACATTACTATTACGGAAGCAAATGACGACAAGAAAGGCGTATGTGTAACGCTGGGTGCAAAATGGAGGTATAATGTCCTATTAAACGAACGTCGTGGATGTAGGACAACTCCTCCGGGATGCATTAAGGAAGTGTTTTACAGGAATTCTTTCATAACATCTCAGCGCTATCACCTCGCCAACTCGTTTCCAACACAAGGGAATCGGTGCTACGATGGCTACATTGGAGCAAAGCTGAACGTTTGTTAGTGTTACCGACAAAGTAAATACTTCTTCGGGGTTCGTGGAAGTGTTGAGGATAATGACGTACTTATTTCCTACGCCACTGTACATGACAAAAATTCATGTCGCTCTTCCGTGGGACTGTCTATCGGCCTGTCTGTCTGCCTTTCCGCTAATCCTTGGCCCGTTTTTAACTTGAGAAGTACCGCTCGGATTTTTGTAAAATTTTCACACAATTTTTTTTAATTTCAGCATATTTATACGCTCCCAGCCCCGGTAGTTCTATGCACCTATTGGCCATATTCGGCTCATCATAATTTCATGCTTTCGAACCGCGTACTCCTACTATCTATGCTCACCGCCCGGTGAACCGGTATAGATGACCAATCTCTCTGCAATGCACTGCAGCGCAAAAAACATATAGACGTACAGTCTGCGAAAACAAAAAGTTCGCCAATGTTGCCTTAACAAACAAGCTCAAGAATCGCTTCAGTATAAACTAATCTTAAAATACTCTTCGGGGTTTTGTAGGGCAAGGTCTTAGCTTTACTCCGGATGCGCGGCAACCTCAAAAATGAGAATATTTCAATTCAGTTTTCAAGCATTGAGAAAAACCGTTTTTAGCGTTTTTCAGACACCAAACGCCTTATAGCTCAAAAACGGTCAGCTTTAGAGAAAAGTTACTTGAGACCTTTTTTGTTAAGAATGTCCTAAGAGATACTTCGACCGAAGCAAAAAACTTATTATTTAGATTAGCTTGAAATAATTATTATTATACATAATAGAAGAGTTGAGCAAAGGCTAAAAGCTCCAAACAATGATAAAAAGTTGAACAAAAAAATAAAGATCTCATAAGAAAACTAGAGTTAATCGTGCATCCATTGTTACCCTCGTGCGGGGGGGTGGTTGTAGATGCACTTCCCTGCACGATGAATGTTACTTCTGGGGTTCGAAGTGGTTGTTGATTTGGAGGGTTAGGGCGCTGGGGGAAATAAAAAGATTGCCAATTTCCAGAGCTTGCCCAAAATCTATTTAACTATTTTTAATAAATCACCTGAAGGGTGCTATTACAAAGTTTGCAACAAACTACCTGAAGGGTGCTATGACAAGGTTTGCAACAAACTACCTGAAGAGTGCTATGACAGGATTTTCAAGTATTCAAAATGATCACAGTAAGCTCAAAATTTCACTTTGCAATGGTTAATCGATCACCTAACAACAAATGAAAATGAACATTAGTGACTTACCAAGTTTCCGGGGGTATGCATACCTCAGGATCACACCAGCTGTGAAGTTAGGATAAATAATTCATATTAAGTGAAATTAGCTGCTTAAGTATATCTATAGAGCTCTCCTTTGTATATTTTCTAACAGGTCTCGGTCACGTTGTAGCGTTGGACACCAAACAGGTCCAGCGGATTCCAATTTTGCCTTGCACATGAGGTGTACAAAAGCCTAGCCGTAGAAATATCACAGCCCTCGAAGGATCCTTCGATAAGGTACAGACTCCTTTTGGCCCTGGTATTTGAGTATTGGATATGCTCGGCCCATGGTAAAGCATCCAAAACTACGACTTCTAAATCTATGTGACTAGAAACAGAGGTGATTTCCTGGTTCCCGATGATATAATTGATATTTGGACTGTTTTTTACAACCTGGAGAACACAGCACTTCTCCAAGTTCAGTGGCGGCTGCCATCCTCTGGACCATTCATAAACGTTGTCGAGATCGCGTTAGAGGATGTTATCATTGGCGCGGAGGTTATTGTATATATTTGTGTCGTCGGCATACAAGAAGCAGATGGAAGATATGACACAAGGCAGATCCGGTGTGTAATGGAGAATCAGCAAAGGTCCTAAAACGGAACCCTGGAAAACGCCGCTAGTTACCGCCCTACTGGTTGATAGTCAATCGCCTACCCTCACTGTGAACTCTCTGTTAGCAAGGAAAGCCCTTATCCACTTCAACAAATTTCCAGTTATTCCAAGGTGTTCCACCTTGTACAGAAGGTGTGCGTGTGTTGCTTTAAGCCAGCATTGAGGTAGTGAATGAGAAGTGAACAGAGATGTAAATATCATACTTAAAGGTGAGGCAAGAGAAGTGTGCCGCTTCTCTTCCTTTTAAGGGTCATTGCTGAAATATGATCACCGCCTACAGCAATCCAGATTGATGAAATGATGAATCACGCCAGGGGAGAATTCAATTTGACACAGGCTGGCTTGTGGTCTGGGATAGGTATTGAAAGGTGTACCATCACTTTCCGGAGAAAAGGCTTCAGCGAATGCATTGGCCAATACTTCTGCTGAAGACTCAGCATCCCTGCAGATGTGTCCATCTGAATCGCGCACCTTGAGTGTAGAAATGTTCGATTTTAGCGAGTACGGAATATATCTGAACAGCTTTTTCTGTTTTTCGATGATTCCAGCTCATTTACAAATTTACGCTTTGCAACTTTCAGAGGCTCCGAAAGTGTGTTGGAAAAGTTTCGATGATTCATATATTCGGACTGCCGCTTATGTCGTAGATATTTCTGCCAGTACGATTTTTTATGACGTATCATCCTAAGGATACCATGATCAATCCACAGCTCAAGATTATATTGGATTCTACGATTAGTTGAAGGAGTTTTTGAAGCAAATTTGGGCCTGGCACTATGCAGATTTATTAATAGTGGTCCTTTTCGAATAAGATTATGCAAAAAAACCGAATCAGAATATTTTTCCTGTTATATGCGAAAATGCTACCTGGACCATCTAGGATGATAATTGCTGGCTGAGCGAAGCTGTCGCGGCTTCGATTTGCGTGCGGCCAAGCGGTGCGACGTTGTCAGATTGTGCCAGTTGTGTAAGCTGACAAAATGCGAAACTTTGTATTTTAGAATTTAAGGAAAATATGGAGATTATGTTTGCCAGCTACAACTTATCATTCCAAACCGATTAAATACTGACTTCCACGATATCCGGGGATCATTTTTAAACAGATGCTGGTGTATAAACATGAAAAGATAGCCGGTCAGTGATCCAGATAAGATTTTTAAACAATGTTTTTGTACTGATTCTATAACAAGTTTTATCTTGCACCGATTTTTTCTCATTATTCGAATCATTCTGAACAAAAAAAGAGTCTTAGAACCTTTCCTCTAAAGTTGATCGTTTTCGAGTTATAGACATTAAATATCTGAGAAACCCTAAATGGAAAATTCGATTAAAAATTAATTATTTGAACGTTGCTAGATATTGAAATTAAAACAATAAACACTCAGTGTAGACATTCCGAAGAGTATTTTACGATTAGTTTATTTTAAACTAATTGTTATTGATGTTTGATAGGCCAAAATTGGCGAATCTGTGGACTAGAATCCCTTGATCGGTATTGGACAAAGTATTCTTAGTCTAAGTCATAACTTACTGTGTACAGTACTCTTCAAAAGCCCCCCCTCTACTTATTTTTCGAGCGGATCAAGATAACAATCGGAAATTCGGAGTCATAAAATTGATGACCATATGAGGATATACAAGCATATATATGATTAGGTGGCGACAGCAACGTAGTGAGACACTAACCTTTCGAAAGTATATACCAGGTGTTACAAGTTCTACCGTCACCATTGCGATCTCGGAAACTGTAAGAGATACGGAGAGACGGAAAAACTGAATTATCCCAAAATCGTTTTAATTTCTTCCTGACTTTACTTGTAGTGGGATTTCAAAATAAATTGCACATTGCCATTGTCACTTTTTTTCTCTACAAGATGGCATGATAAGAATTTCAATGACATGTTTCGTTTTTGTCCTCCATCATTAACTTTAATTTTTGTTATAGACGCAATATTGGATTTTTATACAGATGAATAGAGTTTTTAATTGTGATTCCAAAATTTTATAATAATATTATACATTGACATTTCCAAACCTCAGTTATCCCAAAAAAAACGGAATTTCCGATGTAGGCCTTAAAATTATCATAGTCATGTTTCGCATGAAAGACTATACCTTAAATTGAGCATAGTAACAGAGTTTGGAAGACAGAGAAGAAGGGGGATAAATGTGACAGTGAACAATGTACAGAGAAGAGTCAGGCTTTGCATATAAAATGAAAGAAATCATTTTGAACATCTGCATTGATTTATCTCTGCTTATTTATGATTATTGTTGTTATTACCATCAACAAAGATTTTATTTTGTGTTAAGGTTTCAACATACCTTTTTATTTCCTTATAATTTTTTTTCGAATTGATGAACAACAAAGAAAATACATCACCTAACTTAGGATTAAAAAGTCCATTTGAATGTAATAAAAATCCAGTACGAGTATAGCATCGATACGAAAAAACAAAGTCAGTGATGGAAGTGAAAAAAGAAACCTCGAAATTTTTACGACGCTATCTTGTGTAACTTGTCCTTGAAATTCCTCTCAAGTAAAGTCAGGAATAAAGAGGTTTGGCAATGTCAATGTATGACATACTCGTATTGTATCTTCTTGGAATCAGAATTAAAAACTTTATTCACCAATTCCGTCCATGAAAAACGTGATAATGAAATTATCATTATGGCATCTTTTAAAGGAGAAAAAATAGTAACGCTAGTGTGCAACTTATTGTCAATTTCTACTACAGATAAAGTCAGTAAAAAAAATTAATATGATTCTTTTTTTCGGTTTCTCTCCAAGTGCTGCTTCCGATTTCCCAGTGGTGAGTGTCGAATTTGAAACACCCGGTATAGTACACAGGAAAACAAGTGTGATCAATTCTCATAGCAAGTGCCTTATTTCAACTCGGTAATTTTTTGGTCGTGAGAATATATACGTAGTATCATGGTGGAATATTTACGATAATAAATTATTATATCTTCGGAAATTGGCAAGCACCGCTTAAGTTATTTTCGAATGGTATGCCACGATAACAGTTATTTATGAATTGGCATCCTTGTCTAACAATCCAGGCTCAGAACTCATTAGCACTTAGCTGTACTAGGCCATTCCAGATATTGCAGTAATAAATTTCCTCATCATTCTAATTACCCCGAAGTTGCCTCAGCGATTACGGCATTAAACAATAGCATTTCGTCTCGGTTAGCAACCAACCTATCTCATTTGCTGATTGTATAAGAAAACTTTGGCTCTATCGAACAGTACAAATTGTCGACCAAGCTTGCTCAAACGCTTTAGTCTGTGCGAACTTCTTAGATCCATTACCCAAATCGGACAGATGCGGGCGTTGTCTGCTGCAGTTTTGATACAACCAACGCCTTCCTGAACAATGACATCTAACAGTGCTTGCTTGAAAATTCAAATTTTCAGTGAAACATTTATACTGGGTGGGAGATATGGGCATATAACAGTGTTCAGCGAGGGGGGGGCAGGGTTTTCTTGCGGGCTTAGTCAACCAGTTTGAAGCATTACCGCTATCTGTTCAAAGTGGTGTGCGAGAAACGGGTACCCTATTGAGAATATTTTACCTTCCTGGCGGATGCTATGGGAGCATGTGCCCGCGCTCCCCTTGGCTCCTCCTCAAAATGGGTGCCCATGATGACATGAGAAAGCAAGAGGTGCTTGTAACTTATTCTCAGTAATCGAATGTTCGCTCAAATCAACGCAGGGCGTACAAAATCTTTTTAACGCGGAAAATCAAGATGCCTCACCAAGACATGATGATTGTATGTACAACTTTTGTTTGGTTCCTCTGATAATCATAATCTGAGTTCAACGAGGAAAGCATAATGAATAATACCTGATTTCCTGAATACGGAGCAAGACCTTAATGTTGTAAAGTGGTTAATGAAAATGCCGCAGCTTCAGGAATAACGTTTTCAATGAAGCCAATTTTGTGAAAGATCGTTAAAACACGATAAAGGCATAAGAGCTCGAAGAGCACGGTTTATACTTATAAAGTACTATAAACGATTGTTGGTTATGACATTCTCATTAATGGTACAAAAGCTCACATTTCAATAATTCTTTCAACTATATTTTGCTTGTATGTCATTACTTATGCGATTCTAAACATCACGAAACTTCTCCATTGCAGAACGCTTTTATGACCTTGATTTTCATAGTTCTTCCTGTCCTTCAGGAAAGCAAGGGTATTTCTAGATTTCTGCTGTTTCGTGTCAGTGCTCTATTGTAAGGATATATTATCTTTTTGTCTTCTAAGAAATTTCAGGCATATAAAAGTTGATTTTATCATCTGTTTTATAAACCTGAAATTTCCTAGGACTCAAAAAGAAAACATATCCTCACAGTAGGAGAGCGCTGACGCTGACACAAAATAGGAAATACTGACGATACGGAACTTAGTAAGGACAGGGCATCAATGTGCAGTTACAAGTAGATATTGTGCCAGAAGGAGTACAAATTGCGTATCACCATCGTCACGGTACTTAAACAGGTGAGCATAAGTATAGCGACACCACCAACTCGCGGCTTTATTTTGATCGGTTCAATAATTGTATCTCAATATAACTTACAGAGATTGTAATACAAACATAAGTAATGAATATGGAGCCTATTCTGATTGATTTAACAATAAATTAATCGCTATAAGTTATACCTGTAAAGGTACACTTAAACGAACTAGAGAAAAAACTAAAATTCTTGGTGAATCCCCAGTTATGCTCTACAGTATATTTGCTAGGCAAGCACTTCTCTCGACATGTAGCCATCAGTGTTCTTCCAATGAACATGCTATAGTTTCAAAAATGTTTGCATGCATCTTGATTATGCAGTGGTTTTTATTTTTTTTACCATTAAGGTTACTTTTGATTCATTCTTAAACAATATAAATATATAGATAATACTTACTTTACGCACATGCTCTGAAATAGAAAAACTAAAGCGCATCGGTCTTCGTTTGGCACTGAGCGTTTTGGCAGCCTTCCACCAGCAATTTATTGATGCATAGCTTCCTCCTCATGGTAAACAGTCATAATTAATCACCCCAGCTCAATACATTGAAGATCATAGATCAATTTAGAGAAAACGGACAGTCCAATTGACGGAACAGGAAGGTAGTCCGTTCGGTCCCTTGTTTCCCTTTTTAGATCGTTGGTATATTCTGGATGCGCATATATTGACAGATACATTCGATGGAAATACAGGGTGGTCCATAAGTCCTTTGAAATTTCAAATTTGAATAAAATTTAACGGGTGAGCGTGAGCGGCGCGGGCGAGGTTGAAGAAAACATCAACATTGTGGCACAGTCTGTTCGTCAAAATCCTACCCAGTCTACTCGTAAGCGTTCCAGTGCACTAAACGTACCCAGAACATCTTTACAGCTGATTTTAAGGAAAGATTTACGTCTGCACGCTTACAAAATTCAGTTAGTGCAGGAACTAAAAGATAATGACGCTATTCAGAGACTAAACTTTGCGAATGAAATGTTGAATCGATTTTCTTCGCTCAATAATGTGTTGTTCTCGGACGAGGCTCACTTCCATTTAAACGCGCATGTAAATAAACAAAATTGCCGTTATTGGAGCCCCGAAAATCCAAGACGTAAGCATCAGAAGCCCTTACACAGCCCTAAAGTTACAGTTTGGGCTGCTATGTCAGCGTATGGCATCGTAGGCCCTTATTTTTTTTGAGGACGACAGATGTCGCGCATTAACTGTTACTTCGGAGCCGCATGTAGCAATGATAGAAGAGTTTTTGACACCAGCGTTGCAGAATTGTCCAGGCTATAATACGCAGACCTGGTTTCAACAGGACGGAGCAACTGCCCACACCTCCAACACTTCTATGCCCGTCGTCTGTCAACTTTTTCCCAGCAAAGTAATTTCTCGAAGAGGAGACATTTCCTGGCCACCACGTAGTCCAGATTTGACCCCAATGGACTTCTTTTTATGGGGCTACCTCAAGAGTAAAGTGTACGACACCACTCCGCGATCAGTTGATGTCCTGAAAGAAAATATCCGAAGAGAAATGGCAAGCATTACAGTGTTGACTTGCCGCGCAGTCATCGACAATTTTAGACGTCGTTTATATGAGTGCCGTGATCGTAATGGATTGCATTTAGACGATGTGATTTTTAAAACATAATTCCCATTCAATAAAGATGATAACAAAATATAATAATTCTTCATAATGTAACTAGTTTGGTTTTATTCCTTTTTTTCCAGCTCAAAGGACTTATGGGCCACCCTGTATTTGTATAGCAGATGGTACATTCAAAAATAGCGGGACAGTTCGTACAAGGATATGTTCTGAGATGTCCTATTATTATAATAAAATTGTTAATAATAACAAATTCGTCTTTGTAGGGTACATACAGGTACATCAAATCTAACACTAGTGGCGAAGCTTGGCCGTGGGCTTAGACTTAACCACTAGTGCGGAAAGGTATACGAAGTATGCGGTAAAGCATGGTACAAACTACGATGGATGATGGATATCTATGTTGGACAATGACTATGGATAGTATGTTCCACTATTACTTATTAATAATGAACCTCTAAGAATTGACTCTTCTCTAAGATGTAGAGGTTGCACAAAGAAGCAAACTTATTTGAGACATGTTCAAGTCGGCTCAGACCAACGATAAACCTTACGCAACTGTTCTGAACAACCTGCAGTCAGTTCTTTGCTAGGCCATCGAGGCAAGGATGAAATATACTGAGTGACAGAAAAGGTAAGCACCTACGTATGTTTATCCGACTTTAATAATCTTTGGCATACATGTTCAGTGTCCCTTACTAGTAAAATGGTCAAATGATCAGCTTGACTCATCAACTGACTGCAGAAGCTGGTTCAATAATGTGTTTAGGATCCACGATTTCTTATATACTCATTGACACTCCTGGGCATTGTGCTGATGAGGTGGTCGATATCCTCATCCTAGGCTACTGCAACTTCGTGAGTAAGAGCTGCTAAATCCTGTGGAGGGTGTTGCAAATTAAAGAGCCTGCGACCTATCATGTCCCAGACTTGTTCAATTGGAGATAGGTCAGGCGATCGTGGTGGCAAAGGTAAACGGTCGATGCGATGTTGATCCATGAAGGCTAACAATGCTCTGGCAACATGCGGTCTGGCATTGTATGGCTGAAAAATTGGGTTTTGGATGGTGTTTAGGTATGTAATAAGATGAGGCTCCACTTCGCCTTGGATATAGCGTCGGGCTGTCATATTGCTTCTGATGAAAATTAGTGGTGATTACCGTAAGCAATATCACTCCATACCATAACTCTCTCTGTCAAATTGTGGGTCACGTCTTCCACCACGTCGCCCGACCATAGTGCATCCCCAGACAGGAGCGGGATTCGTCACGAAAGACCACCTGATTCCATTCCCGGTCCTATAGGATACTTTCTCTACACCAGAGCAAACGGCTACGCCGATGTTCATCTTTAAGAGGTAGCACCCAATGTGGACGATGATAAAAGAGGCCAAACTACCGTATTCGGCGATATACCTTACGCATATCCACCATCCTTCCATGCGATTTCTACGCACTCTAGGCATTTTGAGATATCACAAAAAGGCTTCTCAATAAGCTACACGAAATTTAACATTTAACTGGCACCGTAAATGTACGAAAACTGAATGCTTCTTTATCACCAAACAATACACTACTGGCTCTGATGGTCTAACTTTAAATATGGCTTGCTTATGTTTGCCTGATACCATAGACCATATAACTCACATTATTAATGTCTGTCTCGAAACAGGTTACTTTCCTGCCAGTTGGAAAAATGGTATTATTATTCCTACAGCTAAAACTAACCATCCAGAACAATATTCGGATCTCAGGCCAATTACCTTATTATGCTTTCTATCAAAAATACTCGAAAGAGCTGTCTATTCACAACTTGTAGAGTTTTTCGAACAAAACCACTTATTTCCTCTACATCAGTCAGGTTTCAGAGCTGGTTACAGCACTACTTCGTCTTCATTACATCTTACTGATTCCATCATTCACAATTTAGATAATCACATCAACACCGTCTTGGTACTGTTAGATTTCTCGAAAGCCTTTGATATGGTCAATCACCAGATACTACTGAGTAAGATATCTCATTATGGAATGTCAGATATAGTTCTAAGGTTCTTTGAGTCATACTTGCTAAATCGTCAAAAAACAGTGAAAACTGATCAGGGAATTTCCTCCTCTGAGCCAGTTACTTCAGGAGTTCCTCAGGGCTCAGTATTACGTCCCTTACTATATATGATTTATACGATCGATCTGCAAGACTGTTTAGTCCACTGTAGTATGCAAACTTATGCAGATGATATTCAGTTAGTGTTTGGTTTCGATCCATCAAAGGTTGATGAAGTTTCTTTTAAAGTTAATTTAGATTTGGCTAACATCGGTGATTACTGTAACAAACACTGTTTGAAGATCAATCCTAATAAAACTACTGCAATGTTGTACTGTTCGAAAAACTCCTACCATGAAATGAAGCAGAGGATTTGTGTTTTTTTTTTGATGAGACACTCATCCCTTTTGTGGATTACGCCAAGAATCTCGGTGTTACCCTTGACTTAAATAAGAGATTCGATCGGCATGTCTCTTTCTTATCTAGAGTAACGTATATGCGTTTGAAACTCCTCTATTCTAATCGATACATCTTGAATTTTAAAACCCGAAAAAAGGTCGCTGAAAGTCTTGTGTTGTCTGTCATTTCTTACTCTCTTGTTCTTTATTACCCATGTTTAGACTACGTCCACAAACGGAAACTCCAGAAAATTCAGAACAGCTGTTGTAGGTTTATTTTTGGGTTGCGCAAGTTTAGTCGCGTCTCAGATAAAATCAAAGAACTCAACTGGTTGCGAATTGATAAGTTATTATTATATCTTTTGACCGTCTTCACGCATAAAGTTCTATTATCTAACAGACCAGCTTACCTCGCTAGCAAATTAGTTCACCGAGGTAGTTTTGTTACCAGAGCTCTTAGATTTAATGCTAATTTTAACATGCCTCCTCACAATACCTCGGTGTTTGAAAGAAGTTACACCTACAATGCTGTCAAGCATTACAATGCAGTCAACAGTGGCTATCGATCCAAACAGGTGGTTTGATGAAAAAGTCAGCTGCTGGAGTCCATTTAGTTCAGTTTTTCTTGTGTTCATGTGATTTTTTTTTCTTTTTCTTTTTTTTTCTTGTTTGACTACTTTCTGCTATTTTTGTTTCAAATTTAAAACTCTCGCAATACTATCTGCATTTGTCTCGTGCAATCAATGTTGTCATTCTTATGAATTGTATTTTATTTTTTTTTTGTATGTTATTATTTTGTTTATGTGTTTAAGTATTCTTTTTTCCTGTTGTGGGGTTGTGTGTAAGAGTAGCCTCCTGGCTAAACTTCACCTCACTGCAGCTAATAAAGGCATTATTATTATTACAAAAACTTAACAGAAAAACCTGACAATTTTATCACTTGTTGTTCATAGCAAGATAAATCGATATGTAAGAAATTCTTGCATTCTAATAAACATACGTAGGTATTTACCTTTTTTCGTCACTCAGTATAAGATATTACAGTAAGTAAGAACTGGTATTACAGGTGACCCGCAGAGTTTTCGCCTCAATTTGAAGTTTAGGATAAACTTATTAGCATATAAAGCACGGAGTAGGATTTCTTTAAGAAATTGTTCTGTGAACCTAAGTCTTTGGTCGATAGTAATTAGTAATATTTTCGTACATGGAGAGAGATTTATTTTTTCTGTACTAAGCTTTACCGATATCAATGATAAAGCAGCCTCCCTATAGTAATATGGTGCGATTTTGAAAATTGACAGAGCCTTTCAATATCGGGATTTACGTTTTTTTGAGCATCGTGGATATTATCTACATCAAAGTAGTGAGGAGTGTGTGTCTCTAAGTTGTTGACATTTCTTGGCAAGTCAATAATATACAACAAAAAACTAGCGGCCCAAGGACCAATCCTTGGCTACACCAGACGTAATTTTCTGAGAATTTGATGTTTTGGATACGTTTAAAGAAACACATTGAGTACGAGTTTCTAGGTAACTTATGGCAAATCAAACCAATTTTTGTGGGAAAGCTTTTTGTTCGACAACAAAGAATGAGAAAACGTGTTTTTTGAGATTTTTAGGTATTTATGAGACCTATAAAAAGAGACTACACGTAAAAAGTTCTGACTAATAGAAAAAAAGTTATGGCCGAAAACCAAGGCAAACTGCAGGTTTCGTCACTTGTTGGTAAATTCTTTAAATTCGTAGGATTCTTACTTCTAAATAACTACAACAAAATTTAAGTAGATTGGTCAACAAGTTTTTGAGAGTTTCTAATTGTTTATCCCAAAACACCTGTCTTCCGGCCATCACTACTAGTTTATTGAGCAATACACAGCATTACTTCAAAGGGCATTTTATAGCAAGATACACTAGTTTACTTGGCCGATATGAATCGCAAGCCATTCCGGATGATAACTGTTATTTTTATGCAAAAAAGAGTGGGTTTCGTTTTTTCTTCTAAACAAATTCAAACAGTTCGTATTTGTGAGTAATTCACAACAAAAGATGATAGACACATCCGCTTTGTTTTAAAATGTGTATAGTGACGTATATTTTTCGAATATCGTAGGGCATATGTTCAATTACTCACAAATACGAAATGTTTAAATTTGTTTAGAAGAAAAAAACATTACTGTTGTTCGCATAAGAATAACATTAATCTTTCGGTATGGTTTGTGATTCATATCGGCAAGATGAACACGTGTATTCTGTATATAAATTATCTTCGAACGAACCCTTTATATTGCTCAATAAATTAGTAGTGATGACTGGAAAACAGGTATTTAGTGATAAACAAAAAACAAAAAACCACGTGACCAATATACTCTTATTTTTTTGTTATAGTATTTAGAAGTATGAATCCTACGGATTTGTAGAATTTTAAGTAGTTGCGTGAAATTATCGTCGCATTACCAACAAGTGCCAAAACCTGCAATTTGCCTCGTTTTTCGGCCATAAAATTTTTGCCATGAGTCAGATCTTTTTACGTGTGATCCCATTTTGTAGATCTGATATATACCTAAAAATCTTGTATGGGAAGTTCCTGTTAACACTTTCGATTGAATCTCAAAAAACAGATGTTCTCATTCTTTGTTGTTTAAAAAGTTTTCTCACAAAAATTGGTGTACCCATTTTATGCGTCCATGTTTCAAAAACCCCCTTGAACAGCTTGCACCAGAAAAACCAGAATTTACAATTATTTCGGGGATATTTGTTAATATGATTAGACTAAAAAGCGCTGCATCGCTGGACTGCCTTACGTGCGCTGAACGTTCCCAATGGTTCGCTACAAAAAAAACATATGCTACATGAATTTGACTAGATGTATATCTATCTCTTAATTCATTATAATGCTAAGGCTACGGGCGACACAGAAATGAGCATTTTTAACGAAATACCTAATATTGCGTGAAAACCGGATTCAGTTTGGGCGTGCTGTAACTTAATATAGGGAGAAAAATTTTGGCATACTGTTAATTGTCAGGCGAGATACTAGAGAATTGCTACCAAACATGCTACATAGAGGTTTAATGCTATTTTAGCGCGACTATTTTTTCCACGTAGGTATTCATATTGAAGCCAGGCATGTTTGCGGAAGGGCTGTTTCATAATAATCATTATTCAACAATTCCATGGGAAGGGGTAGATTTTCTGTGTATTTACGTAGCATTTTTGTTCTCGGAGTTACAGTTACAATTGACAAGTGATGGCACCTCAATGATAACAGATATCCTTGATTTAATGTTTCAAAGAAAAAACTGATAGACATACAGTTTCCAAATTAGAAGGAACAGCCTTTTAAGTTCGTCTCTCTTAGGTAATGTATTATACAGCTCAATATAGGGCTTTTCTTTAATGTTCCCCTCCCCTTTTATTTTTTGAACGGATCAATTCAAACAATTAAAACTTGAGATAATGAAATTGATGAGTGGATACCATATTTTAGAGTAAAATTGACTGATGAAAATGTCAAGATGGCCGCTGGGCGCCATCTTAAAAAAAATTATATGAAAACAGGGGTCTTGTGGCACATCACTTTGAAGCTCCTGACGAGTACTTTATAACCCTAGAATATAAAATCAATACCTTTACCTACTACAAAATGGTGATACATTTAGTAATTACCTGAATACATTGACATGTAACTTGATAATTCGAATAAATACATTGAGTTCGGCTTAGAAGATGCTGGAAATGGTTGCCTCGAACTACTTGACACAATAACAGCCGGTCCGTAATTTCGCGTCGAACATTTTCAAACATAGTAACATCAATATTTCTACAAATATTTGTTATTCTCAGCCGTATGTCCAATATTGAAGCAGGTTCAGTTTCGTACACATTTTGACATTCTTGTCACTGTCAACAAAAAATAACAAAACATTTTTTATCGCTGTTGCTGTGGATACGGCAGGGGATTACAATTACGTATTTGTAGAGATATGCATGTTAGTGGGTTTGTGTTCAAGTAATTATTAAATGTACCACCATTTTGTAGTAGGTAAAGGTATTGACTTTATATTCTAGCGTTATAAAGTACTCGTCAGGAGCTTCAAAATGATGTGCCACAAGACCCACGTTTTCATATAATTTTTTTTCCTAGATGGCGCTCAGCAACCATCTTCACATTTTCATGTGTCAATTTTACTCCAAAATGTGGTATCCGCGCATCATTACCTCAAGTTTTAATTTTTTGAATCCATCCGTTCAAAAAATCAAAGGGGAGCACTGTATGTGTTTTGCATATAGATTACCCTCCCGCAATTCTTTTTTGAACCGATTAATTTAGCAAGCTGAAATTTGAGGTGAAACATAAACAAGAATACTATATTTTAACGTAAAAATGACATTGTAAAATTATATGGCAGTAAGGCGCCTGTTGGAACATTTTTTAGAATGGAAAGGTTTCATGTGATATCTCATTTTGGAAATTCTCATGGGCTATTTGCAATCGTCTCAGTCAAAATGGCCTGCTGCCAAGTTTGAGAGTTATTGTACAACCAATCACCGAAATGCCAACGTGTACAGGGTGCCCGATATGTAACTGACTGGCTTGTATGTTGAATATTTGTGAAACCAAATAAAATACATCCATTTTTTTCACTTTAATCCTTTATTGGAACTTAGAAATTATGTATGAAAAATAATATCAGACAAATGCTCGCCTTATGAAGCCGCGCAAACCTGAGCCCTGTCACTTTTTGGTAGGTTTAGGGAGGAATATTTTCAATCGCTTCCGTAATATTGTTCGTTAGCTGTTCTACACTATTTGGTTTGTTAGCATTTACCCTATTTTTCAAAAATTCCCATAAAAGACTAGGCGCCGTTAAATCCGGTGACCTTGGTGGCCTGTTGACATCACCAAATAGCGAAATTAAACGTCTCGGAAATGTTGTTTGTTGTGACAAGTTGCTCCGTCTTGCTGGAACCGTATGCTTTGCAAGTTAAGTTGTTGGATTTTAGGAGCCAGAGAGTCTTGCACCATATCACGGTAGCGCTTACCAGTAACAGTAATAGAATTACCTGCAACGTCTTCAAAGAAGTGAGGTCCAGTGACACCTCCATACCAAACACCGCACCAAACTGTGACTCGACGAGGATGCAGTGATCGTTGATGGATGACAAGGGTTCTCTAATGCCCAGATACGACAATTCTGCTTCTTACCAAATCCGTTCCAATCGAAGTAGGCTTCATCGCTCATTATCAGTTGTCGCTGAAAATCGTTATTTTTGGTATCAAGCCGAAATATAGCATGACTGAATTGTCGGCGATTATGATGGTCATAGGTTAACCGAATTGCTTATGGCCGCAAATGCACGTCTTTTTTTAAAATAGTACATAATGACGTGCGACGAATATACAGTTCTTGAGAACGATGTCTGGTAGACGTCTCAGGGCGCTCCACTGCACTTTCACGAACTCTCTCGATATTTTCCGTACAAACAGTTCGAACACGGCCCGACCTTGGCAAGTCTTTAACTTCACCTGTTTGCTCAAACTTCCGCACCAACTGATGAATGGTGTTGACACTGGGCACATTATTTCGACTAAAATCTTGTCGTAGCTTCCGAATCGTCGCAAAAAATGACTCATTATTCAAGTAGAACCTTACGGACGCGTTGTGGGATCGTGTAGCGCTCCATGATGAATTAGATACATGTGCTTTAAGCAACTACTACGGCGCCACCTACTGAAAGGCGTATATCAAAAATGGGGCACAATTTAAATCAGTCAGTTATATATTGGCCACCCTGTATGTTATATAAAGCTGTGTTTCTTGAAGGGATCTATCTGGATGGGTAATATAACTTGCAAAATAATCCCAACATCTGTCCTCTGTTTGAAAGAAATATACCACATTCTATTACACATTCAGGCAGAGCGTACCAAAAGAATAGATGTGTTATGACACTATAAGCGTTTTTATGATTACTTGTTGAGTTATAAATGATCCAACATACAAAAACGCTAGCAGCCCGCCAGTTCGCCATTCTATAAATAAATTTACACTATAATGCTATACGCTATTTTTGGAGCTGCAGGGTTATCACGTAGAAAAACTGTAGTATGTCAAAAAAAACGATAGTGTCAACTTGCTAACTAGGTAGTTCCTAGTATGCAAATAATTAATTCCGCGTTTGCTCGCTATTAGCACTGTTAGCATCACCGAAAACATCATCTATAAAGGAATGACTCAACGACACGACACTCTCAATGACCATGCTGTAAGTCAGTTCGCCATCATGCTTTATTGATGGCAGAAGGCCGACATAGTCTGTACAGTATACCCCTGAGAATATGTGGCAGAAAGAAAATTGTGCGGTGATTGTGTGTATTGGTATTCATGTATATAAAATCAGTGACATTTGCTATGTGAAATAATTATTACTGAATATGCTGCCCGTCAAGTATACCTATTAGCTGTACCAGACGGGTTATTTGTGTTGTCCTTTCTGAAGGAAGGTTATGTTCAAGGGCATAAATTACAATATTATCCAGTTCATTTTGCGTTGTCAAATAAAAAACTGTAAAAGCATTCCGAGAAATCACCACCGCGCCCGCGTGCTGTGTAATTAACGCATCACACACAAAACCGTTTAACAAAGCCACACACCTAGGAGCTATTTTGCATTTTCTACTTGATATCGCAAAATAAATTTCTATGAAATTCAAATGACTGGAAATAAAAAATTATGTAAAATTTAATAACCTTTTCACGTTTCATACATATTCCTGTCTGTAGCTTACTGTCTCACCTGTTAGTTGTATTATACTTCACCAACCAGGGATGATTTTCTTTTTTATTCTCTCATTTTTCAGTAAATCCGCATACGCAATTTCTAGGATGAAGCATACATCTCAAGTTAGTTTATTTGAGTTAAGAAACTGAAGGAATTATCATCAATACAGAGTATTATCATAAGTAATATCATAAAGGCATCTAATTTTTCCGAATAGAATAAAAAAAACACGTTGCTAAGTAATATTTTAACAAGAAGCATGAGTGCTGGTAGCAACAAAACTCCGAGTCAAAGACGAGGATTTTTGCACATTCGAATGTTTTTCGTTACAAAAGTATTAGTTTGCATTGTGTTTTTTCGATTTTTTTCAGGGGAAAAAATTTAGATGCCCAAATGATATCTGACAAGTCTATTTCATGAGTAACAGATTATTCTGCATACAAATAGCTTACAAAACATACTCCTATTGAAGTATTTTTTAAATCACCTGCAAATTCCTTCGTTTCGCATTACGAGCTTTCATATTAGACTTAAAGACAATATCTTTAAATGTATCAAAAATTATTTTCCACTTCATAAGTTCTACTAGTTCATTGCAATTTTCAGCGTTTTCTTTCTTCATATTCCACGCCCAATCTTTTAGGATTAGTTATAGTTGCTCTAAGCTTGTAGTTTCCAAAAGCTCGTATTTCTTTGCCTTGCAGAATTCCGTAAACTGTTTCCATACTGTAGTATGGGTTTTAACGGTATTGTACGGTGCACTTTTCTCAATCGCCAGAGCAATATTAGTCAAAGAATAACTTCCAAAGCGACTCATTTCCATTACATAAGCAGACTAGCACTGTTTTAAAACAATATTACAAAATAGTAGAAAAGTTTTGTCGCGGTTAAACGGAAAAAACTGCTGACAGGTGCTCATACACAATTTTTGCATCTAGAAACGATTTGTAATTAAAAATTGTGCGTCTGTGATTGGTAGAAAGTAAGACGATTGAAATAGCCACACAAGTCCTTACTATGCACCTATGCACTACTGTTTCCGTCCAGCTATAATATACAACTTACACTTAGACCTCCAATAATGCCATCTCTGAAGCAGAATCATAGCCAAAGCGTCATGATGATTAGGCAACACAAACATGCAGCTGCAAAACGAATGCACATCAAGTGAACAATAGCTAGTTCTAAGTTGACATCTTGTAGAAAAACCTACATAATGTCACAAAAAACCTATATAACACCAAAAAAATGACATAATGTCACTTTTCAATGCCTACCCCAGGCGTCCTGGGTGGTTTTGCGTGGTGTCATCTTAGGATTGGGAATGATAGCTTCCAGCAGTTATGTTACGAACCTATCAGTCTATTGTAGTAACACGCGAAGTGACACTTGGAAGTCAGATCAATAAGATTTTGTCTTGTACGAAAAAAGGTCACCGTCCTGATGGAAACGTATAAGTACATTAAAAAATTCATTGGCCTCACAAACATGGGGGATTATCGGTATCGAAACCACAGGATAAGTTTCAAATATTACATTGATTGAACTATTCTGTATTGTTTCTACATTGTGAACATTGAATGGATGGATGGTGTTATATGTCTGGCAGCCCTGCCGTTCTATCCATAATGTAAACCCAGCATAAACTTAGTCTATTCAACCCTTTGGCTACTACATTTTCCAACCATCAACGAAAATTCATCGGGAAACGAGCATTTAATCTGAGCGGAGCGCAAATTAAATTCGCTCAATAAATAACAGCAATTACCGATGGCGTGGCGAGCGAGTTGTATGGGCAAAATGGCGGTCAATGTAACTCCATCCTAACAGCTTCTAGACCGGCGGTCAGCCGAAACCCTTCTAATAATTCATGGTGCGGATAACTGACAAAAGGGCGAACGGACCCGCTGCCATCGTCCAATGGACTGACCGGAATACATATTCCCTGGACGTCTTTTGAATATACTCCCGACAGGTTCGATGTATTGGGGAAAATGTGCTGCTGCTAGCGATAAATTACGAATGCTCTAATTTTGCGATGCATACGAAAGGAGAGGCGGTCTTAAGGAGGATGTACGAGCTCAGTATAACCAATCAAAGGATGGCAAGGAAACCGCATTTCGATTCTATAACGTGATCGCCACTCCACTTAAACAGTTCTTGTGTGTTCGGGATGATATTTCACTTATTTTAATAGGCAGCTAAAATTTGGCATCGTGTCCAACCCTGATGATACCCACTTTACACAATCAAATAAATTTACGATTAATTTGTCCGAAAAAGTGATGAATTTCATGATCAAATTCATTCAATTCAAACATATCAACACATACAGGGTGTTTCAGTTTATTGTTGCATAACTTTAAGATTCGATAGAGCTTTTAAAATTAATGCATAAAGTTTATATAAACATGGGTCGAAAAATGCGTGGCTTCCGAAATACAGGGTGTTTAAATTTAGTTTCTAAAATAGTTTTTTTTTAAATATTTCGAACAATATTTGATTTATATCAGTGAAAATTGGTAAACAAGGGTTTTTTGGTACGACAAAACGAACCATAGTTTTACTGTAGCCGCTAGAGGGCGCTCTCTACTGTACCTGTAGTGTATTAAAATGACCGAAAAATTTTTTTTAGTGCATTTCTTTGGTTTTTGAATGCAAAAACTGATTCTTCGCACTTTTCAACATAAAAAAGCTCTCTTGTGAATTTTCGTTATAGTTAGCCGTTTTTGAGATATTTCGATTTTTAAGGTTCGATGCATTTTTAATTATTTATGATAAAATAACGTTAAAAAGTCATCCAACTTGCTCAGTATTTGTAAGAGTGCATCGCCAAATAATTGAAAATGGTTTTGGAAATCTCCAAAGGGATCAAAACATAAATGTTCGTCAGCGCAGATTTAGCCGTATGATTCTGCGTGAGTTTGATAGAGATCCGACCACAAGTGTTAGGAGAGTTTCTGGTGCCTTGGGAATTTCAGCAAGCCATGTTCACCGTGTTCTTAGAAATGACCATAGACGTCCTTACCATTTGCAACCTGTGCAAGGACTACAGCCAGGGGACGGAGAACTAAGAATCACATTTTGTCAGTGGATTCTTGATAGAACTGATAATAATAGGGAGTTTTTAAGTAACGTTTTATGAGTCATGCTTCACTAGACGTGGAGTGGTAAATTTTCATAATCAACATATTTGGTCGCATGAAAATCCGCATGCAGTTCGGGAAAGAAATTTTCAGCATGAATTTAGTGTGAACGTGTGGATTGGTATCTACTGTAATCGGCTATTTGGACCCTACCTTTTGCCTGCAAGTTTAAATGCTGCGACCTTCTTGGAATTTTTAAAGGCTGAACATGCAAATATGTGGGATGATGTTATGTTAGATTTAAGGAGGTTGGCCTGGTTCCAGCTTGATGGTTGTCCAGCTCATTATTCGAGAATGGTTAGAAACTGGCTGGACGAAAATTATCCAGAAAGATGGATCGGCCGTGGAGGACCAGTCGCCTGGCCTCCACGATCCCCTGACCTAAATCCACTAGATTTCTTTGTGTGGGGATTTCTAAAAGAAAAAGTGTACCAGACTCCCGTAACCACAAGAGATATGCTAATAGACAGAATCAGGAATGCATGTGATGAAATAAGTCCTTATTTGAATAATGCTATACCACGTTCGATCATTCGTAGATGTGAATTGTGTATTGAACAATTGGGTTTACATTTCGAGCAACTACATTTCTAGCGGCTACAGTAAAACTATGCCCATGGTTCGTTTTGTCGTACCAAAAAACCCTTGTATACCAATTTTCACTGTTATACATCAAGTATTGTTCGAAACATTTTAAAAAAACTATTTTAAAAAGTGAATATAAACACCCTGTATTTCGGAAGCCACGCATTTTTCGACCCATGTTTATATAGACTTTATGCATTAATTTTAAAAGTTCTATCGAATCTTAAAGTTATGCAACAATAAACTGAAACACCCTGTATATTACTTCCTAACATACCAACCTCGGGGAAAAATACCAAAACATAATCTATGTATAATGAACCTTGCCAATGAAAGGATGACAGAATATTTATATACTGATTGTTTCTGTTGGAATATTAAATCCTAAAGCTAAAGCGTCAAGCCAAACTGTACAGATTATATAATTATTATAATCTCAAATTACAAAACATGGACGCGTCAAATAAGGAAGGTTGGTATGTGGGAAAAAGAACCAAAAGTAACTAAGATTGAGGGAAAATTAGAACAAGCTGTAATCTAGCAATTTATTAATGAATTTATAGTTGCGAAGAAATTGACAATAATTTTTATGTTTACACGCTCCAACAAAGCCTTCTATTGGGCCTGTTTTGATTCTATATTTATTTTCTCATGTTGCTTGTTCTCTCTGTACGTTGAGTGAATAAATATTATTATTATTATTATAGTAATTTGCTTATCTTTTAATCTCTTGCCAAGTTATCCCTTAACTTGTTCGAGTATTTTTGAGTCTGACACCAAATGACGCTATACCATCAAACCATAATAATCTCTTATTTACCGCACTGACGCAAAGTCAAAAACTCATACTATCATTGAAGCGTGGAAATTCAAAAGCGTCTAAGTGCCGGATGGCCCAAATTCGGAATTTTATTATTGTAGTCCATCTGCCAAAGCCAATAATATACAAAAGAGTCAAGTACCATACTCACTATATTATCGTTAAATACTCGGTTTAAAGATGGCGCTATGTCGAAGTCTGGTCCTCAATTTTACGGAAAAACCGTCTAGGTGCCAATTTACACATTGCTGTATCGCAGTTTTGAGGGTATAACCGTATTATTATATGTTGGTTCTGAAAATACAATTATAAAAAGAATGAAAAAGGGCAGTGAAAGTTTCAAGAAAGAAAGAAAACGTTCAAGGCTAAGTGATCTCCAATACACAAATTACAGAGGTATTCGTAAAGCAGCTAAGAAGCTACCTGAAATCGAGGTAACTTATTTTGGTTTACATTGTTTTTAGAGAGAAAACTTACCGTTAGCGTTACGGATTTAGACTATGCCTACATGTGCTTATGGGAAGAGTCGTTAACGGGTTGTGGTGGAAATGAAATTTCTTCTTGTCTTTTGAAAGTTTTATTACAGAAGGATTTTCCAAGAAAGAAAAATTTTATCATATAGAGTCATAACTGCATTGGTCAAAATAAAAATAAAATAATGCTCTTGCTGTTAATATACTTGAAGGCTTCGGGAGTATATGAGCAAGTTGAACAAAAATGTTTAGTTTTTGGACATTCGTATCTCGCTTGTGATCGAGACTTCGCTCAAATCGAGAGGCGCGAAAAAGTAACAAAAGCCCTCACACCAGATAATATAAAAGAAATGATAGTGAATGCATGTTATAAAAATCCTTTTAAAGCTTTAACGATGAAATCCGAAGACTTTAAAGACATTCAGACACTTGCTGACGATGTGTTGAATACGACAAAGTTAAAAATATCCCAAGTTTCGTGGATTATGGTTAACAAAGGAAATCCCAATATGGAGAAAATTAAGAAATCTTTCAATGAATTGGAAGAATATACCGAGTGCAATGTGTTAAAGAATGGAAAACGGATACAAGACGTAGTAGTAGAACTACCTCTTCTCGAATGCAAAAATTGAATGTCTGCTGAGAAAATTAAAAATCTTGAGGATATGCTAGAGTATGTACCTTTAAAATGTTTAAGTTATTGGGAAAATTTTATTGACAATGCCAAGAAATAAAAATCAGTATTACTTAACTTTAAGTTCGTGTTTTAATTTTTTTTAAGTAGCTCTAATTGGAACATAGATATTTTTAAACCTATGTTACTTTGGCACTTTCTTAGTTTCATAAGTTTGGTATCTTTTTGTAAAAAAAGTTTTCTTTGTTTTAAATTTTTTTGACATTTAGTGTATTTCAAACACTTATTACCGATTAATAAAATATTTTTCACTGCAATACACTTGTTTCTTTTTATTTGTTATAATAAAACCTTAATAACTCAACAATCACTTTTTAGCACTTAGACGCTTTTGAATTTCCACGCTTCCATTGAATAGCACTAATCATATTTTTGTATCTATAACGTAATATTTCTAGAACATCAAATCATGCTTGGTTGTCAGAACGGTCCTTGGGTTTTGAGCTATTGTGTGATAGTGTCAGTTTGCTAGTCTGTCCGGTCCTTAACCCAGACAATTTCAAGGAAAAAGGAAGGAAAGAGCAAAGATTACGAAGAAAATCTTTTAGGACAGGTAAAGTTTAGGCACTTTTAAAATCACTAGACGCATTTTGACATGGTCAAAGAGTATTCGATTTTTGTAAGAATGTTGTCAAAATGCTCCAGATCCGGTTGTTCTAAGTTCACGAGTTAATTTTGATCACAGTGCTTAAGAACTTGTTGGACTGTGTAGTTCATCGATTCGGGCAACAGATGGTTGCTGCACGATTCCGCTTAGCTGTAGCGCCTCTGTGCCTGTTGCTTAATGTATACTGAGTGACATATAAATCCGAACACCCAGTTTAAATGGTTTTATTTTAATAAAATTTTGTATAAGTACTTAATGAAGCATAATAAGTAAATGATAAAAATTTCAAAATGATTGCACTGCTTTAAAGCCCTTTGACCTTTAATAATGTGTGGATGCACCCTGATATGCTACGCATTCTCCAACGCACCTAGGCATGCTTCTGATCAGGTGGTCAATGTCCTCCTGTGGTATCTCATTCCAGGCAACCACCAACTCCTCTCGAAGTGCTTCTAGAGCCTGAGGAGGACGTTGCAAATTGAGCAATCTCCTACCCATCATATCCCACACGTGCTCAATTGGGGATAAGTCGGGAGATCTTGGTGGCCATGGTAACAATGTGACATCATTATGTTGAAAGAAGTCTATTGTGACTCTTGCAACATGTGGTCGGGCATTATCTTGTTGGAAAGTTGGATCTGCCAGGGTGTCAAGATAGGGTAAAAGATGGGTTCTAGAACTTCGTGGATATAACGCTGCGCGTTCATGTTACCTCTGATGAAGATTAAAGGTGACCTGGAACCATAAGCTATAGCACCCCAAACCATAACTCTAACAGTGTGATGAACATGTCTTTCAACAAAAAACTGTGGATTCCTCCTTTCACCATGTCGCCTTCTAACCCTGGCACGACCATCGTGCATGCCTAAACAAAATCGAGACTCGTCACTAAAGACAATACTGTTCCATTCCTGATCTCAGAGTGACCGTTGTCTGCACCACTCAAGGCGATTACGTCGGTGTTCTCGAGTTAAAGGGAGGACCCAGTGTGGCCGGTATGAAAACAAGCCAAAACTTCTCATTCGTCGGTAAACACTTCGCATGCCAATAGGTCTTCCGTGTTCTGCAAACCATTCATTTGCAATGGACCTGGTAGTGGAGAAAGGGTCCCTTAAAGCCAATAATCTTAGGCGGCGATCTTCACGGTCTGTTGTTCTACGGCGGCGTCCAGTGCCCCTTGCTCTTTGCGTACGGCCTTGTCGAAGCCATGCCTGACAACACCTAACCACAGTGTCTACACTTCTTTGCACTCTAACTGCAATTGCCCGAAAAGAAAGTCCAGCTTCCCGAAGTCCCACTATACGGCCCCTATCAAACTCACTAAGTTGACGAAATCGTACAGGTCTCCGTACTCTAGGCATCGTAACCGATCGTAAAGGATGTCAAGAACCAAAATCCGCCAACGTTGATTCTTTACTGCGGCTGAAATATTCATTTTTAGAGCGTTAGTGAATTAAAAAAAGCAGTATAAAAACCGGAATGTCCAACTGATAAGGCTGAAAATTTTTTCACTTGTTATTTACAGTATGATAAATACATTCACCAACTTTTATTAAAATAAAACCATTTAAACTGGGTGTTCGGATTTATATGTCACTTAGTATAGTTTCTTGGGTAAGGGACATCGAGGTGTCTATAAAGGGTTTCGTTAGGGACGTGTCTTATTAAGTCAGTAATAGTGCACAGCGCCCTGCTCTGCAGAACCTGCAGATTTATATTTAGAACGTTAACTGTTTCAAGTTCAATGTTAGGCTGATTTTTGTTTCCAGTATTATCAAATACCACCATGCCAATTCCAACCTGCATTATTTTTACTGACCTCAAAGCCAGTGAGGGTTGTAATAATCACCGCATAGTTCACACCTCAGCTCACTTTCTGAAGCGCAAACCAGAACCAGACCTGAAGTACTACTCCACCTGTAATGTGCTTACCTTTTTACATTACTTATTCATCTTTCAGCACTCCAGTAGTTTTCGTCTATTCATTTCAGGACAATTGACAACATATCTGCATGCACCCGTAGTAGATTATACTGTGGCACTATCCTAAGAAAATGATGTCAAGTACGTCGACTCTTCACTTCCCTCGCAACGGTGTGATGGGTTCATAAAGGATTATGTTCGGCAAAAGTTTTGAGAAGAAAGTGAGCCTCAGACACGCAAAGCCAGGAAATTCAATGGATCAAGTCAGTCCAACATACGCATACAATTGTCTTACAGTTCTCACTCATTTGACAACCTTGCGATCTAAAAATGTTTCCCCTCCCCTAACGACAGTACAAGAATAGGCTATCGAAGCCGCGTACATCTTTTTCATTTTCTGGCCTCGAAAAATAAGGAATTACAATGTTCCATTGGCGCTTAATATGGTAAAAGCATTGGTAATGACGAAATAATATGGACTATAGAAGAGAAGCGTCACTCCATCGTTAAATCGTTTTTATCGAAGTGTCTAAAATGATATTGTGGTAACCAAACTCCTACATGCAGCTTAACTGTGGTATAATCTGGTATGGTGATATAGCAGGAAGTGAGAGGGAAGGTAAACATCCAGGTAATGAAAGGCTCCTGCAAGTAGTTAACCGCAAAACACTGTCAGAAGTGTTTCATGTGTCGAAAAACAAGCAAAGTGGAGTGCTGGTATTTCGATGCTCCACTAATGATGTGAATTTTAGTATTGTTACTCGAACATAAAATATTTGGAATTTGAGATATCGTTGATTAAGCTCTAACACAACGTAACTCAAAAAGTTAAGATATGCATTTACATGAAATAGGCCACCGTGGTTGCCGAACCGTCGTCAGTAGACAGTAATTCAAGCATACAAGGTTTCTTTTCTTTTTCAAACCTGAAGGATTATAATATATTTGCAATGCATTCCACGATTTATAAACTATTATTCACTAAGCTACTGAAATACGTTCTTCTACTAACTACCATCTCTATTTCTTTATTTGAGTTTTATATCTCGATACTGATGGTATTCATACAAGGTCCGGTTTTTGAAATGGCTAGTACTCTCCACCTATTCGGGCGAGAGTGGTGGGGAGAGTGCCGTTCGACTAGGGTGCTCCTAGCATTTCTACCAGTAGACATTACGGAGCAGTTCCTTTTTGTCCGACATAATGAGACTATCACGGCTGTACAGTGTACGAATAATGACGAACGTAATTTGCCCTCTCTCTCATGGTCGCATGGTTTCCAGGTCCACTTCAATTTTTTCCTATGTGGACACCTCAAGGCTTGTGTATACGACCACAAGCTTCGAATACTGGACGAGTTGAAGGAGGCAGTTCGCGTGGAAGTCGTCCAAGTTGGGAGAACGATGTTGAGAGAGTCTACGCGAACTGTCGTATATCAAGGATGGAAGTTTCGGTGTTAACAGATTCGTCGGATATGTTATTTTTCTTCTCATACATTATTTTTAGTATCTATTTTTGTAATACCCTTTTTCAATGTCTGTTGAATACTCCTCCCCACCCGAAGATTCCATAAGACAGCTGTGATTGGAGCAGTGCTGTGTACAGTATCTTCAAGTTATGTTTGCTCAGGAAATCTTACAGAAGCCTAAACCTTGAAGTCAGGCCTAACAATTTCTGCTAATGTATGCCGTGTGTAAGTTTCATCTTAAGCACTTGTCCACCATGACACACAGTCCGCCTCATGGATATTCATGTTCGTAAATTGGTCTGAAGGTACACGACTGTCGAAAGTCGAAAGATGGAGATGTAACCCCCCCGTACAATTAACTCCTAACTTTTTTTTAAATTGATGCAAATATATATAAACGAATTTTTGGTTATTCCTATTCTATTGTAGTTTTCTGCCTCCGGCTCCGCCGCCACTACAGTATATTCAGATAAGAGATAGACCGGATGTAAACAAAAGGTTCGGGTGATTTTCACGCTAACGCCGCCGTCTCGACGTAAAACAGGAGCCCTCATTGGTCAATTCGCAATTAAATGCCTATGCCGAGCGGCAGAGCAGTCGTATCAAGGCAGAGTCACATTCAGGTTCAGACGTGTTACGTATGTCGTGTGCATCATTGCAATTTGATATTTCTTTGGACGTTTTCGTTTGTTATCTTATTAAGTTGTTGAGTTTGTCGTTGTTATTGTTATACCTTGTTATTGATTGTTATTGTTATCAACTGCTTGCGCAAAATGCCCAGTAGTACAGATACTGCCGATGAAGTTGTAAACTCCTGTAGTCCACCTAGGAAACGCTCTAAAAAAAGACACCTGAGTGCAGAAATGAAAGAGGTCATTTTGAATATATATAAGATCGAGCGCGAGGAGAACGAGGCATCAACCATCAAAGAAATTGTTGTGAAGGTTTCTCACAAAGTTGGGGTGTGTCGCGCATCAGTGTTTAATGTGTTAAGACAATACAAAAAAAAACACACCTTTTCTGAGCCAATGACCAGTAAACATCGCAAAAGTATTGTTAAATCATTGGATGAAGCTGATAAGCATGCGATTAGGAGGAAAGTGCATGAATTCTTCTTTAGGAATGAAATACCTACTATAGATAACGTACTGCAGGAGGTAAATGGAGATACAACGTTGCCAAATTTCAAACGATCAACCTTCCATGCGTTACTGAAGCATTTAAATTTCAAATGGAAAAAACGGGGTCGTAATAGTTTACTACTGGATAGAGAAGAAATTGTGCTATGGAGGAGGGATTATTTAACAAAAATTGGGAAATATAGAAATCAAAACAGGAAGATTTATTACCTTGATGAAACGTGGGTAAACGCAGGACACACTAGAAGTAAAGTATGGGCTGATGATTCTGTAACTTCATCCAGGGCCTTTCTAGATTGACTGTCCACCGGATTAAAAAATCCAGCATGTAAATACGAGTAATAGACAACAATCGGATGTTTTTCAAACCTTGGGAACAAGGTTCTAAACATTAATTCCAGGGGGCAAAAAAATATATTACAAGTAACAAAACTTTTATAACTTTCGATAAAATGCGTGGATGTTTTATTGTCATTTTCATTTGTTAGAACTTTTTTAAGCCATGTTTTTATGTGTTTTCGATATTTCAATAATTTTTTAATATAATCTTAAAATATGTCGAATATTATAAACTTAAAAAAAGTTACTAAGTTTTATATTGTGTACCGTTCCTAATATTTCTAATCATTTTAATTCATACTTTAAGCTTTATAAAGTTATAATTTGTTAATATTAATATTTGCGCGTATTTCAGGTTCCTGATCATTCATTTTTTAAAGGTTTATAACTTTAAATTAAATTGTGAAGCGCTGAGTAATCATACGACGTTCAATATTCTTTCTTTCAATATGACTAAATAATCCCAATTATAGCAATCTGATACTCATGTCTCAATGTTTTTTCGCTGAATGTGATGAAAACATTTGAAAAAGGTTCGCTTATTGAAATAAATCTACACCAGTTAGTACTTCGATTTCCAGGTAAAGGGAAAAGGCTCATTATCTGCCATATTGGCAGTGAGGATGGATTTGTTGTTGACGGTCTGTGGTGCTTTGAGTCTAAGAAAAGTGGAGATTACCACGAGGAAATGAATGGCGAATCGTTTGAACAGTGGTTTTCAAAAATTTTACCGAACTTAGAGGAAAACGCAGTAATTGTGTTGGATAATGCGCCTTATCATTCTCGAAGAATGGAGAAGGTCCCAACAACGGCTTCAAGGAAAGTTGATGTTCAAAATTGGCTCCGCTCGAAAAATATCAACTTTGAAGAAGTAATGCTGAAAGTACAATTATTAAGAATTATCAAGGATCTCAAGGCGGAATATCCAAAATACGCCACTGACGAAATGGCAGCAAGTCAAAATAAAACTGTGCTCCGTTTACCTCCATACCATTGCGAGCTCAATCCCATTGAGCTCATATGGGCAGAGGTTAAAAATTATATAGCTAAGCACAATACAACTTTTAAATTTTGTGACCTCAAAGGACTTTTCAAAGAAGCACTAGAATTAATAACAGCGCAAATATGGGAAAACTGTATTAAGCACGTGAAAGACAAGTTGAAAAGAGAATGTGGGAACTGGACAATATTTTAGAGGAACAAGTCGAGCCATTCATTATTGACGTTGGTGCTTCAGGCAGTAGCGATGATGAAAGCTCATCAAGCTCATCTTTCCAATAAAAGATGTCGTTCATCAAATTCATCAAAGTTATAAGTAATTATAAAGCTACTGTATTTTTTAATTAATTATTGACATTTTTGAACCCATTTTGGCAAAACCTATTCAAGAATCTACTTTCTGACAATGTTCAACCATGCACATTTTTTTACGTTTTGAACGTTTTAATTTGGTTACATATTTACCTAGAAATCAAAAAATATACTAATCAATATTCTAAAAGCAATTTAAGAGATATACGATTATTTTTAATTTAGGCTAATTTAAACGCCATTTTGAGATTATATTCGACTGTATTTCACCAAACATCAGGCGGCATCCGAAGCTGGAAATCGAAGCGAAAATTTTGTAACTCTTTTTTATATTTACATCATTATATATTTCTTACCCCACCCCCACATGATCCTATATCCATCACCAATCGTATACACATCGAATTGTGCTAAATTACTACAAAGTTACGCAAAGCAGCATCTACTATCTAAAATATGTACTGCGTGACTCTTAATACGTCCCTGCCGAATGTTACAGCGTTCGATGATCACGTGGTCTTGTTTATGTCCGGTCTATCTCTTATCTGAATATACTTTAGACAGATTTTGTGTCAAAATTTTCCCAGAATTCGACTGGTACTTTCCACGTGTTAGCGGGGCCAACAATTAGAGGACGGTTGGACAGACTGACATAATGTTCCAGGATATACGTGTCACCTAGCATCCAAAACACATTGTTCATTTTCAAAATATTTCGCACCTACAGTACATAGCGTGAGAAGTAAAAATCAACGTTATCCTTTTCCTCGTACCCCGTATACGAACAACAGAGGAAGAGCATTGTACTGAAATTCGGAACAGCGGAGTCACTTTATTTACGACACTTCCGCATGAATATGTCTTTATTTTCAAAGCGTAAGAAACTGTTATGGCCGTAAAATATACAACAGAATCAAGCTGCTTCTTGTGCATAGAAATAACGTCATTTCAAATGGAAATCAGAATTTAAACGAATCCGGGTTCAAAGGGGCCTTGTTCAGGTCAAGATATTACGAGTATTTCTACAGTTGCTTCTTGTACGTTTTAGAGTTTATGGTTTTGCATTTTTATGGAAAAGGGGTCGAGAAATAATTGAGAGGGCGGAAAAGTTGAGATGAGACGTACGGAATAAATGCGGTATTTTTTATCGTCGTACGTTTTTGGGAGCGAGACGATTGTAACTAATTTAAGGTTTTGTTTATTGCTTTTCTCCTGCACGGCCAAGCATCGCGGAAGCGGCTTATTATCTGAATATTGCGATGAAAATACAATGAAATGCAATTTTTTAATGTTGTAGTAACCTCGTCTTCAGCATCAAAGGGCACACACGGGAACCGATCAATTAAACCAAAATAAAAAAACATCACTATCTTGAGCAACTGTTTTTGAAACTGCTCGGAGTTGGGGCCAGCGCATTAGGTATCAGTAACAAAATCAAATTCACATATAGAGGTGTATAATTCGCTGTTATATACTGGGTGTTCCTTATTGACATGCCAATCTACCAGGTAATGGTATGAAGAAAAGTGTCGTGATCCTAAGAAGTAGTATGCTATTATTAATTTTAACATATTATAAGAGGACGTGAGTGTTTGAGTTGATATCTTTTATCATTTCCACATTCAAGGAAACATCATAGTAATTGAAATTTGTGCCATCTAATCCAGTTTATTTTGAGAAAAATGTTATTGCACACCAAATGAATTCCACAAATCTGTATTTTGCGGCAGTTAATTTCTCACACCACCCTCAATCAACAAATTGTTAGTCCGTATCACGTGTTGGTTTCCCTGAAAAGCTGTAAAGCTTATCTGAGGTGGTCATTGACTTATACCCCCTCTAGAAGGAGCCGCGTCCCCCTAAGATACCCAATTTCGCCATTACCATTTTCAAGATAATGGTATATGTTTCTGAGATTTGGTGTAAGAATCACGTAGACCCGAGAAGTGAGACGTATCCCACCCCGCTCTTCATTGCCACAAGGGCATTTGCTCTCACAAGCCCCAGATAATTGACCGTCAAGTTTAATATCTATTATTATACAGGCTCGCGCATCGAAAACGACGCAGACGCATCTACTGGCAGAATTTCTTTTTTTTTGGAAACACGCTCAGAGCCGTCGATTTTGTTTCCGAGGGGGACACAAGTTTGGCAAACAATCACGTTAACACGTGCAGCCCCCTGGGCGGGGGTGACACCAACCCTAAAATCTTAAATGTAAAGGGGGTCGACTGATACCTTATTTAAAAGGTCTTTCATTTCCCTTTACAGTGATATAAATACACGAGGTTCAAATCAGTAGTTTTGACGATTTATTGATTTAAAGCTTAAAGTAGACTTTACGTATAATAGGTACATCAGATTAGTTTGTACTACTTGCAGAAGAAATTTGACTAAAAGAATTTACTTAATAGGTAAATGCTTGTCTTCACTACGCCCATGGTTTGTTTATCATTTTGTTGTTGAAAATAGCTATTGGAGCGTTTTTTTTTGGCAAAAAAGTTATTTCATGAAGAAAGATAAGGAAATATCTCGTACTTATTTTAAATAGGAATTTAGTACATAGTTTGCGATTGATTTGACCAAACTTTGTTGCTAAAATAACTTGTAACGCTTTATTACATAAATTAACCATGGTATAACTCCAGAACACCACCGACGTAATCGCCTTGAGTGGTGCAGACAACGGTCACTCTGGGATCAGGAATGGAACAGTATTGTCTTTAGTGACGAGTCTCGATTTTGTTTAGGCATGCACGATGGTCGTGCCAGGGTTAGAAGGCGACGTGGTGAAAGGAGGAATCCACAGTTTTTTGTTGAAAGACATGTTCATCACTGTTGAAGTTATGGTTTGGGGTGCTATAGCTTATGGTTCCAGGTCACCTTTAATCTTCATCAGAGTAACATGAACGCGCAGCGTTATATCCACAAGTTCTAGAACCCCATCTTTTACCCTTGACACCCTAGCGGATCCAACTTTCCAACAAGATAATGCCCGACCACATGTTGCAAGAGTCACAATAGACTTCTTTCAACATAATGATGTCATATTGTTACCATGGCCACCAAGATCTCCCGACTTATCCCCAATTGAGCACGTGTGGGATATGATGGGTAGGAGATTGCTCAATTTGCAACGTCCTCCCAGACTCTAGAAGCACTTCGAGAGGAGTTGGTGGTTGCCTGGAATGAGATGCCACAGAGACATTGACCACCTGATCAAAAGCATGCCTAGGCGCGTTGGAGAAGGCGTAGCACATCAGGGTGCATCCGCACATTATTAAAGGTCAAAGCTTTAAAGCAGTGCAATCATTTTGAAATTTTTATCATTTACTTATTATGCTTCATTAAGTACTTATACAAAATTTTATTAAAATAAAACCATTTAAACTGGGTGTTCGGATTTATATGTCACTTAGTACGTATGTATATTACCTATATGAAATTTTCTCTTGGAGTTTTTTTACAATGAAGCTGAAAGAAACTTTGTTAATCTGATTTTGGTACTGTCTGAGGTTAGTAGAACTGGGAAGAGTCTCCTCATGTAGATTTTCCACAATCTCGATACCCTAGCGACAAAGGTCATATCGGTCAGTTGAAGGAGAGCTCTGAGGAGAAAAGTAGCGTAGCGGTAGAGAAGAGGAGGGCAGATGGGTACTATAGACTTACAATTTTGGCCACGGGGTTAGCGGAATTCACCTCTAGCCACACGAATGTGGGGAAATTGTGAAATAACAGTCTTACTTCAGTACCCTATGAAGATTCTTAACGAATTTTATTCAATAAAATAAGGTATAGTCACGTTAATTTGATCGAGTATAGAATAAATCCGGTCAGTTTTTTTTTAAAACAATCTGTGATGGTCGACTTTAAAGGAAGATAATGCGTCGTTATTTTCGTTGATGACTGTACATACGTATTGCCTCATAAATGACCTTAGGTATCAAAAAGGTGTTGCCTTGCCAGCAGCTAGAACCAGTACCACTTCCTGTATCGGTAGTTGATGGCATATTTGGTAGTGGAAAGCATTAACATGCATATTTTATCATGCTGTTTAACCGGAATATAAACGAATAAAATAAATAGAACCAGCTCTTGATGCAAGAACGAATATGTACTTGCGTTTTAAGGTGGCAAATGCATGAATGAGGCAACGTACCGGGAGACACAACTTACCCTGTGGTTTTCATGTTCGTATCACTCCATTGTCTGGTCGAATCAAAACACATATGTGTTTAAACTCCGGTTTATTGTACGAAGTTTTGGCCACCACGGTGGAGTCGAATTAGTGACATTTTATATCAGGTTGGTAGTATAAATTATGTTAATGATAATAGAGTCACTGTCACTCCAAACGCCTTGATGTCACAGCAGTACCATTTTTCAGGTATCCTATTTCTATATCACCATCCACACTGACTCCAAATGGAGCAATCCTGCCAGTTTTTGAGTTCTAAATATAGAGTAAAACACTGTACTCCTGGCTGCGTTATGTTTTTAATACAGAAGCAGCCGCTTAGCAGCCTAAATACCAGCGTGTTGCGTCATGTATAGCAACCGCCCTAACTGTTATAAATAATATGCGGTTAACTACATTTTTAATGTCGCGCATTTAGCTGATGATGTATAACAAGTTACTCGCTCTATTAAAAAAAAACAACCCACTGAAGAGTCTCCAGGATAAATATTCACAACGGAAGCAATTGAAATAAATTTATGGAGATTTTAGGTTCCTAACATGACCATAAGGGAGCCGTTATTCAGTACAGAAAAAATATTTTCGCAAATATCGATATCTGCAACATGTAAATTGATATCACTCACATCGGTCTGTCTGTTGGTCTATGCTCTTGTCATCTCGGAAACGGCTGATCAATTTTGATGGAATCTGGGGAGCACCATGATGTGGAGTTATAGTAGGTAAAGCTTATTTGTTTTTTTTTAAATTTAAATGGTAGCGGTATGTCAAAATAACTTCAGCTCCTTTCACATAGTTTGTTTTTGTATGCTTGACAGCCTCCTGGAAATTTTTGGGCGTAACACAATTTAGCAAATTTTCGAAAGTTTGGTTATGTCGTTTCTGATTTCCTTGGGAGATATCGTAGTTAAAAACATGCAAATCTTATTTTTGATTTATACATAAAAATCATTATAATCAAACAGCATTTGTTTGACTAGATTTTTCAATTTGTACGTCTGGAAAACTTGAAAATAGGCATATGTGAATTCTTGGAAAGCACGGCGTTAATCCACTTGACATTATTCGTTTGGAAACTTTTTTATTAAATCATCTGTATAAGAAGATACTTTTCGCGTTTCGGGGTTTTCAGCCTCTGAAGTACCAGGTCTTGATAGTCACAGAAGTTCTTGGGTGATTTAATCACCTTTAATTTGGAACAAATTTCTTTAGCTGTGGCAATTCTAATTTGGAGGGTCAAACATAGGAAGCACGTATCATCACCTAGCCATGAGATCTAGGGATATAGCGTTTGAGAACTCATGGTTTGGCGAACGGCGGTTGGTACGCATCTGCCTTATAAAGCTCAGAATCCCTGGCTCCAACGGCTTTTATAATGAAACTACCCGTTACTATTCCCAAAATGGCCTACTCATTTATTACCTGAAACATTTCACTAATTCATGAATAGCAGTATTTGCATTTAATTAAGAAATAGCATAAAAGCAAATGTTGGCTCTGAAATATTCGTGTGATACGCGCAGCTATATTTAATTATTATAGCAAACTAATTTGCTCTGGGCTACTGTATATTATTTGACAATGAATATGGATTATGTGTGGACCATACATATGACATTGTAATATTTTAAAACTGAAGGAATTACAAATTTCACACTACTGTTGCTTTACCAATTAATTAAATAATCAATAACGTCATGGCCGTCCCCGCGCATCGACGTTCGGGTGTGACGTCACCTTACACAAGTTCGACTTAGGGGCCACGGCACTGACGTGGCCGGACGACTCGACGGCCCTTGCACACATTCATCCTTAGCGCCTAATCTGACCAGTCATAGCATAGACTGCTGTACGATATTATAGATATTCAATAAATAAAATGGAAGAAGGTGGACATAATAATTGTTAAATATACTAAGTGACATAAAATCCGAACACCCAGTTTAAATGGTTTTATTTTAATAAAATTTTGTATAAGCACTTAATGAAGCATAATAAGTAAATGATAAAAATTTCAAAATGATTGCACTGCTTTAAAGCTCTTTGACCTTTAATAATGTGTGGATGCACCCTGATGTGCTACGCATTCTCCAACGCACCAAGGCATGCCTCTGATCAGGTGGTCAATGTCCTCCTGTGTTATCTCATTCCAGGCAACCACCAACTCCTCTCGAAGTGCTTCTAGAGTCTGAGGAGGACGTTGCACATTGAGCAATCTTCTACCCATCATATCCCACACGTGCTCAATTGGGGATAATTCGGGAGATCTTGGTGGCCATGGTAATAATGTGACATCATTATGTTGAAAGAAGTCTATTGTGACTCTTGCAACATGTGGTCGGGCATTATCTTGTTGGAAAGTTGGATCTGCCAGGGTGTCAAGATAGGGTAAAAGATGGGGTTCTAGAACTTCGTGGATATAACGCTGCGCATTCATGTTACCTCTGATGAAGATTAAAGGTGACCTGGAACCATAAGCTATAGCACCTCAAACCATAACTCCAACAGTGTGATGAACATGTCTTTCAGCAAAAAACTGTGGATTCCTCCTTTCACCACGTTGCCTTCTAACCCTGGCACGACCATCGTGCATGCCTAAACAAAATCAAGACTCGTCACTAAAGACAATACTGTTCCATTCCTGATCCCAGAGTGACCGTTGTCTGCACCACTCAAGGCGATTACGTCGGTGTACTCGAGTTAAAGGGAGGACCCAGTGTGGCCGGTATGAAAACAAGCCAAAACTTCTCATTCGTCGGTAAACACTTCGCATGCCAATAGGTCTTCCGTGTTCTGCAAACCATTCATTTGCAATGGACCTGGTAGTGGAGAAACGGTCCCTTAAGGCCAATAATCTTAGGTGGCGATCTTCACGGTGTGTTGTTCTACGGCGGCGTCCAGTGCCCCTTGCTCTTTGCGTACGGCCTTCTCGAAGCCATACCTGACAACACCTAACCACAGTGTCTACACTTCTTTGCACTCTAACTGCAATTGCCCGAAAAGAAAGTCCAGCTTGCCGAAGTCCCACTATACGGCCCCTATCAAACTCACTAAGTTGACGAAATCGTACAGGTCTCCGTACTCTAGGCATCGTAACCGATCGTAAAGGATGTCAAGAACCAAAATCCGCCAGCGCTGATTCTTTACTGCGGATGAAATATTCATTTTTAGAGCGTTAGTGAATTAAAAAAAAGCAGTATAAAAACAGGAATGTCCAACTGATAAGGCTGAAAATTTTTTCACTTGTTATTTACAGTAAGATAGATACATTCACCAACATTCATTAAAATAAAACCATTTAAACTGGGTGTTCGGATTTATATGTCACTTAGTATATACTACTACTTACTTTATGCTTGAGCAGGCATTAATATTTATTCAGTACAAAAGTCAGATTTAGAAAGATACTCTAAATTTTACCAAAACGATCTATATCTACGTTTCCGGGCCGCTGATGACCAAACACCACATCCTTTCTGTCTGACAAAAATTCCTTAAGAGACAAAATTCATGAAAAATGAATGGAAGGCCCGTGGCGTAGAAAATATTACCTATTAAGGGTCCAGGTACCCCAGTATCTACGTCCCTGGTTTAGTTTGGGCCAGAAATCAATGTGTGTTTATTGTTGATGATGTGCTCACTGAACGTATGGAATCCTAACATGGGGGTCATGACCCGCCCCCAGGCGAATTTAGTTCGACCACCAATTTTTAAAGTTCCAAATCTCTTAGATAAGTCTGTAATGCACACATATTAAATGGATGCCGTACTGGTATTTTCTACTAAATACTGGCAGCACTGCATCCATCAACTATGATTTAACTGTAAGCTCATAGATGATAGCGCAAGACTGGTTGCCTATGCGGTCAGCTTGATGTAGGAAAAACTTCTTCGCGCGCGCTCAAGCTGTGAGCATATTTGATAAAAAATACTTTTTGACTGACCAATGGCGGATTTAAGGAAAAGGGCCCGGTTCGCAATATGCACTGGGGGGGTGGGGGCAGTGGTATGATCGGAGAAAGACTGCAAATAGTGTGCACTATAACTGTTTTAATTATTGACAAATAAAATACGGCAATGGAAACTTTGAAAGTTGAATGATAACTCAGAAATTAATATCAAAATTTAATGCGTAATGTCATGTAAGTGCCATCGTACATCAGCCTGGTTTTTGTATTTAATAGTTCGCACAGGCACAGGTTGTAATGCGCATCGTAATTTTCTGAAGTTAATTAAACTTGATGGTTCACCAGCAAACTTCTTGTGCATTATAGAGTTTAAAAGTTATTACGGATGCTACCGATAAGTAAAGGGTGTCGAGTCAAATTTGGAGTGCACCCTATTTATAGAATTTGCATACAATTATAAGTAAGAAAAAAAAAACAAATATGATCGATAGTTGTTGTCATGTTGGCCGTGATTAATATTTCATTGAATATAAACTTGGTGAACAACACTAAAATACGCTAAATAACGCGCATTACTACAGGATATACTGGGCACTATTTGCAAAAGTGATATTCTCCACATTTATCGCTATTTGCAAATTAATGACGGCAACTGAGAATAAAAAAATTAGTTAGACCTGCGAAAGTAACCGAAACAAGCTCATCGATAGTGCAAAATGTTTTTAAATTGTATTTTGATGCAAAAAGTTAATCTGATACTGCTTCAACGTGCCAATAAAACAGCTAATTCAACTGTTTCAATATCCATACGGATCTAAAATTTTTCGATAACGTAAAATCTTTCTAAATTGTTCAGATAAAGTTCGAACTACAGATTTTGCTGGCAATAAGGATGTCACATATTAACAGGGGCTTGCAATTATATGCACAATAGTAGCTGCTACGCACTGTTAC